>OX030963.1:6106810-6146810 GCA_943735955.1 Piscicola geometra
GTGTCGTATTGTTGCGGTATTGTTATGATGGTGTTGTGGTAATGATGTTGTGTCGTATTGTTGCGGTATTGTTATGATGGTGTTGTGGTAATGATGTTGTGTGGTATTGTTGCGGTATTGTTATGATGGTGTTTTGTTGATTTTTCTAGAATTTTTTTCATAATCTTCATTCTTCACGGCTTGACAGACGTAAGCCATGTTACAAAAAAATAAAAATAGAAAGTGAATAAAAACCATAAATCTAATCGAGAACGCGAAAAAATAATAAAATTTAAACACGAAAAATCATAAGGCTTAAACAGTATACATCATAACTAAAAGTTAATTATTACATTCTAATGCAAAGGATAATGGACTAAAATCAATTTGTTGTGGTGTTGTTTTAGAACTCTCAACTGTGTTTTTGTAGTGTAGTTGTGGTGGTATTGTTGTGGTTGTATTGTTGTGGTGTTGTTTTGATGGTGTTGTTGTTGTGATAGTGTTGTGATAGTGTTGTGATGGTGCTGAAGTGTTGTAGTGTTGTTTTACTGTGACGTTTTTAAAAGTCATTAAAGATGTTCATTGCCTTGTCGTGTTGTTATTTTTAGTTCTTAGGATAGTGTGTTCTTATCGGCGTTGTTCCAAAAATACAATGGTAGTAATGCAACATGATAGCTACATGATTACGTATTGAGTTGAAAGATACGTCCACAACCCAAACTTGATTGACAGGTCGTTTAAGTTTTTGTTGCAAAGCTAAGTTATTGGTTGTCAATGTCATTTGTACTGATCATGCATGCAGAAAGACCGCAACTGAAGCGACCATACGTGATTTAAGGCTATATGATGTATGAAAACAACAACTAAACCAACATCAACAATTGAACTAACAACAACAGCAACATCAATTTTAAAACAACTTCAACAAAACTACCTCAGCTATGCCCTCTTGGTTATCCTTGTTTTGAGACATCGCCTTCAAGCAAACTATTGCTTTATCAATTCTCACGCTCTCGACAAGTCCTTTATACTGCTCTTTGAAGCCTAATTCATGCATATTCAACACTTCATTAAGCTTCTTGAATATGCATACTTCTCAGCCCGTTATGTAATTTGATGTACATAGTTGTATATAGTTGAGGTACACGCGTAGTGTCTTGCGCTTGACCACTTATAATTATGATGATGATGCTTGCGATGATGATGAGGATGATGATTATTATTGTTAATATTATTATTATTTTGATGATAATGATGACCATGATCATGATGGTGGCAACGATGATGATAATCATTAGGTTGTTGAAGGCTGTGATGATGAACGGTGATCTTGGGGGGGGGGGGTCCTAGGGTCCAAACCTCCCACCCACTTAAAAAATACATTTCCAAGATCA
Source organism: Piscicola geometra (assembly GCA_943735955.1). Taxonomy (NCBI): domain Eukaryota; kingdom Metazoa; phylum Annelida; class Clitellata; order Hirudinida; family Piscicolidae; genus Piscicola; species Piscicola geometra. The sequence continues at coordinate 6,108,184 of OX030963.1, forward strand.
CCTCCCTCAACCACCTCATCCACACACTTTCCCCATTACGTTTCATTCTTCTCAACAGCCATCCCTCCTCCAATCATTTCCTTCACCCCCCTTTCCTTTTCATCTTCTCCTCCATGTTTTACTACTCGACTGTTTCCGAATTGTTGGAACTTCATTACGCAATATCCCCGAGCAAGCACGTGTCATTTCTATTTCACCTTCTGTTCAACCCGTTATATTTATATTCTTTTTTAAAGCAAGTTTTGAATTATATATGTATATATGTAACTCAATTCTTTATACAAATATATAACCAACTCTAATTCAAAGATGTTTCGTAGGCAATTAGCAAGGCAACAGGTGGCTTTTAGTGGAATGTCAGATGATTGGTGTGGTCAGACTTGTGTTAGTGTTCTGCGACAACAATTACAGAATCTTTCACTACAAACATTAAACAACTTTATACGGCAAGTTCTATTCCGACGCCTATCATAACGACTACAACAATAACTATACAACAATAACTTCAACAACCTCTACGACACTTTTCCACTCTCCCTGAGAACATGCACCATTACTCCTTCCTGACAAAATGACCAGCATCAACGTTTTCCGAACACATTATAAAGAATTCTTCGACGAATAACAAACCAACATATTGGGGCAGAGTGGGGGTGGTTCCTATAAATAAATGTTACCATACGATATATTTTGTAATATAAAAACTATAAGATATTTTATAGTTCAAATGAAACTTGCATTTACAGAGAAATTAAAAGGTGGAATAGATTTGATAGATGTGGCGGCAAGTCGATGACTCTCAGGGGTTGAAGTTTAAGGTGGTAATGTGGAGGGGGGTTAGAAAAGGGTATGGTGTCTGTGGTAGAAGGTGGTTGATGTGGGGTAGTGGGAGGGCTGTGGTGCAGTGTGGTTGTTGTAAAAAAGTGTAGTGGCTGGGGTAGGATCGGATGGATGGGGTGGCTGTAGAAGGGTGGAAAGTTGTGATGCAATATGTAGGTGGTTTTAAAGTTAAATTTCATAGTTTGACTGTTCTGAAGTGGCTTTCTTTTGTTCTTAGAGTGCTTTTATTATGGGAATGTTAAATAAAAATGTTTTGAAGTCATAAAAAGATAGTTTGGAAAGAAAGGGAAGTCTCTGATATTTTGGTTGACTAGTCTCGTCACTGTTAGTGTAAGACGAACAACATGCTATCACCAGTTAGAGGAGGTTTGAAACCTCCAAGGGTGGTGAAAGGAGGATTGATTTCATTGTTTTTAAAACCCCCATGAAAACCACTTCCAAAATCACAACAAAAACTTTGTATTCCGATGAAAAAAAAACACAAAGCACAACAAAATGCTTCCAAAACAACAACAACCCATTAGAAAACCTCTGAATGACAATTCAAAACAACACCATAAACCTCATCTTCCTACAGGAGTTTTCTCGTCTGATTGTCGCCAATTGGGGCTTCAAACAGATGCGCACTCGGCGCCCCTTTGGCTTGTTCCTCGAACCAAAACGTTTTGCAATCGAAACACGTGGTCATACGTTTTGATACTCAAACTTCATGTCGTCAATGATGATAAGTTTTTGATAAGTGTGCCTCTGTCTGATCTTTTAATGATCTTTTGATACTTTTACTCTTCATTGACCCAATGTTCCCAAAGTGTAACATATCTTAAAGGACTTCATAAATGAGACTGAAGCGATCAAAAAGAAATTTCAATTAGACTGGCTGACAAATGGGGAAAAAACTACGTAAGTGAAATATAGATAGACGATTTTTTAAATAGTCTGTGTTCTGAATCTGAAAATATAATCCGGTTTTTCACATCATCTCCCATTTTTTTATATGTCTTCAAAACTATTGCTAAATTACAACGAACTATTTTAGTACAACAAGTTAAAATTTGGTTTAAATTCCAAAACTAAAAATAAATGTAAAGCTAGTATTAAAACTAAAACTAAGCTTCAATGCTGTAAAGTACACTGCAATGTAAAATATTTTTTTGATCTGTATTATTCACAGCTTGACAGACGCAGGCCATGTTACAATGGTTCTGAGAAGCATGGTTCTTATGCGCCAGAGACGCCACTCCACACGACGTACACATCTCTCAATGCATACGTCGCAAACACCGCATCATATACACCAGGTATATGATAGTTCACGGTTGTTCATCAAGGATTCGAACAGACAACCTTTGAGTCGCAAGTACGACGTCTACCATTTAAGCCATCCCTGCTATTGGTAGAAGAAAGATCCCTTGAACGATGAATTTGATCGTTAAGGAAAAAAGATAGTTTTTCCAAGTTACTGTTCTGAAATAGGATTAAATCTTTTATTTTACTATATAAAATTGTTTTAACAATTGTTTAAGAGCATCAATTCTAAGTTCAAACATTCAGTTTTACACTTTTCTTTTTATCTAAAATAGACTTATATAATATAAAAATTATATCTAAAATGATGATAATTAATTTACTTTTTACAATTATTTGAAACTATATTTATATAATACATTATTAATAGTTAAGCGCCTAATACACATAGCAGGTGTGCGTTGTGGCTTTTAGTTTGACAAACGGATAAAATTTTCAAACCGGACAAAATGGTTTAGACGGCTCCGTTGTATTTGCTATTATTTATTTCAACAATAAAAAAAGTAATTTGTATTATTTATAGAATATTTAAAAATATGTTTCTGTTAGGATCACCTACGATCTTGACATTCATGTTATGTGTCTTGAGTTGTTACGCTTCTAAAAACAAGGAGAGATCAGTCTACATAAATGGCCTTGGCTATTGGTGTTCGAAAGATCTAATAAATAAAGAGATGAAGAGTATGGCATTTGATAAAAAACAAGACGAGTTGTTTGTGGCAACTTCAGACCATATCTATGAGAATGCAGGACATGACTTCAATGTATCATACGAAAATGAGATTTCTAAATGGGTAGGAATCGAAGATAACGAAGAAAATTTTTACACAAATGTTTTGAAGTATGAACCTATTGGCAATCAAGTCATAATATGTGGTACAATTGATGGAGGAAGCTGTTTCAGGTTTGCAATTTTTTCATTATTTCAATGTTGACTGACTGAATGGTTCATCAGCAAACTTTAAACTCCAATGCAGGATGTCGGCCAACATGAAGTATTTAAAAAGACATTTCAACAAAAGTGGATTAGGTCTAGCAGAGGTAACTTTCTCTCATCTTCACCAAGATCTTCTATTCATTGCCAACAAGGATGGTGTAGGCACTTCTTTAACAGCGTACAACATCAGTGACTTCTCAGTTAAATGGATGATCCCTTCAAACAATAATGGGGATTTCCAGGTGGTTGGCTCCTTTCACGACAAATACACATTCTTTGTTGTTAACCGAAATGCAGAGGCTCGTTTGTTGAGAATGTCTGAGAACAAAAAGGCACAAATGATGGAGTTCAAGTTGGTCTGTCAAGGACAGAATGAGGTGTTCAAGCACGCCCTTTTGGTTGCTTTGATACAAGAAAATTCACAGATAGACACTTTTAAAATTTTCATGATTTTCAAGAAGCATGCAGTCTCCATTGAGACAGCATTCTGCTACTTTAACTCTCATGATATTTATGCTAAAATGGATCCAGTTTTGCAAAATTGTTTTAATGGCTTAAACCCCAGCTCACTTTCCCGCATTGGAACTGCATACCCAGACCCATCTAGCCAAGCATGCCATCCTGAGGTTAGTGATCCATAATGTATCGTTCAATCATCTATATTGCCAGTGGTTCTTCAATACTCATTGCCATCAGATGTAGCTTCATGCTGTGTTAAAACATGCTTTTGTAAGCTAATTTAAATAAATAAAAAATTTCATGTCTGAGTCTTTTTTTCACTAAACACATGTATAAAGCGCATTTTTCTTCATATTTCACAATTTTAAATTAAAATATTTAAAAAACGAATGATTTTTATTTGCTGGCACTCATCCAACCGTCTATTTTTGCGCTCTTAACTACAGCGTTAATTCAAAAAATAATATTTATTTGACTGGTGTTTGATCTCTTAACAGAATGCAACCCACAACTCCTTCCATGACAGATTTCTTTCCCATTTCTTGCTTTTGACTATTCATTGAGCAGTACAATATTTAATGATTTCCAGTTTTGGGAAAATCTAGAATCTAATCTTCATGTACAAATCTCAAATCATTTTAAATTTCAAATAAAATCTCAAGATGCTCAAATAAGAGAAAAGAAACTAATCTAAAATAATTTTTTTAAAAGATTCTTTATTTGTAACAATAAAGTTAGTAATATTCACTTTCTCAATAACATTTCTAAAATAAATGTAGCAAATAAAAAATAGTGAAATAGGAAAATAGAAATTTTATTATTTTGAATTTAAGTAGGTTTCAATTAGGGGCGTGAAGACATAATATTATATAATAATCAGGCGTGCAGAGTCGCCTATTTTTTTCTCGGCTCGGCTCTGGCTCCCTCTCTCGGAAATTTGACGCTTTCGGCTCCCTATAGAAGGCGTGTCACACGACATAAACTTGTGCAAACTTTCTTCTGAAACATTGTTTCAAAAATAGAATATGCACTTTATGATAAACAGTGCTTTAAACATAATTAAAATTTTTAATGAATTGTATTCAGTTTTTTCTTCGTTAAAGATGTTATAGGAATGAAATTGTTGCGTTGCATTCTAGATTTTTAGTTCGAATTAGTTTAGGCACTATTTATTTTTAAAATTAGGATTATAATTTTTATTAAAATTATATGTATTATCTCTGCTGCATAAATAAAAAATATTTTTAACATGTTGAATTACTCTGTATCAACCAAATATTTGAATTAAAAAAAGCAAAAAGTGGTGGCCTTTCGGCTTCACTGATCCGGCTCCTGATCGGCTCTATAAGCCTGCTAACTAAATCGAGATAAGTATTACGGTTATTTCGTTTGATTCCAATAATATTTACAAGCAAAGAATAAAAATCCTCAAAATGGATTCAAGTTTCTCTCGAAACCATTGTTATGAAAAAGTTAAAACTATTTCTTTCCAGTAGTCCACTGTTATAAAGGTTCTTTAACATGTTTTAAAGATGCCTTGTGACGGTCATGTTTTATCCTAACAATCAAGTTTAACACGAAAGTAACCGAGATACACTTTTTCATGTTTCTTCTCCACAAATATAGCAAAATACATCAGAATTATTAAAATATTCTTTATTTAAAAAAATGCAAATATAATAACTTTAAAAACTATATTTTAAGTTTTTTAAAAATATAGAGATTTCTAATGCGCAAAATATGGAGGGAAAAGTGAACATTAAAATGCAACTTATCGAAAAAATTAGAGCTGGTAGAAAAAATCAAATTTCATATTTGAAATCAGCACCTCAAATAAAGTTAAAATCAGTTCTAAAATTTAAAATACCAAAACTTTTTTGTTTCTGGCCTGTGTTTATCAGATAAAAACTAAAATATCAAATAAATAATATATTAATAATAAAATAATGAAGATCATTATTATAGTGGCGTATAACTCGAATGAGCTTCCAGGCCACTTAGGCTGCATATTTTCATTTGTGCCTCAGGGTTACTATGGCATTTGTTGCACTTGAACCTAGGACTTTTCATTATTGGTCAAACCGAGAGTCGTTACCGACTCGGCTACCCGTTCACCCATATAAATATAAAAGATAAAAACTAAAATAACAAATAAGTAATATAAATACAAATTAAATAATATAAATACAAATTAAATAATATAAATACAATTTAAATAATATAAATATAAGTTAAATAATATAAATAAAATTTAAATTAAAATAGAAATGAATTATTCGACGCTTTGGCGTTTTAAATGTTGAAAACTGTTAATGGGTGAATTGACTGCATCCCCAAAATATGGAATATTTTGTCCAATGTCTATTTTGTCCCGAATCCGTTTTTTAACAAAAAAAATTCGTTTATTTGCAAGCAAATAAATTTAGAAATCGAAGCAAATAAATGCTTGTATGACTTCTTAGAAAAATAAAATAATACATGAACTTCTCAATTAAATTCACAAATTAAAAGACATGTTTGACATGATAAATAGAAGAACATCATATTTTGTATCGATTTTATATCCTACGATGAGACTTTGCCGTGCTGAGAGTCATTGAAAAAGACATTCAAAGACCTTACTGAACCTAACCTCGACCTACCCTATTTTATACTTAAAGTGCCGTTTGTACACTGTATATCAGGTCCTATCTTGTAGTGAGCTTTGCTTCAAGACCCTGATCAGCGAAGTAGTCGTGAAATTACAACGCGTTCTGAATTAAATTTGGCATCATGGAATTTAATTCTGGGTAATTATTGAATTACCTAAAACTTTATAAATAATTTATTTAAAATATTTCTCATAAACAAATATTTTTTCTAATAATAAGTGCTAAATTAGAATTTCTACATCAATGATATATTTAGAAATGTATGATTTAGTTTAATGATATTTAGAAATTTTTTTTTCATCAAATATAGAATGACATTTCATAGAAAGATTTTCTTGTTTGAAAGGCTTTTATATTTCAGCATCTTATTGTAGCTCTATAATTTAGTAATAATATCAACAACAAAAAATCATTTTTAACTAACTCGAAATTTAAAATTTTGAAAAAGGAGAACTTAATATATATTATAGAAATCCCTGTGATAAAAGTTCCATTTATTGCGCAACATTTGTTTCAATAAAAAATATTCATTTAGCATAAGGTTTTATCTATTTAAAATCACTTACTTGAGTTCGTGTCGGGTTCTTTAAATTCTGCGTGGTCAAAGTATAACTTTGTTGCACTGCAGTCGATGGGAGACTGGGAGGCAGGCAAGGAGGGCTCAGTGATCTACTCGGACGATGCTATAACGAACAAGGATGGAGCCTTCTTTCTCATAAAAGGCTCTCCCCCTGCCTCCCTCTTGATGACCAAATTGAGGAATAACTATGTAGCATTTCTTGCCTTCCAAAATTCCATCATTAAGGTATGTGTGTGTGTGTGTGTTTGTGTGTGTGGGTGGGTGTTTGTGTGTGGGTGCGTGTGTTTGTGTGTGTGGGTGTTTGTGTTTGTTTGTGTATACGTTTTTGTTTGTGCGTGTATGTGCGTGTATGTGCGTGTGTTGACAGGAACTGCTATAAAAGAAAATTCTAAGCTTTTTATAATGATGATTGTATTCATTATTAGAATGATGATGAAAATGATGTCTCTAACACAGTTGAAGATTCCTTTTGGGGAGGATCGGGTGCAGAACTACAGTAACTTGGACTTCAATAACACCGTCGACATGCTCTTCGACAACCACAGGGACCTCTTCGTTCTCACCACGACATCCGTATGTCGATAAGGCTCATAACATTTTCGAACCCTTATATGTCTTTATTTCTAAAAGATGGGCTTTGATGTGAAAACGTTTGAATGAACCGCCATTAAGAATTTCATTTAACAAACTAATTCCAATAACTCAAAATACTGTTTTGGAAATATGACGACATAGTTGGATACGTTTATTTTCTAACTTTAATATTATATAATATACAATTTTAAAATATTAATTGAAAAAAATTGATTATTTCAATTTTTAGTTTATTCAGTTTATTTTTTTTAAAGTGACTGTATTGTATTAGTACAGCATTTCATATGTTATAAAAAGGATGTTTATACTTTATTTCTTTTACGATTTAAATCTATCTTTCCCACAAATGTTATTTTTTTCTCTAATTTTTTTATTGTCTCTATAATACTGTTTTAAAAACTGTATGTGCTTTCTTAAATCGTGGTCCAATTTTTTATACTTGTTTTTACATATAAAAATGTTAATTAATCAAAAATCAAACCAACTTCTAAAAATTACTTCACAAATTTCTGCTGGAATGCCATCGAAACTAGGTGATTTACTGCTGGAGAGGAGTTTCATTGCTTTTTGAGATTCATGAAAAGGGAGGGGGTCGTCGAGTGCGTTGTTGGTTGGTCCTCGAGAAAGACGGCTGATTGTCTCATCAGTAATGCCTGAATGGTTGTTGAGGACATTGTTAAAATGTTCAGCCTATGTTTCACGAATTTTCTCTTGATCTGCGATGAGGGTCTTTCCATCTGCACTGAGAAGAGGGTTTGATGCAGGCGGCGTGTGGTCGGATACTTCCTCCAGGGCGCTGTAAAACGTTTTATAAACGTGTCTGTTTGCATACCCTTGGATTTCATCACTTCTCTTCCTGAGGCAAGCATCTTGCATCATTCTGAGTTTCTGCTGCACAGCTTTACGCGAGGAAAGAAAAGCGGTTCTTTTTCATGCGAACTGGGATAGCTGAGACAGGCCTGGTGTTTGTTGTGTTTATCATCTAGCAGTTTTTTGATTTCGATACAGGTTTGGGACCCAATAACCTATTCAGTTGAAATCTCCAAGAAGGAGAAGCTTGTCCTTCTTTGTCAAGGGATTTGGGAGCTGGGACGTAGGCATCAGAAGAAGCATCGTGGCCATGAGCCTGTCGTTTACTGCCTTGGCACCTACAGTCAGCTTGCCAACCAAGGAAGTTCTCATAGCAAATCCAACGCCTGCTTCACGCCCTTCCTCGTCCATTCTGCATTCCAAAAGAAAGTGAAGCCACAGTGCGTTGCTCAGAGTTCTCCTTCTCTGGCAAGACGGTTTCACTCAATTTAGATGCAGTGGATGCCTATGAGAGTGTCGCACTGGTTCTTGCGTGTTCCACGAAGCCTCCCTTTCACCGCTTCTATACCCGTTGGATCTTTGAAAAAATTTCTTTTGCGTGTGCAGCTGGCTTTAGGTCTGCTGAAGGTCGACACAACGAGTTTCTGTCGGGTTTAACTCCCTAAGCCTTTGTCAGGCCAATGACGAAACTGCAAGGCAACAGTGATGAAGCCATTTTCCGCTGAGTCACATTGTCCGTATCAACACTGTAATTTTTCTGCCAAAAAAATTAAAATTTTAAACAAAACAACTTTTATTTTTTGCTTAATTTTTTTTACCATTAAGTGCAAAGGCAATTATCATTTACGACAGTTTTCCAAAATTCCGCTGCTTCTTCTGTGATTTTTAAACAGATATTGCAGATTTACTAGACGAATTGCAATTTCAGCAAAATTTTTACATTTCAAAAAGAATTAATAACATCTGGGAGATCTAAAAATTCTATAATACCGCGTTTTAACAAAATGTTTCGATCTGTAAAGTAGGGGAGATTTTTGTAAAAGAAAAGCAAAAAAGTGCTATACAGAGGAAATTAGGGTATTATGGGATACGATTTACTTTTTTAAAATAACTTAATTAGTTTTAGGGAACGAATTTGCAAAACTTTATTAGTAAATATTAAAATTATTCGTAATGATGTCATTTAAAAAAAATTATGTTATGAATTTATTTTGTGAATTTTTTTTTCAAAGTGTTGCAAATGTAGTCTTATATGTAATAATTGGGTAATATAAGATAGGCGGTTGAAAATAATTAAAAAGCATCAAGGCATCGTAAAAATTTTAATCTTTTTCATTTAAAAAAAAATTCTTCGTGCTTTGAGAAATGAATCTTTAAAAAAGTATCACAAATAGCGAAAAAAAATAAGCAAAGACACATTAAACTTCATGAAACAATTATTAGAATTAAAATGTAATAAGATAATTATGTGATCACAATATATAATTATTTTTAAAGGTTATTGCATGATTTGTGGAGTGCTACATTTTTTCCGGCTAATATATAGTGTCTCATATTAGCCGACATGTCATCTAGACAAAAAAATCTTTCATACTTGGGGATAAAACTTTTTTTAATAAAAAATAATAACATAATAACATAAAACAACTCTTTTATTGCATTTAAGATTAAAATAAATTTCAAGATTCCTTTTAACATTGATTTTAAAATAGTTGAAAATATGTTTTTAAAACTTTTGAAAGTCACAAAACACTTTCTGGCCTGAAGCGAGCGGGGGGACAGCAATAAACTGACTTTTATTGCTCCATTCTATCATTTGGGTCTATCTCAAGCAGTTCATAATTTGTTCATCTGCTTTCAAATATAAACTTAGCCATAACCTTGGTATATTATATTACCCGACTATCTCATAATACCCGACTCTCCTTTATTTTGTATTGACACTATTTCTCATCATTTAAAATCAGAGCCGAATTGAAATCATAAAAAGTGCTAATACTAAAAAACTAATGTGGATATTTGGTGGTGAGGATGATGCTGTTGGTGGTGGTGATGATGATACTGTTGTTGGTGTTATGGTGGATGGAGGATGATGGGGGATTAAGGATAATAGGTTATGGTCAGAAGCTTTGTAGTGAAAAAACTAAGGTGAACATTCCAGGAAAGATGTAGCTAATGGAGGAAGGATAATTATTACCGTGTTGATGATGGTGATGAAGATGATGATGGGAGGATGATGATGATGATGATGGTGATAATGATAATGATTGCCATGATGATGATACAGGTGTGCAAGGTGGAGAGGGCGATGTGCATGTACGACACTTGTGCAGAGTGCATCGCAGACCCGCACTGTGGCTGGTGCATCAATACTCAAATGAAGTCTGTGGTGTCCTGCGCTCTGTCGTGTGTGTGGTGTGCTCTGTAGTGTGCTGTGGTGTGGTGTGCTGTGCTGTGCTGTGTAGTGCCCTGTAGTGTGCTGTGGTGTGCCCTGTAGTGTGCTGTAGTGTGCTGTGGTGTGCTCTGTAGTGTGCTATGGTGTGCTCTGTAGTGCCCTGTAGTGTGCTGTGGTGTGCTCTGTAGTGTGCTGTGGTGTGCTGTGGTGTAATGTGGTGTGGTGTGGTGTGGTATGGTGTGCTGTTGTGGTGTGGTGTGGTGTGCTGTTGTGGTGTGGTGTGGTGTGCTGAGCTCTGTAGTGTGCTGTGCTGTGGTGTGGTGTGTTGTGTGTTGTGTGGTGTGCTATTCTCTGTAGTGTGGTGTGGTGTGGTGTGCTCTGTAATGTACTGTGGTGTGGTGTTTTTGACATCCTTGTGTGCTATGATGTCTTGTTCTGTAGTGTGTTTTGGCCTAAGGTAATGTGGTCTGCCTGTTTAAACTTGATAAGCCTCACATGCACACCTCACACCACACGACACATAGGTGCACGTTGGAGCAACACTGCAAAAGGGAGAATTGGCTGGAAGACAAGTGTCCGCAACTGCTTTCCATAGAGCCTTCTTCTGTCGCTCTGAAATCCTTCACAAGCCAAAAGGTTTCGCACGCACTCCACTACAATTGCATTACTAGTAGAGGCTAGAAGCTGGATTTTAGCATGGAGAGAGTGTGTGAAGAAGATGCCAGTGATGATGCTACTGATTTTGATAATGATGCTACTCATGATGTTGCTGTTGTGGATGAGGGTGACAATGTTGCTTTTTCACTCTAAGAGACTTTGCACAACCTCGAAGCCAACCACCACACCACCATTCTGCAGTTCGCCATCAAAACATCGAACCTGCCGCGTGACTTCAATGACGTAGAATGCTCCATGCCCGAAGAGTCGGTCACGGCTACTCCTAATGATAATTACGATATTTTTTACTGCAATGAATTCTCTAAAATTCATATGGAAAACTCTTCTCAAGGTTGTGTGTGTGTGTATGTGTGTGTTTGTGTGTGTGTGTATGTGTGTGTGTGTGTGTGTGTGTGTGTGTGTGTGTGTGTGTGTGTGTGTGTGTGTGTGTGTGTGTGTGTGTGTGTGTGTGTGTGTGTGTGTGTGTGTGTGTGTGTGTGTGTGTGTGTGTGTGTGTGTGTGTGTCTGTGAGTGTGTATGTGTGTACTCATGTATTGTTATGTGTACTTCACAGTCTTTAATATATCTCTGTGGGTTGATAAAGTGCCATGGGTATCGGGGAATGTGACAGTGTATGATTGTAACCGATTCCAAAGGTGAGCCAGGGAGGTAGAGGGTTTGGTGGAGGTGAGGGGAATTGGGATTTTATTTTTGTGCGACAATTGGATCTGAGAATAAAGAGGGATAGTAATTGGATTTTAGAGTTGTAGGGAAGTGATGAATGCATGGATTTCACATGCATGCACGACAGCTTCATCTAACCAACTTCCTACTGAACCATCACTATACAACAGTGCTGGGCATAATAAAATCACGTTTTTGAAGAATTCGGGATTTGATTTAACCTACAAGTGATTTGATTTAAGAAAGATTTGATTTGAGTTTTCAGTATAATTTTGTAGCCATTATTAGTTGTGTGACAATTATTTGTAAGAGGGGAGAGGGATGGTGATTGGTTGTGAGAGGGAGGAGGGATGGTGATTGGTTGTGAGATGGAGGAGGGATGGTGATTGGTTGTGAGAGGGAGGAGGGATGGTGATTGGTTGTGAAATGGAGGAGGAATAGCTTAAAGATGCAGGAAAGGTGGTGATTGGATTTTAGAGTTTTAAGGAATTGATAAATGCATGGACTTCACATGCATGCACGACAGCTTCATCCGACCAACGCTTGCTTCCTACTAACCGACCACTATACAACCTAACCTAACGACCACTCGTGATCAGTGCTTCCCACCACAGCTGCATGGGATGCCTCAGTGACCCTTCTAAGTTTACGTGCGTCTGGTGTTCTTCCAACCACAAGTGCCAACACGACACTGACGCTTGCTTTCCGACGGTTCGTCTGGCTAGTTGTGCTGGTGGCTGTGGTGTAGTGGCTGCTGATGTGGTGTTCTGGTGGTGGTCTAGTGACTACACAAAAACTACATCACCTTCCCAGGGCTCAGATGAGAATGCGTTGGTAAACCAGAAAGACAAGTGTGCACACATCTTGCCTTTTGATAACGAACCTCCCGTTTACCACTCTGGAGCGATTATCAAATTCAAAGTCAAAGCAGTCAACTTTCCTGTTAGTGCTGCCTTATACCTTCCTGTGGTGTGCCTTGGTGGTTTGTAGGATGCTTTCTGAGGACGTTGCGGGTTTGAAATATTTTGATCGTTCACCGAGCGTATGTCAAAACAAAGCCCGCGTTAAGCCTACATTTATTGAGGCCAGTTTTATTCGGAATTCAATGTATAATGCTCACTTTTATTGTATAAACTCACCTTAAATGAGCTCCTAGTCGACTTTAAATCAATAAATACCCGGCTTAGAAAGTTTCTACTCCGTTTCATGATTATTTGATAGTTTTTTATAAACTTTTTCATTTTTTTATCAAAAAAACGTTTTTCTAAGCTAATATATAATATTTTATTTATTAAAAGATAAGAAGCACGTGTTATAGTTTATAATTTATAGAATCTTTTGGAAAAATGAATTGTATTTTGAAAAAAACTTAAATATAAAAATTATAATATATATATAATTGTTAATTCATTATTCTGCGACTTTTTTTATGAATAGCGAAAAGTATTATGGAATACCATTTTTTTTTAATACAATTTTTATATAAATTATTCATTTGCATATTATGGCATATCATAAAAATTTCCTCAATTTCAGTTTCGATTTGGAAATAGTTATAGTTTTTATTTTCATTTTTGTTTTGAAAATATATTTAGTTTTTATTTTCGTTTTCGTGGAACGATTATTCAGAATTGTCGTTTTCGTTACGAAAATAACACTGGTATACAGTCGATCAGTGTACACAGTCGATTATAGCGTTTTTTATCGAATGCATTTTTATTTTAATAAATATGATATGTCACGTGAAAAAATTTCATTTGGGTTAATCAGAATTTTTCTGGAAAATTTTGATAAAGCGGGGCTCATATAACGGCGTGATCACAGACACTGCAGTTATAATCATTAAACTAAAATATTCTATAACGTGACGTGATGGAGCAATTGTGGTTTCATGTTGGGCACAAAAAATCCTTTTTAACACTTTAACTGGCATACGAGTTACAAAAATGTTGTCGACCAGTTTAGTCTGAAACTCGGAAATTAAGAGTGAGTTTACTAATAGTTTTTTCAAAAATAAAAAAAAAGTGCAAATGATATTCTAAAGAGCAAAAATTCAGAGCATTGTTTGGCTTTGGCCCATTGCATCTGGAGCCGTGACCATCATCAGCATCATTATGATTATGATCATCATCATTATCATCACCACCACCATCATAATCATCACTGATTTTTCAGAAAAGCTTCATTGAACTGAGATGCAAGTTCCAAATCTTGGAAGAGGGTGAAAAGATTGTGCCTGCAAAAGTGGTGGAGGACACTGTGGAGTGTGGCGAAGGGGAGGTTGGGTGGGTGAGTTGGTGGTGAGGGGTGGTGGTGGCTTGGGGTGCTTTTGTAGTAGGAGTAGACAACGATGCTTGCTTCCTTGTGCTAACACTCACTAACCCTCACCACACCATCCTCATTACACCATCCTCCCTCACCTCACCACACCACCCTCTTCTCACCACACCACCTTCATCTCACCACATTAACCTCACCACACCACCCTCACTTCACCACACCACCTTCACCTCACCACACCACCCTCACCTCACCACACCACCCTCACCTCACCACACCACCTTCATTACACCACACTACCCTTACCTCATCTCACTACACCACCCTCACCTCACCACACCACCCTCACTAAACTTCATCGAAGTAAAATAAAATTGGGGAGCGGGGATGGCTTAGATGATAGACGTCGGACATGCAACTCAAAGGTCGCCTGTTCGAATCCTTGACGAGCAACCGTGAACTATCATATACCTAGTGTATATGATGCGGTGTTTGCGACGTATGCATCGAGAGATGTGTACGTCGTGTGGAGTGGCGTCTCTGGTGCATAAGAACCATGGTTCTCAGAACCATTGTAACATGGCCTGCGTCTGTCAGGCTGTAAACAATATAGACCACACAAAAAATGTACCACCACGCTATGCTTCACTGCACTACACCACATCAAGACACCAAACTGAAGAACCCTCCACCACAGCTCTCCTACGACTCCAATCTACCGATAGCCTTAGTGGGTGTTGATCTTTACACCCACCAGAACTACCCCGTCGACAACCCTGAAGAGATTTCATGTATGTCTTCACATATTTTTTTTTGGGCACATTTTCATTGTAAATATTCGCTTCGCACACGAGAGGTGTGACCGGGATGTTTTTAATTTTGCTCTCTTCCCGGTCCAGATAGATATTTTCTCGACCCGTCCCGTTCCTACTTGTCATCGGAATGTTTGTTCCCGGTCCCGTCCCGTTCCCGCAACTCGATTCCCGGTCCCGACCATTCCTGAAACTTTTTGACCCAGTCCCGACTCTTTCCCGAAACTCAAATTGTTTTCCTAATACTGTCTCATTGTCCTCTCACTAGGTAGAATATTTTAAGTTTTTAAACTACAGCTATATTAATAAATTCTAGGGAATAATGGCCAAGACATCGCAATCGTAAAGGACTTCTAACACCTTGGATCGTATGTTGGGTCCACAGATCACGATGCTAGAATCCGAATTGGCCTTGCATGGACAGCCTTTACGAAGCTACAAAAGTTCTTCGCTCACCCAAACTGAACACAGGAATTTCCAGATCTGTATCTTTCAAGCCGCTTGCATCTCAATTTTGCTCTACGGCTGCGAGTCATGATACTCACTGCAGCATTGTAGAAGAAACTTGACGTCTTCGCAAGGACTTGCTATCGGACGATGCTTGGAATCCAACAGTCTAGCGACCACATCACAAACGAGTCTCTACGCACTAGTCGACAGGAGCGCATCAGCGAAATTATCAGAAAAATGCCAACTCACATTTACTGGTCATTGTCTTCGCAAGCCCGCAGGTGAACATGTGCATCGTTACTTATTTTACGAGTCTGAGATGAAAGTACGAAAGCGTCATGGCAGACCGAGGATGTCATATCAAAAACAAATCTCGACATACATTGATCAACCAGCCAACGCATGAAGTCAACCAGCCCAAAATCATGGGCTGTAAACATATTGTTTTGAAAAATCGATTCGTCGTGCTGCGAAAAAAGAAGCCTCTTGGTCCCTTATCTGCGCGCGCTCGATGGTGATCATGATAAAGATCATCTGCTACATCTGTATGACATTTGTCTGGAGTTTCTTCAAAGAATAAAGGTTTCATTGTGTACCAAAATCTTCTGTCAGCTATGAGACCAGTTTCTCATGGAGATGATTTACCTTTTCCAAAAGCTCTAGTTTCATAGCAGGATATTATAGATTCTAAAAAGGATGTTGAGTTGACGCAAGTTTCAACAGACGATGATTACAAACCACAGAATTCTTCTAGTGAACCTCATCTAATTTCACAAGTGGAGCTTAATGATTTAGTTAGCGAATTGTACTTTTAAAATCAGCAATTGGATTTTTTAGCATCCCGTTTAAAAGAGTTGAATTTTAAAAAAATAATGCTGAGAGTTTATATTAAAGAAACAGAAAAAAAATCTTCAAAATTATTTCACAAAGAACCATTCAATACACAAAAGAAATAAGTAATTTACCCTGGGTCATAAGTTTACTAATTTTTTTCTTAAATAACTATCTTTTATTTATTGTTGTTGTATTTTATTATTTTTTGTTTATCTGACATATATAATAAGAAATTAAATTACAATTTACAAAATATTTCATATCTATACAAAAATTTGACTTGTATTGGAATAGTTCATTGTGATAAAGCAATGCTTTTGATGACGTATAACGAAAAAATGGGATGAGATGTTTGCAAACGGATTGTATTTTCAGATTCAGCATACAAAATTTATGAAAAATTATCTATCCATATTTCATTTACGTAATATTTGTTTCAATTTGTCGGCTAGTGTAATTAAAACCCCAGAGTTGATTAATCGATATTCGGACATTAAAAATAAACAGTTTTCACTATTAAGTACTTTACTATGTATTTTGGCATACATATTTTTTCATAGTTTTTCGAACCATGTTAGCATTATTGTTTTGACAAAAAAATTTACTCAAGAGCCCAATGATCCTTATTTGGACAGATAAAAACTTTCAAAATGTTTTAAATCTTAAGTTATGACGTAATAAGGCCCAAGCCTCAACTGAAATTGTGAATTAAAACTTTTTACATAGTATGGATCATGGGACAGGCTCTGGTTGGTTAATTAAAAAAATATGAAAGTGTTAATTACATTTAAATACAATAGTTATAACTTTTCACAGTCCTTCTCTACAAGTGTGAAGAATGGGAAAAAACATGTGGCAAGTGTGGCTTTATCGCCGCGGAGTTCAAGTGTGTGTGGTGTCTCAGAGGTGTGTGTGTATTTGTGTGTGTGTGTGTGTGCGTGTGTGTGTATTTGTGTGTGTGTGTGTGTGCGTGTGTGTGTCTGTGTGTGTGTGTGTTTTTGTGTGTGTGTGTGTTGTGTGTGGGTGTGTGTGTGTGTGTGTGTGTGTGTGTGTGTGTGTGTGTGTGTGTGTGTGTGTGTGTGTGTGTGTGTGTGTGTGTGTGTGTGTGTGTGTGTGTGTGTGTGTGTGTGTGTGTGTGTGTGTGTGTGTGTGTGTGTGTTTTTGAATGAGAGGTGGAAAGTTTATGGTGAGATAGGTGTGTTAACTGGACTGGATGGATGAGTGAGGAGGATAACAAAATGCATGCGTGAATGATTCACTGACAGAAAAGAGCGGTGGTGGCAGGCAGAACTTCTGCAGTTACTCTGACCAATGCATGGATCGTCTAGTGGCTCCTCAAGTATGTCCTGACCCCAAGATCACTCATGTGAGTCATGTTTGTGTGTTAGTTTGTGTGTGTGTGTGTGTGTGTTTGTGTTTGAGTGTGTGTGTGTGTCTTTGTGTGTGTGTCTGTGTGTGTGGGTGTGTATTAACAATACCTTACCACCTCTTCATCACCTCCAACAGTTTTCTCCTCCAGGAGGCAGTGTGAAAGGAGGGACAGAGCTCACCATCATAGGTCAGCACTGTACTACTACTACTACTACTACTACTACTACTACTACTACTACTACTACTACTACTACTACTACTACTACTACTACTACTACTACTAATACTACTACTACTACTACTACTACTACTACTACTACTACTACTACTGTTACTACGACAACTATTACTACTACTACTACTACTACTACTACTACTACTACTACTACTACTACTACTACTACTACTACTACTACTACTACTACTACTACTACTACTACTACTACTTCTACTACTACTACTACTACTTCTTCGACTACTACTATCTTCACTATTAATACTAATCATTCAAATGTGGATTACTTTTATAAATACATTCTGATAAATTTTCTAACACATTTGTGAGAAAACAATTTTAAATACTATTTTATACTAATTTCAAATATGCTAAAAACATTTCGTTAATATACGATTAACTTATGATTAAAATTTTTAATCGAATTAAAATGTTTAATATACAGTGGATTTTTCCCCTAAATTGTAGTGGCATCTTATCTGTAGAAGGAGCTCACGCCTTAAAGCTTTGACGACACCACTGCAGGTGAAAACCTGGGAAGGAGTGTAGAGGATGTGAAGGTTTACTTGGGAACACAGATCTGCCAGACCATTGAAGAGAAATACAACAAAAGCGAAAAGTTTGTTTGTCTTTTCTCGAGTCGTTCACTGTGCATTAGCGTGCCAATCACAATGATGGAGATAAATTATTTTGACAAAATGGTTTGTGTTCAACCTCCTATTTTGTTTCGTTTATGGTTTCAAACTAACTGAGCAATATTTACTGAAGGCGCAACAGGCTTTAACATTTCCCAAGTTCATATATATTCTCAGGAAAAACAGCATCGCGTATGCACTGCATTCTAATTATCAAATCCAAGGCTAATTATAGAAGGAACAAAATAGGAGGGTGAAAAATCTAAAATTGGCACGCTAATGTAGATGCATTGTGCATTCATTCACTCTGCATACAATGAATACATTTTGATGCATACATTGAGGCTCGAGAGGTGGCAGACTAACTGACACTAATGCCACAGAATCGTGTGTAAGACGGCTCCTCAGTCGATGATGAAGATGGTGCCAGTGGTTGTGGCCGTGTCTAGCCTATACAACGCAACTGCCGCCGACCAGTTTGATTTCAATGTTAGTACTGCTTCAGTGCACTGCATCAGTATACTACTACTCCAAGTACTTACACTACTTTGACGTCTCGACGCAGGAGCACAAAGTGACTATCATGCAGCCAGAACTGGGCATCAAAGCAGGAGGCACCCAGGTGACCATCAAAGGAACCCGCCTCAACCACGCCTCAAACATCAAAGTGTTCTTCGGTGGCGTGCTGGCTACTGTCCAAGAGTTCGTATTAGTTTCATATTTCATGATGATGATGATGATGATTATAATTAGAGCTTTGCTTTAACCTTCGTATACTTTTAATAGTATTTTTGATATTATATTTGACTGTTTGGAGGATTGTTTGTGTGGGTGAAGAGTGTTCACCAGAGTGAGATGATGGCTTCTTGCAAACTCAACAAGTGGCAGTCCTCTATCGTTGGTTTCTTCTGTGCCGAATCGCCCTACAGTGCCTGCCCAGTCTTGGTAGGCACCAGGTCCTACTTTCGTGGTCCAATCGCCTTGTACTATGAGTATGTCTTTTTCGGGAGCTTTGGTTATGGTGAACAGTACGACAGACAACTCAACTGAAATAACGATATATGGGAAAAGCTAGAAGAAGTATCCTTGTTCAAGTACGTAGGAGCGACCCTGTCGAAGGATGGAACAAGCACCACAGAGATAAAAACAAGAATCTCAATGGCAACTGCAGCAATGGCCAGACCTAATCGGTTATGGTCAAGTAACCTAATTAGCTTCTCTGACAAATACAGACTTGTGCTCAGTATCCTACTAAACGGATGTGAGACCTGGACGCTTAACGCGGAAACAGATACAGAGCACACTACAAGGGAGTCTCCAGCAGCTCCATACTTGTTTCTAGTTGAAACGGATATTCAAACGCAATCGATAAAAATTGTAGATGTAAAAAAATCCAAATTACAGAGAAAAAAATATTATAAAAAAACTAAGTAATTTCAGAAAAAAGCTTGATAAGACTAAATAAAACAAAGAAAAATGTAAAAGGAAACTACAACGGCGCCTACCAAAGGAATATTCCGAACATTCTTTGTTTAATTTTACTTTTGGTTCTTTACGCTTCCTCCATTGTCGGTGAAGATGGTGGTTCTGCCAGAGAGGTGCTCTGAAATCCACTTCGCTGCTTCTCCAATGGATCGGGGTGTGGCTTGGTACGCTGTATAGGTTAGACCGGCTGCTTCCATGCAGATGTCTTTCACTTTCCAACCCTACATAAAAACCACCTCACTGCCACCCTCCCTGTTGCTGTCATCTACGAGCCCTCAGTGACATATGCACTCTTCTCTCTTCTTTAAAGTTGTCGTTTTGCTCTTGTGGTTATTAATGATGTTCTTGTTGTGGTTAGTGACTTTGCTGTTGTTGTTGTTAGTGATTTTGCTTATGGACTTTGTAGATTCTTCAACAACCCTGCAGAAGCCACTATGACCGTATCATCGTCATGACTCCAAGCTTCGATAAGGATGTGTGTTTTTGTGTGTGCGTGTGTGTGTGTGAGTGTGTGTGCGTGTGTGTGTGTGTTTGTTTGTTTGTATGTGTGTGTATGTGCTTGTGTGTGTGCGTTTGTATGTGCGCGCGCCTGTGTGTGTTTGATGAAGAATGCGTCTACTCAGCCTCTAAGGGAGGTGACAGTGGAGGTGCAGCTGGACGGAAGCAGTAAGAAGAAGCTTAAGACACGCTTCAAGTATGTCGACAACCCAACCAGACTGGACTTCAACCCTAACGAATCCCTTATGAGGTGATTTTTGGGAGTAGTGTTGGGGGTTGAGAAGGGATAGAAAAGTCAGAAGAAGATGGGTTTCATCCAGGCTTGCAGAGCTGCCTATTTTTTTCTGGCTTGGCTTCGGCTCTTCTCCCGGCTCGACTCGGCTCCAGCTCCCCATAGAGGAGTGTCACACGAGACAAACTTGCGAAAACTTTTACTGAAATATTGTCAAAAAAATAATAAGCTGTGCCTTCTGATTAATAATTTATTATTTTTTTATTACTTTTTTTCGTAGTTAAGGATGGTATACAATAACAATTTAAGTCATGAATTTTTTTTTGCATTCTAGACTTTCAGCTCTAATTAATTTAAGCAATATTATTCATTTTTACAATTATGAATATAATTATTTGTCAAATTATGTGTATTGCCTCTCTGCTATATAAATAAAATATAAAAATAAATATTTTTTAAAAATATTATTTCAATTTTAAACTGTTCTGTGAAAAAAAATGTGGGAAGTAATAAAAGCGGAAAAGAAAACAAATATTTTTTCATGTTTCTATTTGTGGAAACCACCTAAACGGAAGCAAATCTCGAAACACATTTTTTTATTAAAACTTTTATTTTGAGAGCCGGAGCCGCTAGTTTTTTCGGCATTGGCTTCTGCAAAATGTAGCGGCTCCACGGCTTCAAATCGACTCTGCAAGCTTGGTTTTATCTTGTGGAAACAGGATGATGACGAGATAAACTCGAGTCTTCAAATCATCAATGGGTCGTCACAACTCTTTCATTATCACAACACTTCTGATTTAGTACCACTCCATCCTCATAACCTCATCACCTCACCACCACGCTACACTACACCGCCACACAACAACAGTGGAGGCACTAAGATCATTTTGGAGGGAATGGGTCTCGAAGCTGTTCAGAAGGTCGTCATGAAGGTGTTACCTTCGTTGATCCAACCAGCGAATGATCAATTATACAAGCTCACCGTATGTTGTGTTAATCAATTTGTCAAACACACACACAACACACGCACACACACACACACACACACACACACACACACACACATATATATATATATATATATATATACCGATCAAATCAGCAAAACTTTTGGGCTTAAATTTTTAATGGTTTTTTAATGCTTAAAATTATTTTTTAAAATTCATTAAAATAAAATAATATTTACCGGTGGCGCAACAGGCTTAAAGCTTTCGTAATTTTGATTATTTCTTCAAGAAAGACAATGTCATCCATGCTTTGAATTTTAATAATTTAATCTCTGACAAACACAAGATTTCATAAAATTTTTCATGTATTATATTCAAAGCAATTATATAGTCTTCTTCTATATGTCATCTTGGAGGAGCAGTAGAATATATTTCAGAATGCAAACTTCCTTTAAAACAACAAGTTTTGCAACGCTTCTTTCATCTTCATAAAGTACAATCAAAGACAGTTACCGAAAGTGCCAGTTAGCGACTGAAAAGCAGAATATATTATTGCAGCTGCAGCCGAATCTTTTGGACACAGCCCTTCAACCATAAACATAAACAAAGAATCTATCAGACAGTACAGACAAAAACACAGGGAAGAAGTAACTAAAGAAATATGGACATCTTTTCATCCAAATTGTCCATCGACAGTTGATTTGGATATTAAAATGTTTCCCGCTTCAATGTCAAAGAATATGTTTAATCGTCTTGCTGTTCTAGTGTCTGGAGTTGAGACAATGAAACTGTAGGACCTCCCAAAACTACCCAATCGAACTGGACAGGTAGAAGCCACTGCTGTGTTTAACCCCCAAGATTCCTTAAAGAGTCCTGATAAATGGGACTGCGACGAAGAATACATAGTTGATCAGAGGAGGACTAACAGTTTAAAAGTGGTAACGACGCAGCTGAGCGGGAAGTGGCTATAATAAAGGCGTTCAATCGTATGTTGTCCAATAATTCCTTTTTCAAATTGTAGAAAAGCACCGAAATGAGGTATCTTAACTCTAAAACATATAATTTTGATCATTCTTTCGAAGAAAAATAAAAAAACATGTTTTCAGAATAAATTCAAGATCTATTTTCAGTATACAAAAAGATGAATAAATGTTCTTGGATATTTTAAATAATGCGGAACTTTCATGGTGTTGCGCCAGTGGTAAATATTGAAATAATCACTTGAAACAAAGATTTTTTTAATATAAAAGGAACCAAGAATAACTTTAAGAGATTTAAACATCATAATGTTCATTTCTCTTGGCACACTAATATATACACACACACACAAACTCACCCAGGTATGTACCCGTAGTAACAACTATTTTATATGTCCCACTCCGGACATGAGATACATAGTAACCAATACTGATTATGTGAGGAGTTACGCCGTGTTTTTTCGTCTGGATAACTTCGAATGGCCCAGGTGATCTCCTTATGTGGTCTCTCTATGATATTTCTGTGTGATCTGATTTGGACATTTCTGTGACATTTCATATCTTGTTCCTATTTTTTTTTCTTAAAACTTATTCACCTACCTATCTATCCATTTTCTCATTATCCATTTTGTATTCTTTGAACTGTCCACCCATTCACCACCATGTACTATCACCACCGTTCACCCACTGTCAGCATTTACTCACTACCCATCATCACCACTCATCACTACCATGCACCACCACCACCTACTCACCACCACCACCTACTCACCACCACCATCAGAATAAATTATGAGGTGATGAAGAATATAAAGTACTACAACGACCCTGTCTTCCAACAACTGCCTTACGAGACCAGTATAAACGACCTCGACCAAGATTTCCAAATCAAGGTCTCTTGCTTGCCTGATGCATTAAATTGTTTAATTATTAACATTTTTTTTTAATACCGCAAAAGTTCATGTATAGAACGTTCCATGCATAATGCGCACCTGGATTTTAAATTAAAAAAACGGGAAAAGTATGAAAACCGGAGAGCAAGTTATTATATTGCGAAATGAAAAACCCGTGGTTTTTAGTATTTTCGATGATGATTATGATAATGATGATGGTTCTGTTCATGATGATAATGATGATGGTGGTGATCATGATGATAATGATAATGGTGGTGATCATGATGAAAATGATGAGGGTAGTGATAATGATGATAATGATGATGGTGATGATGTTAATGCTGCTCAGATTATTCGAATAACAATAGTCATGAAAAGGTTTTTCACATATGGGGATTTGATGAGCTTAGGGGATAAAATTGTGCCACCGTGAAATTCCGTGTATAAGACGCAGTCACTTTTGGAAGGGAATTTTAAATATTAAAGTTTGTCTAGTACATGGAGTTTCGTGGTAGACCAAAATGAAGCACTTGTATACCCAATATACACATCCCATCTACAAACCTCTTGTGCAACTCCACTCAGTACATGAACGGGTCGAAATGCGAGAAAGAGATGGTGAATGAGATGAGGGTGCTGGCAGACGGAGTGGACTGTGGTGAGGTCAAATGCTCAGACGCTCAGAGTCTGACCTTCAAGCCTCGAGCCTGCCATCGGGAAGGAGGCGGTGCAGTGGCGCTCAAGGTCGTCTTCAACAACTTGCAAGTGGACCTCGGCAAGGTGACCTTCAACAGGAAAGGACTCAAGGCCGGTCTGATCATCGGACTGGTGCTGGGTTTCCTACTGGCGCTGCTGTTGCTGTTGCTGCTGCTGTTTTGTCTGTACAAGAGGAGGGGATGGAGGCCCTTCAAGAACCCCTCTGGCCGCAACAGACCTCCTGGTCTGGAGACTGTCAACACCACTCTCTCCACTGGAACCTTCAAGGTGACTATACTGATGTGGTGTTATTGTGTTGGCGTGCTTGTGTTTTTTGTGTGTTTTATTTGCTATGTTGGTGTTGTGCTAATAATTTTCTAATATTTTGTTGTAAATTAAGTGCTAGTTCCCTCTTGTCACGGATCATCTGAAAGCGTGATCACCAGTTTCTTGAACATTTTAGACTGGACTGCTACGCTGTGGGTCAAAAAAAACATACCACTGTCTATTTGTATATACCTTGTGAATCTATTTTCAAGTTCTCTTCACTGTTTGACTCAGAAATGAATGGAGAACAAGATGAAATAAACTTTCTTTTGAACCTTTCAATGTGCAATTCCTTTACTGAGAAACTGAAACAACGTTGAAAATATATCAAAGTGTTAATTAAAAAGCATGGAAAGTTGATAAAAATATTTTTAAAAGTATAAATTTATTTTTTAAATTAAGATTACAGAAAAAAAGTAAAAACATTCTTTTTTATTTAACGATACAGTTTTCGCTATTTCACGTTTTGTATAGTTTAACTAGGTAGTGCATTTGAAGGAGTTGAAATAAATGTTTATATCCTATACTTTAAAACAAATATATGATAAAACCAAGAATGAAAAGAACCTAAAACTTAAGTTAAAACTTACACTTTTTTAGAGTTTATAAAATGAATTTATGTTTATTTTACACGACAAATTTCGCTATTTTCACACTTGTTTCAGTTTCACAAGGTGAAGATACTGCATATTGAAGGAATCTAAATAAGTGTCTATAGCATCTTGTTCTCCATTCATTTTATAGTTAAATAGTTTCAAAAAGTTAAAAATCAATTTACATTTGCAAAAGTTATAAACAAATATGCAGTGGCATGTATTTTTTGGCCCACAGTTAATATAAGCACGCGTGGAATTTATGTGAGCGCGCCTATTGGTCAGAATTCAGCTCCTCGTGGGAAATTAGCTCTTCGTGCCAGTGATGAGATTTGAAGAGTTCCGTACTAGTTTTTCCCATAATAACTTAGCCCTTTAGATTGCTTATTAAATATCTTATTCACCTGTAACTGACTTTTTGGAAGTTTTTGAAATTACATAGACGTAATAAACTGTCGACAAGTTATTACAATATTTATATAAAAAACCATATTTCAATTTCAAATTCATTTTTTCGATATCATATTCATTCTACATACCATCATTATTTCATCACCAGCTCTACTACCACTACCACCACCACCTAAACTACAACCCTCTCCACAGGAAAACCCGTACAGACCAAGACCTGGAACTGAGAGCGAAGAGACCCCTCTCAACCAGGACTACCTCAACCCTGCTGCCTTCCTCAGTCTGTCTTCCTTCTTTCCTTCCTTCCATTCTTTCTTTTTCCCATTTTTTTCACAGACAACCACACTCACAACCACACTCACAACAACACTCTACAACCACACTCACAACCACACTCATAACCACACTCACAACCACACAGACAACCAAACTCACAACCACACAGATAAACACACTCACAACCACACTCACAACCACACAGACGACGAGGAGTACTTGAACGCTCTGCTGGAGCGTCTCGACAACCAGAACATCAGGAATGCCGCCAAGGAGATCTACATCGCCAGGGAGAGACTCGAGCTGGGAAACCAACTGGGAAAAGGTGCTGCATTGGTGCAAGCATGAGTGGCGAAATGAATGAACGCAAGCAAAGGTTGAATGGATGTGTGAATTCATGGATGTGTGGATGCATAGATGGGTGAATGCATGGATGGGTGGATGTGTGAATGCATGGATGGTTGAATGTAGGGTTGCATGGGTGAATGAATAGATGCATGGACAGCTGGATATATGAATACATGGATGGATAAATGTGTGCATTCCTAGATGTGTATTGAGGTATGTATCATGGATTTATGGATGCATGTATAAATTTGGATGTTCTTATAAATCAAAAATATCAATATAGTTTAGGTCAGGTCCCTCAGTGCGTGATGCCAGTAAATAAAAGGATGTATCTAAAAAATATTCTTTAAAAAATTAATTTTTTTAACAAGCGCAACGCTTCAAAAGACATTCATGTCGAAACCTGCGATAGCGATCACGAGCAAGAAAAGCTGCAAAGCACAAATGGATGTCGTGCCTACTATATTATTGGCAACTTTATTCAGAGTGTAAATCAGAAATATTTCAACGAATATTTCATCGACATCTGAGTCCTAGGAATTGTTTTCTTTGAAGTTAACTATGGCTTGTCGTCAACTGCTGCTGACTTAGTTTTGGGGAAATTCTTTGACTCTTGATTGATTGAAGGAGGTTATGTTCTTCATTGTGTGTCAAACTGGATTTCAAATCTTGAATCAACGAAACGCCACGTTCAGCAAAGTCTGATTGCACAAGACCTTTGCTTTCTCGATACTCTGCTTGAGATTTCCACTCACTGGGATTGACTTGCATGAATTGCTGGGATATTTCAAGAATGGCAAAAACACTTAGTGCCCTTTGTAACAAAATTTTGAAGCTTTTAGTAGACAGATACTGAAATGGCTGCTTCTGTTTAAAAGGCCTTCAACTTCTTGGGGTGCAACCACTATCAAACGCTTCTCTCCTAGAGTGGCACATCTTGTTTTATTACTCCTGTAAGAAGCAATACAGAAAATACATGTCTGGTGGTTCTGCTAGCAATGTTTGTTCCATCAAGAACAACAGCAGCTGCCGGAGGAGTCATAATGCACACAGTGCCTCCACTCCCGATGTCTTGGGAGATTTCGCATCTCATCAGCCTTCATTTGGTGATTTTAACATGTGTGCTGTTGTGTAGTTAGCATGGAAAAATAATAAAGTAAATTGATTCACATGAATAGGCTGTAAAATACGTATTTTTGCCAAATAATCAATTAAAATGTTAAATCTGGCTTTTTGAGTGTGTTGCGCCAGTTCAAATTTTTTCCTTTCTTAAAAATATTTGGGGTAGTTAGGTTTAATGTTACACATCACCAGATTATGAACTGGCAATGAATAAATAAACATAATTAATTTAATATTGGATATAAATACACCCTAGTATGGATACATAGGTGAATGTGTGAGTGGATTGGTGAATTTGAGGGGGCATGTATGGATGAATACTTGCACGTATGGGTGGATGATTGCATGGATGTCTTGATGCATTGCTGATGCATGGCACGACAGGCCACTTCGGCAAGGTGCATGCAGCCACTCTGAAGGACGTCGACCTCAAGAACCCTTACCTGGTCGCTGTCAAGACCATCGATGGTGACTATCATCACCACCACCATACCATGTCCACATTTCATCACTGCCACATCATCAAATCACACATGCATCACCACCACGCTTCACACACACTGCATCAACTTCTCAGACGTCTCATGCACTTTCTCACTGCACCCCAAGTGCCATTCGTTATAGAGGCTCATTTGCCCTTTTGGGTGATCGCCATTCGACTGCACCATCACTTCCACTGCCACATAGCCAGTTTACCACCATCAATACTGAACAATCGATACAACTTTACTGAACAACCGATACACCATTAATGTACCACCACCGTGACAGCATCACAATCACTTCTAAACCATTACTGCACCCCCACCACCACTGCACCACACAGACCCAGAAATCGATCAGAAGATGGTGGAGGGCTTTCTGAAGGAAGGAGTCATCATGAAGAACTTCAACCACCCTCACGTTCTCAACCTCATCGGTGAGTTTCTGTTCAGCATCATCATCACCATCATCATCATCACCATCATCACCATCATCATCATCATAATTTGAGGATCGAGGAGTCGAGGGTGTAACGATTCTCGGCTTAACCAATGGTGAATGGTCCTAGGTTCGAGTGCAAACGATGCCCTAGTAATCCGTCATGTAATAATGAAATTGCAGATATGTACCGTGTAGATCATCATCATCATCATCATCCTCGTCATTATTCTCATCATCATCATCATCATTATCCTCATCATCATCATCATCAGGCTTGTGCTTGGGCTTCAAGAAGGAGCCCATGGTGGTGCTGCCCTTCATGTCGAATGGAGACCTTAGGTCGTATGTGAAGGACAAGAAGAGGGTGAGTTGGTGAAGTTAGTTGAGGGTGAGTTGGTGAAGTAGTTGAGGGTGAGTTGGTGAAGTTAGTTGAGGGTGAGTTGGTGAAGTTAGTTGAGGGTGAGTTGGTGAAGTTAGTTGAGGGTGAGTTGGTGAAGTTAGTTGAGGGTGAGTTGGTGAAGTTAGTTGAGGGTGAGTTGGTGAAGTAGTTGAGGGTGAGTTGGTGAAGTTAGTTGAGGGTGAGTTGGTGAAGTTAGTTGAGGGTGAGTTGGTGAAGTTAGTTGAGGGTGAGTTGGTGAAGTTAGTTGAGGGTGAGTTGGTGAAGTTAGTTGAGGGTGAGTTGGTGAAGTAGTTGAGGGTGAGTTGGTGGAGTTAGTTGAGGGTGAGTTGGTGAAGTTAGTTGAGGGTGAGTTGGTGAAGTTAGTTGAGGGTGAGTTGGTGAAGTTAGTTGAGGGTGAGTTGGTGAAGTTAGTTGAGGGTGAGTTGGTGAAGTTAGTTGAGGGTGAGTTGGTGAAGTTAGTTGAGGGTGAGTTGGTGAAGTTAGTTGAGGGTGAGTTGGTGAAGTTAGTTGAGGGTGAGTTGGTGAAGTTAGTTGAGGGTGAGTTGGTGAAGTTAGTTGAGGGTGAGTTGGTGAAGTTAGTTGAGGGTGAGTTGGTGAAGTTAGTTGAGGGTGAGTTGGTGGAGTTAGTTGAGGGTGGTTTGAGATATGGGGCAGGTAGAAGGGTGTTTTATGGAATGGTAGTGGGAGAAGTGGGTAGAAAGATGGCATGCTGTGGTGGCTTGGAGTGTTGTGGGAGTGTTGTTGTGGGGTGGATAAAAGACGAGATACGAGTGATGACAACGATCTACCGACGATGCGACAGAGCTTCACGGCGAGGCAGTTGTTGAAGCTGGCGCAGCAGGTGGCTGAGGGCATGTCCTACCTCGCCTCCCTCAACTTCATCCACCGAGACCTCGCTGCCAGGAACTGCATGTCAGTGTTTTCTCTATCTACTGTTATCTTGCACACAAAAAACACACATACACGGATGAACAAACAAACACACACACACACACACACACACACACACACACACATGGGGACAGGATCGACGACAAGAGCCAGGTTAAAGTGGCAGACTTTGGTCTCTCACACCAACTGCACGACAGCGAGTACTACAGCTCCAAGAACAGGAAAGCCAAGTTGCCTATAAAGTGGATGGCCCTGGAAAGCCTCGAGGACTACGTCTTCACCACCAAGTCTGATGTCGTACGTGGGGGGGGGAGAGAAAATAATGGTAAGAGGTAAAAGTTATTCTGGGGCCATTTTTAATTCTTGCTTCTGTCTTGGTCCCGAATTTTTTTAATTTTCATCTTTCTTTCCCGCTGGTCATCAAATTAACTGTTCCTGGCTCTGTCCCGTTCTCGATTCCCAGTCCCGACTCGTTCCCTAAAATTTCAAGTTGTTCATGATACTTTTTCACTGTTTTTTCACATGTTACCACAATTTTAGCTTTTAAACTACGGCCATATAAGGGTCCAAGATCAATGAGCCTTTGAGCTACTTTATTAAGCCACTCATCTTAAACACTAACGAATGCTCTCATGTTCTGAGTACAAAATAAACTAATGGCTTTGCATAGACTGCTTTTTGAATAAGAAGAAATAGATTTTTTAGTGAAAGAAAGAGTATATGAGATAAAAGTTTTAGGGTCAAGGCGCGGTCTACCGGTGATCTTCTGGGGTGAACCCGCTTTGTTTTGTGCGCCTCGACTAAAGAATGAAAAGTCACATTCTGTTGAGAAGAACGTGAGTAAATATCTTTCCTGGAAAGAAAGTAGGGTGATTCCGTGGTAATTTGCACACGCTGCGTTTGAACCATCACCTTGCAAGAAAAGAATGAGTATCCTTCTTGGCCAATTAGTTGGGACGTTTTCTGTAAACCAGACGGTTTGGAATAAATCTGGAAATATACGGCAGATACTGGCCGCTTTACCATTACTCAGTTTTTTAAAGACCCCGTTGACCGTTAGGTTTGCTTAGGCTAAGCTTGGCGAACGGGTTGTCTTAGATGGTAAGTCGATTGACCTGCAACTTAAAGGTCGCCAGTTTGAATCACTGTTGACCCAACCATGAGCTATCATATACCTAGTGTATATGATGCGGTGCTTCACGACGTATGTCGTGTGAGTGGCGCCTCAGTTGCGTGCCTTTGCGTATTATAAATATGCAATTTAAAGGATGAAGACTTGGATGTCGCTTTGTTTATTAGTTCAGAAAAGTATTATTTTCATCGGTCCAGTTTCTTCTTAACATCAACTTTAACATTTTCGGTTTTGTCGTTGATGAAGGAGCAAGTCTTTAGAATGGTGGGACCTGATTTTAGCTTTTTAACACTGGAAAAAGAGGAATGAAAGACTTTTATCTCCAGATCGTCTCTTATTTTTGGCCCACGTCTGCGTTTTTCGACTGAGATATTGTATTTTTTCACTATTTAGACGGCTGTAGAGATCACTGGGCGATGATCTAAGAAGAATTCAAAACCACGATAGACTCTGCAGTGTTGTAGGGATACCAACGGGTTTAAATTAAGATATGATAAATTTTTTTAATCCTTGGAGTACCAGAAATAGCAGTGAATGTCTTTTCTTTGGTATCATGATCATGAGAATGAATGGAAGATGAAAAAAAGAATGTAGTGGAGATGGAAGGAGGAGTGTTGGATGGAGTAAGAAAAGGAATGAGAAGAGTATTTGAGGAGTGCAATGAGGCATTGCCACCACTACGACAGTGGTCGTTCGGAGTGCTGGTGTGGGAGTTGATGACCAGGGGAGTGACTCCGTACCCGGATGTCGACGTCTTCGAAACCAGGAACTACTTGGCCACTGGCAGGAGACTCTACAAGCCCAAGTTCTGTCCCGACAACGTGTTAGTATCTTTGTCTTTTTAACAATTATTTTATGTTTGTGTGAGTATGCATATGTGTACGGTTGTGTATGTGTGTGTTTCTTATTTTTCGCCCGCAACCTTCCATCAACGCACCCGCTCAGATACGCCATCATGACGGACTGCTGGCAAGAACTGCCCGAGAGAAGACCCACCTTCACTGACCTGGTCAACAGAGTCGAAGTGCTCCTCAACCCGCCCAGGTACTACTACTACTACTACTACTACTACTACTACTACTACTACTACTACTACTACCACTACTACTACTACCACTACTACTACTACTACTACTACTACTACTACCACTACTACTACTACTACTACTACTACTACTACTACTACTACTACTACTACTACTACTACTACTACTACCACTCAGGCCAACATTGAATGGCAAAGGAGAGGGAGGCAGCAAGGAGCCGACCTACATCAACATGAAGGACCAGGAGTACACGCCACAGGACTACCTGAAGCCGATTGTCGTCTCGAACGACGCCTCTGCTTCCGACGTGGGGGTGGTCGATGCTGCAGTGGACGAAAGGGGCAGTGTGGAAGGCGAGTCGAGTGGCGATGAGGCGGGTGCCAGGCCAGGAGAAGTGGCTGTTTGATGAGTCAGTCTTGCCTGCCTTTGTGGCCGTGGTGGTGTTGGTTGTGGTGACCTACAAGGCTGTGCCATTGCCAGGTGGTGTCTATAGAGATATTGTCGACTTTTCTGCCTTGTCAGTGGTGCCTATGATGTGCTTTGAAGCTCTTAGTTACGATGCTAACTTTTATATTTAATTTATTTTTATACTGCTATTTACTTTTTAGTTGTAGGAGCACCTGGCGTCATCATTATCACTATCATCAGCATCATCGCCATCGTCATCATCATCATCTCTGATGCACATATTGATACATCTTCACCAATGCAGCATCAATCAGAACCAATGCCTTCATCGCTGCCTTCACTTCTTTAGCACTCTCCATCCCTCCATGACCCCACTTGCATACACACACACACAAACACACACACACACACACACACACACACCAATACGCATACACACACAAACACAGACTCACCCTTGCACATACGAACATACACACACATACATCCTCGCACAGACCCAGAAAGAGAAACTATATACATTTATGCAACTTTTATTCCACTTTGTATATTTATCTATTAAGCGCTAATTATTTTTAAAACTGATACAACACGACTTCTACTACTACGACTACTACAACTACTACTACTACTACTACTACTACTACTACTACTACTACTACTACTACTACTACTACTATTATTTCTTCTACTACTACTACTACTACTACTACTACTACTACTACTACTACTACTACTACTACTACTACTACTACTACTACTACTACTACTACTACTACTACTACTACTACTACTACTTAGAGCTTAGTTAAATCATGTTAATTTCTCATTCTGCAATCACGAAGCATTGTTTTGTTATTCCATGTTTTATTCGGTAGTCTGCCCGTCTCACCATGCTCAATTTGAAGCAGTGTTACACCCATTTGTGTACGCAAGAAGTTTACACATGCTCCATACAAGCTCTAAACATGCTTCATACAAGCTCTAAACATGCTTCATACAAGTTGTACACATGCTTCATACAAGTTGTGCACAAGCTTCATACAAGTTGTACACATAGTTACTTCTCTACCTACATCGATATTTTATTTTATACACCTTGATTCGATTTTGTTGAACCTCCAATGAGGCAGACACTCTTGTGAGCTTCCATGCACGTTCTAGAGTACCATAAAATACCAGACTTTTCATACACCCTTAGTTTTCGTGCACTATCCTTTTTAGAAAAAATCATGTATTCTTGGACCCTTAGTTCGTACATAAATTTCAAAACTGAATGTCTATGGTGGTAATAATGGCGAACAATAAAAATTTTCTCAAATGAATTTTAATAATATAGTCATATTATTTTTAACTTTTTAAAAAAGACAAATTTAATCATACATTTTTGTTTACATATTATTATTAAATTAGATTTTGTTAGTATTCATAGCAAAATAACGAAAATTTACAAAAATTATTTTTTTCACTTGATTTTAAATTTTTTATAAAAGATTTTGATCAATTTTTTCAAAAGGTCTATCAAAAACTTTAATTGTGTTTTATTGAAAATAAATATTCTATCACAAAAATATTGCAATATTTATCGAATTAGAGTTTTTGGTAATTAGTTTCTAAAATACGTATAATTGAAAAACATTTTAAAATGTACTAATTTATTGTTATTTTTCGGTAGTTCAACAAGACTACTAAAGGCAGGACCCGGATCATTTTTCATTTCGGTCCTGAATGTTTTTCCGTCCGGTTTCGGTGCAGGCCGGTCTTCAAAATTTAGTTGATTCTACCCCAAGTTTTAGTAATCAGAATGAACTCTTCAAAAAGACACATGTTTCGACTCTAACATTTATTTATAAAAAATGATTTTTGAAGAGTGACACATTGTATAGGAACGAAGACTAAAGTGAATTGAATGGGTAATCAAGAAGACTGCAACATTGCATGAGAATGCCTTAGGGACGTTGTAATTCTCGTAACTGTAATTCTTAACTGCGCGCTACATAAAAAACTCTAAACAGATCATGATATCAACCATAACACATTATGTCTTTCATCATCATAATCATCAGTACAAACCCCACTAAAATCATCATCACTGCATACGACACCACAATCACCATCAACATCAACACCCATACATACATGAAATAAAAAATGACTAAGATCAGGTGTGTGATGGAGAAGGAGTAAAGTCATATGAATAATTCATGCATCCTCATCTGACTACCAAATGAGAAATCATCATCAGCACCAACAAGCAACCTGTACCAACATAGCAGATCCAATATAAGACCACCATCATTATTTTGGGGGTTTTACAACTGAAATAATACCTCTAACTACCTGGATCAGTCCATTACTAAAACATCACACAAAATTTTTTCAATGCAAAACACTCTAGCACTATTACACTGTACCACTACACACAGACTTCATCAACTCTACCACATCAAACCACATAGACGACCACTTTAGCACTACCTCACCACCAGATAAACTACATCACCACACCACACAAAGCACTACCACGCCATATCACAACACACAGACTAAATAAGATATACCACATCACACCACATACAATATACACCAAACCACATAGACCCCATCACACACCAAACCACACCACACCACATATCACACACATAGACCACACCACATATCACACACACACACACCAAACCACACCACACCACATATCACACACACACACACCAAACCACACCACACCACATATCACACACACACCAAACCACACCACACCACATATCACACACATACACCAAACCACATAGACCACATCACTGGGCACTCTTGATGTACTCGAGATACTCCTTCTCACTCATCAACTTCTTCAAGCCTGACAACTCCTCCACCTTCAAGCGGAACATCCAGCCTGTGTGCGTGTATGTGTGGAGAAGTGTACATACACATATATACACACACGCACGCAAGCACAGACACACATATACACACACACCATCTTCGTAGCAGGACTTGTTGATGAGGGCAGGCGTTTGACTGAGAGACGCGTTCACCTCAAGGACTTCTCCTGCAATTGGACTGTAAACCTCCGAAGCCGCCTTCACACTCTCTACCGCCCCTGCCTCCTCTGTGTGTGTGTGTGTGTGTATGTGTGGGTGTGTGTGTGTGTGTGTGTGGGTGGGTGTGTGGGTGGGTGTAAGTGTAAGTGTGTGTTTTGGTGCATGAAAAAAGCACTCTATGTTAAACATGCATCTTATGTTTCTGATTAGGGTTGAGTCTATCTGTTCATTCAATGATAGAAGCCATGGTGGTGATAATGATGATTGTGGTGATGATGATGATGGTCACGATAATGATGATGATTGTGGTGATGATGATGACCATCTCCAAAGTACAAACCGAACTGTCCAATGGTGGATCCAACATCAGGCAGCTGGCAAAAGACGATATCTCCAAGACTCTCCTATCATAAGATTTAATGAATGAAAGAAAGCTGACTTATAAATATTAATTAATTAGTAGATATGTATATTATCTTCAATGCCCTTTCATCTCATTATTGTAATTGCATTGTAAGCTTGATTAGTCAACAATAATTAGTGATGAATACTAATGTGGCAGGAGCAAAATCATGTGATACAGCAATCAAGAATTTTATACAGCACTAATCGCATTACATGAGAACCTGAGCGTGGTGACTGATTCCCACAGTGCCTATGTCACCTTCCATCGACACCCACTCATGCTTTTTGCTATACTTCCTGTCTGTTGGATGAAATTTAGAAATGACTTGCAATGTAAAAAAAAAATAATGTCTTAAATGCGCTATAATGATTATAGTAAAATCACTAGAGGGCGTGATAAGATGCCCTTAATCATTAAGGCTTAATGTAAGTGATAGGGACAAATAGTAGCGTTTATAACCAGCGTTGACAACTCGTGTCGTTGAGAAATTCCTGCAGGCCAGGTGGAAGGGAAGCTTGGTTGGCGCTTGTAAGGTGCGGAAGCTTGCTCTGTTAAGCTGTCTTAGCAGAGTCAAAGGTCGCATCATAGTGAGAGTTGACATAACTTGAATTAAACTTTTAGAAAAAATATTTTGAACTATTTGAAAATTATTCTTTAAAATGTATGTAATTTTTATAGATGTTTTAAACTTTGAAACAGGTTTCAGTAAATACTAAAGCACTTGCTAAACTTTAATCTCAGCTCACCGGAAAATATGAAAGAGTTAAAAGTGGATGTAGTTAGAAGAGTTTTATTTATAAAAGTTTATGAAAGTCAAAAAAGTAAATTGTTTAAATTATTAGTTATGAAAAATATATTAAATTAATTAATTTTCTTTTTTTCCTGTTTTACATTTTACAGGGTAACACTTCCATGCTGGATGTTCCAGCCTTGTGCGTTAAGCACACACAAAATAAAACTTGCTTCTATACTTGCTCCTGAGTCTCAAGTTACCAGCATCAAGGTCTGATCATAACCACAATTTAGTTTCAACCTGCTAAGACTTTAGTTGATAACACGGTTTCTCACGGTCATTGTCGATGTGCAACAAAACTCGTCCGATGAAACCAAACCACCGATCCAACCAGAAACTTTGGAGCTATTGAGGCGTATTGTGAACAAATGTCTAATTCCTCATTTCGACAGTGGACTTGTGTCTTAGATCAAGCTGAAGAAAATGAGGTAGAATGAGCTTTATTCGCTGGTGTAAAACGTCTGTTTCCTTTCTCTTGAAAATTTGGTTTTCTAGCGGTATGAGTGGGCTTGTTCAATGCCGAATGCCCATTGTTTTTAAAGCTAGGATATAACTTATATTTTCAAGTTGAACATCGACTATTTCTGGCCCATTTATTTCGATGAGAAAACAGTATCAATGAGTGTCTTGAAAGTCTGTTATGGTCGTTTGGGTGCTGCCGATTCCTCGCTGAAATAATGGACAAAATGCTCAGTTATTTTGGAGTTTTTCCACCAGTGTAGGACCTGATTTTTACAAGAAAGCTATGCAAAACACCTGGAGACAAGCAGAAAATGAAAAAATTAACATTTTTAATCTGTTTTTTTAAACTTACCATGGAAAAGTAGTCTTTCGAAAAAATAGTTTTAACTTAAAGATAGAGGAAAGTCGGGTATTATTTATTTTTTCCTAAATACCTCAATTAGTTTTAGAGAAAGAATATTCAAAACTATCTTAGTACATAGTATAATCCTTCTTAATGATATATCATCTGTAAAAACTGATGTTTTTCATTTTTTTACATTAAAAAAAATAATTTCAAAAGTGTTGCAATCGAGGGCTCATAAAATAACAGTTGGGTGATATGGGAATGGCAGTTGAAAAGAATTTAAAAGCATTAAGACGCCATACAACTTTTAATATTTTTTCTTTTTTAAATTTGAACTCATAATAAAGCAACAACATGTTATAAAACATTTATTTATAATTGTTGAACAAAAAGTATTTTTAAAATGAACGAAAAATGGAAAAAACGTCATTTTTAATGTTAAAAATATTCATAACAGGATAAAATTAGGAGGAATTAAAATTAGTTCATTCTAATTATTAAAACCCTGGGGCAGATGCTCATGTACTCGATTGCTGGTGAAGAGCTTAAACGTCTGTTATAAAGAATTCAAGGACGTATGACAAGGGTGGATGCACTGTTAACGGCATCGAGCACGAAGCAGTTAAGCATGGTGCATGTAGAGGAATTGTGTCTTGTTGAACTACTCTAATAATAATAATAACAATAAAATTCATTTATATAGCGCTAAGGCACGCAACAGAAGCGCTCTTTGTCAGGTTCTTAGTGGAAATTTATATTTTCATCTTATTCAGATTGTTGTTGTTGTTAAGACGATCACTCTCGATGAGCTGAGAGAACTCATTGAGGATGTATGTTGTGATTGGGCCAGGTGGTCTGTAAATTATTGTGATGTTGATTGGGGATTTAGTGTTGATGATTTTGACTGTGAAGTGTTCGCATTCAGTGAATTTGGTCGTGGCGATACGTTGGCAGGTGACATCATTTGTGTGCACAAGTGCAATCCCACCACCTTTTTTCCAGTCTCACGATGCTGATGGACTACTGAAAAACCTGGTGGACATAGGTCATTCTTGACTGCTGGTGGTGTGTCAGCTGAGATCCATGTCTCAGTGAAGGCCATGATGTCAATGTGATGTTGAGAGATTGTGTCGAGAATTAGGGAAGCTTTGTTGGCTGCGGATCGTGAATTGATATGAACAAATTGTAGAGGTTTGATTATTTTTGTTTTTACGTGGAAGTAGATGTTTAGATTTATTAGAATTAGGATTCCATATTTTGTTTTTGAAAAGAAAGTTACGTAGTGATTTTGGAGGAGGGCAGAGAGTCGTGTTGTTGCGAATTTCTAATAATTGATTAGGAGAATATTTCATTTTGGTGATGTGATGTTGAGCGATAATGACAATCGGTGAGGAATCGCAGGAATGGAGTATTTGTGAAATAAAATTAACTCGAGACGACTGAG
>OX030963.1:6154310-6304310 GCA_943735955.1 Piscicola geometra
GTGTGTGTGTGTGTGTGTGTGTGTGTGTGTGTGTGTGTGT
The DNA here is from genome assembly GCA_943735955.1 of Piscicola geometra. Taxonomy (NCBI): domain Eukaryota; kingdom Metazoa; phylum Annelida; class Clitellata; order Hirudinida; family Piscicolidae; genus Piscicola; species Piscicola geometra. The sequence goes on from OX030963.1 coordinate 6,154,351, forward strand.
GTGTGTGTGTGTGTGTGTGTGTGTGTGTGTGTGTGTGTGTGTGTGTGTGTGTGTGTGTGTGTGTGTGTGTGTGTGTGTGTGTGTGTGTGTGTGTGTGTGTGTGTGTGTGTGTGTGTGTGTGTGTGTGTGTGTGTGTGTGTGTGTGTGTGTGTGTGTGTGTGTGTGTGTGTGTGTGTGTGTGTGTGTGTGTGTGTGTGTGTGTGTGTGTGTGTGTGTGTGTGTGTGTGTGTGTGTGTGTGTGTGTGTGTGTGTGTGTGTGTGTGTGTGTGTGTGTGTGTGTGTGTGTGTGTGTGTGTGTGTGTGTGTGTGTGTGTGTGTGTGTGTGTGTGTGTGTGTGTGTGTGTGTGTGTGTGTGTGTGTGTGTGTGTGTGTGTGTGTGTGTGTGTGTGTGTGTGTGTGTGTGTGTGTGTGTGTGTGTGTGTGTGTGTGTGTGTGTGTGTGTGTGTGTGTGTGTGTGTGTGTGTGTGTGTGTGTGTGTGTGTGTGTGTGTGTGTGTGTGTGTGTGTGTGTGTGTGTGTGTGTGTGTTTTTGTGCAAGATAACGGTAGATAGAGAAAGCACTGACATGCAGTTCCTGGCAGCGAGGTCTCGGTGGATGAAGTTGAGCGAGGCGAGGTAGGACATGCCCTCAGCCACCTGCTGCGCCAGCTTCAACAACTGCCTCGCCGTGAAGCTCTGTCGCATCGTCGGTAGATCGTCGTCATTACTCGCATCTCGTCTTTCATCCACGACACCACAACACTCCCACAATACTCCAAGCCACGACAGCAACCACCCTTCTGTCCACACTTTTAACTACAACTCTATAAAACACTCTTATACAATCCTATACCATCATCCCTCGAATCACTCTTCAACCACCATCATAAACTCACTCTTTTTTTGTTTTTGACGTAGCACCTAAGGTCTCCATTCGACATGAAGGGCAAAATCACCATGGGCTCATTCTTAAAGCCCAAGCACAAGCCTGTCGCCAAAAAAGGAAACAGTGAATTAAGTTGAAGAGTAGGTTCGTAGCATTTTATAAATGACAAATTATAAGTCTGTGACACGTCACGCCCCACGGCGGAAGACTTTCGGATTTAGATGAAGAAAGTCTTAATGTCCTTTTGAAAGAAAGTAGTCACTTAGAAACCCGAAATTGGGTAAAAAATTATAATGTGATCGTAAGAAAAGTTTGAACGGGACTAGGAGTTAGTAGCCTAACTAGCTTAGTGAATACAATAAACTCCTAGAATGTGCTTCTCAACATCCGTCCTACCATTAAACAGCCCGTGTTCAAAAAAAAAATTTTTTATACATAATCGTCACATAAAATGAAAAATGGTACTTTTACATAAATATGAAGCAAAGAAAAAAGTTAGTCGTTTTAGGAGATACGCTTAAACCGAGAGTCAAGCAAGAACCCACATAGCAAAGATCAAGAGAGCACTGCCAAAATTATCATTTTTCTCACAGCTAAAACGCCATCTGAGGTAGTGCTTTTCGAAGCAAACCTCGTCAGCATCGGGTTGAGATTTGACAAAGCATCCCTTCAAATGCCCGTAAAATGGTTGAGGTTGAGCAGGATGATTGAAGAAAGCTCTTGTGGAGAAGCAAGTCACCAAGGAGTTGAAGCAACACAACTGGAGGACCAAATTTAACGAGCTAGCGAAGGCACTTTTTCCATCAGATCGGAAGAGGCGTAGATGGTAGAAGTCGGACTTGCAAATCAAAGGTTTTCTGTTCGAATCACTCATGAGCAACCGTAAACTATCATATACATAGTGTATATGATGCGGTGTTTGCAACGTATGCAGTCTGTCAGGCTGTGTGCAATATAGACATACACAAAAATTATCGGAAATTGAAAGACAAAGAGGTTGATGAGGAGGAAGATACTGGTAAGAAGTTACGAGACAACTCTACCAATCAAGTCGTTTTTGATCTAAGGCAAGACGACCTATACAACAAGGATCGGGAGACGACAGCACACCTCTAGAGATGGAAAGAACGTAGCACGGACTAGGACAATACACTGGAGAAATTACTCAAAAGAGGGTGGCGCAGCTGGTTGAGGCTGCGTTACAACAGTACCAAAATTTAACAAAAACCAAAAATTCAACAGACACTCACCGATGAGGTTGAGAACGTGAGGGTGGTTGAAGTTCTTCATGATGACTCCTTCCTTCAGAAAGCCCTCCACCATCTTCTGATCGATTTCAGGGTCTGTGTGGTGGTAAGAAGTGGTGGTCGTGCAGTAATGGTTCAGAATGGGTTGTGATGTAGTCGTGTTGCACTAATTGTATATCAGTGGTTCAGTAAAAGTGTATCGGTTGTTTTGTGGTAATGGTGGTGAAGTGGTTGTGTGGCAGTGGTAGTGCACTAGAGGTACAGTCGACGTCTGAGCATTAATATTGTCTTGTACATTATAGCGTGAGGGTAATGGATGACGTGATTTGATAATGTGACAGTGATGTAATAGAGGCATGGCATGATGGGGGTGATGATGATGAGAAAGATTATGATGTTGATGAGGATGATGATAATGATGATGATGATAATAGTCACCATCAATGGTCTTGACAGCGACCAGGTAAGGGTTCTTGAGGTCGACGTCCTTCAGAGTGGCTGCATGCACCTTGCCGAAATGGCCTGTCGTGCCATGCATCATCGCGTGTATCTATATACCATGAAACACCATGTATTAGGCGCATTTTTTTAAAGATATAAAATGTACCTTCAAAAGCTAATACGTCTTATATATTGAGTTCAAAATAAAGTAAGTTTAAGATTACTAGACACTTACCCTTTGTAATGAATAACTATCTCAATGATAGAATAATATTAACAATACATTTAAATAAATTGTACTTCTAAATTAAAATATTTTTTTAATACCCATATTTTGTAAACAAATAACTCATAAATTCTAACATCGTAACTTTCAATTCAAAGAGATTAATTTTTTTAAAGTATAATTTTCTAGTATACAAATTTAATTATAATTTAAAGTTATAAAGTCAACCATAATACTATTATTAATAGGTCTTAATAGCCATCATTTGTAAACATAACAAAGATAAATATAATTTTCGGATAATTAAACTTTTCAAATATATTTTTGATTTAATTTAAATTATTTATATATTTTAAGTTTTTTCAAACTTTGTTTAGTTTTTTTTCTGTTCCTGGTTTGAATGTTGATTCCCGTCCCGTCCCTAAAAACTATTGCCGCTTCCCGACTTTTCCCGTCCCAAATTTAATTTTTATTCCCGTTCTCACGGGAGTCCCGTAGGTACCCACCGGTCAGATCGGGTACCCGGGCCGACCTCTATTGCACACATGCATTCATCCATGCTTGCACACAAACACATCCACTCATCCATGCGTCTATACATCCATCCACGCATTATACATCCACACATGCTTGCACCAATGCAGCACCTTTTCCCAGTTGGTTTCCCAGCTCAAGTCTCTCCCTGGCGATGTAGATCTCCTTGGCGGCATTCCTGATGTTCTGGTTGTCGAGACGCTCCAGCAGAGCGTTCAAGTACTCCTCGTCGTCTGTGTGGTTGTGAGTGTGGTTGTGAGTGTGGTTGTGAGTGTGGTTGTGAGTGTGGTTGTGAGTGTGGTTGTGAGTGTGGTTGTCAATGAGCTTATGTTTTTAGAAAAAAAGAAAAAAAGAAAGAAGAAGGAGAGGAAAATTGGAAGGAAGGAGGGAAGAAAGGAAGGAAATAAAAGAATGAAGAAAGAAAAGGGAGACAGACTTGAGAAGGCAGCAGGGTTGAGGTAGTCTTGGTTGAGAGAGGTCTCTTCGCTCTCAGTTCCAGGTTTCAATTTGTAGGAGTTTATCTGGGGGGTGGTTGTTGTTCAAGTAGTGGTGGTGGTAGAAGAGTTGGCAATGATAATGAAAGGTATTTAGAGTAAATAAAGTAAAGAAATATTGGCTTTAATCTAAATAACTGGTTTTTATTTTATTTATTTATTTTATACTATTGGCACATCAAGATAATCACTTGGTAAGGAGTGGTGTTGACAGTCTCCAGACCAGGAGGTCTGTTGCGGCCAGAGGGGCTCTTGAAAGGCCTCCATCCCCTCCTCTTGTACAAACAACACAGCAGCAGCAGCAGCAAGAGCAGCGCTAATGGGAAACCCAGCACCAGTCCGATGATCAGACCGGCCTTGAGTCCTTTCTTGTTGAAGGTCACATTGCCGAGGTCCACTTGCAAGTTGTTGAAGATGACCTTGAGCGCCACTGCACCGCCTCTTTCCCGATGGCAGGCTCGAGGCTTGAAGGTCAGACTCTGAGCGTCTGAGCATTTTACCTCGCCACAGTCCACTCCGCCTGCCAACACCCTCATCTCATTCACCATCTCTTTCTCGCATTTCGACCCGTTCATGTACTGAGTGGAGGTGCACAAGACGTTTGGATATGGGATGTGTATATTGGGTATATAAGTGCTTCAATTTGGTCTACCACGAAACACTATGTATAAGAAAAACTTTAATATTTAAAATTCCCTTTCCAAAAGTGACTGCGTCTTATACACGGAATTTCACGGTGTACAGTCGTGAGACCACCGCCGATGGCACAATGTTATTAACTGGGAAATCGATATCTAATATAACCCTATTTCGACAATTGTTATTTGAATAATCAGAGCACCATTATCATCACCATCATCATCAAAATTTCCTTCTTCCTCATCATCATCATCATCACAATTGATATAAACCCGCAATAGTAAATTACAGTCATTTGAAGTCCGGTTTTCATACTTTTCTCGTTTTTAGGATTTAAAATTCAGGTGCGCATTATGCATGGAAAGTTCTTATACATGAATTTTTGCGGTATTTAAAAAAACTGTTAATGATTAAATAATTTAATGCATCAGGCAAGCAAGGGACCTTGATGTGGAAATCTTGGTCGAGGTCGTTTATACTGCTCTCGTCAGAGAGAGGCTGGAAGACAGGGTCGTTGTAGTACTGTAAAATCTGTAGGCCCCCTTTATCGAGGCTTATGTGTAGTGGTGCATGGTGGTGGTGATGTGTGGGTGGTAGGTGGTAATGAGGGAGTGATGTGTGGATAGTAGGTGGTAATGAGTGGGGGATGAGTGAATAGTAGGTGGTAATGAGTGGGGGATGAATGGGGAATGAATGATTAGTAGGTAGTAGTGTTGGGTGGGCAGATTGAAGAATTAAAAATAAATAGCAAGAAGGTGGATACATGTTTAAGGAAAAAAACAAGATATAAAATGTCACAGAAATTTCAAAACGAGATGACACAGGAAGACCACACAAAGAGGTCACCTGGGCCACTCGAAGCCATCCAGAAGGAAAAACACGACGTAATTTCCCATGTTCAAAAAACCTTTTATCTCCGGAGTGTAACATACAAATGAGTTGTTTTCGCGGGAACAATTCTGAGTGTTTATGTGTGTGTTTGTGAGTGTATGTGTATGTATGTATGTATGTATGTATGTATGTATGTATGTATGTATGTATGTATGTATGTATGTGTGTGTGTGTTTGAGTGTGTGTATGTAAGTGTGTGTGTGTGTGTGTTTGTGTGTGTGTGTGCGGGTGTGTGTGTGTGTGTGTGTGTGTGTGTGTGTGTGTGTGTGTGTGTGTGTGTGTGTGTGTGTGTGTGTGTGTGTGTGTGCGTGTCGGTGTGTATATGTGTGTGTGTGTGTGTGTGTGTGTGTGTATGTGTATGTGTGTGTGTCGGTGTGTGTGTGTTAATAACATACGATGCGCTTGTATGTGTTGTCTTCTATTGGAGCTAACACCTTCATGACAACCTTCTGTACAGCATCGAGACCCATTCCCTCCAAAATGATCTTAGTACCTCCACTGTTGTTGTGTAGCGGTGTAGTGTAGCGTGGTGGTGAGTTAATTACAGAAAGCTGTTATGGGGATGAAGTGTATGACTTCCCAAATCTAAAAAACAATTTCCAGATCTAACAATATCCCCACTCGTCAAAAACATTCAAAACTCTTCCCAGCTTCAAAAAAACTACCAGTTTTAATCAATAAATCATTCAATCAAATAAATTTTAAGAGTGTTCTTTCATCAAATTCAAGAGTGCTCTGAAATAAATTTGTCAACCCATAAGAGCCCGCCCCATGATCCTGACTATGTAAAAAAAACTCAATTCATAGTTCCATCTTAGTTTGGGGCTTTATTATCGAAACTTAAATCATAACTTAAAATTGCAAATATTTTGATGCTTTTTGTGATGTGTCCAAATATGGATCATTGGGCTCTTGACAAACTTTTTTGTCAAAACAAAATTGCTAACATGGTTCGATTATTTATTAACTGAGAACAACTATTTATGCTAAAATACGTACAGAGGTAATTAATAAATTAAATTCATTAATAATTTATTTTTATTTTTTAAATATCGAGTATTCAATTGTGAGTTTATAATTATTATATACCCAAATCAGGTAAAATTTGTATTAAAAATTCAAAAACAAGGTTTCGTTCATTTTCTTTGTGTCGTAGTGGCTAATAGACTTTTCTGAAAAATTAGGCAGAAAAATTCTAAAGCAATAATTTAGGCTTTTAATCAGCCAAGTGGGGCGATATACGCTTGCAATTCCTATTGCGTGAACATTCTGATCATTCGAATTTCCCAGAATTATTTTTTTTTCTCAAAAACTACGTCTTTTTTCAGTATTATCCACACATGAGAGTAATTCGAAATCAAAATTTAAGCCTAATGGGAACCCAGAGTTCTTTATGAAACTAGAAGCAAATGACTGGGTAAGAGCCCACTGATCCGATATCGGACATACTAATTTAAATGTAATTTGTAGCTATTCTTGGTAAATAACAACAAGTAACTTTTTTATTGTTTACGGTAAAAAATATATACTTTCAAAAAGATAAAAGCGTAATTACTGCGTCGTATTATGTTCTATTCGGTCAAACAAGTAAAACAAAATATGTTGATTTCGCATGATTTGAAAAATTTACTGTAAATAAACAATAGCACCAATTTGAATGAATATTATTCAAAAAAAATTATATATAATTACTTAATTAATTATTGTATTTTTATTTTCATTTCCAAATTCGTATCACTGGCTCTTGTGGGTTAAACAGATATGTCTTCAGATCCTTACGAAACGTAAAAATGAATAAGAAGTAGTTAAATAAGGAGGTAATGAGTTACCAGTGTTATTTTCGTTTCATAAAATAATTATAGTTTTTATTGCAGTTTCGTTTTGGAATTAATTATAGTTTTTATTTTCGTTTTCGTTTTGAAAATAATTAAAGTTTTTATTTTCGTTTTAGTTTTGAAAATAATTTAAGTTTTTATTTTCGTTTTAGTTTTGAAAATAATTAAAGTTTTTATTTTCATTTTAGTTTTGAAAATATGTTAATTTACAACTTTAAACAATATTTTTTTATCTCTAAAAAAATTAATTGATCATAAAATGAAACAGTAAAATAGAACTGTATATTAACAACAAATGAGTTTTAAAAATTTACAGTCAATTGAAATATTATAAGAATTGAGTACGTAAATTATTGAGTAATAACAAATTTGAAATATAATAACAATTTTACGATTAAAATAAGTGATAATTTAATTGACAAAGCGAAGCGGTAATAAAATAACGTTTTATAAATGGCGCTACTTTCATAAAGCCCAAAGATAATGTTTATAACATAGACATATATTTTTATATAACTTATACATTTACATATTATGGCATACTTTGAAATTTATTTGATTTTCGTTTTGAAAATAATTATAGTTTTTATTTCAGTTTCATTTTGGAAATAATTATAGTTTTTATTTTCGTTTTCGTTTTGAAAAGAAATTTAGTTTTTATTTTCGTTTTCGTGGAACGATTATTCAGAATTGTCGTTTTCGTTTTCGTTACGAAAATAACACTGTGAGTTACACATATATGGACCTGCATAATGAAAAGAACGTTTGGCAAAAGAGCTATTAATGGGGGGAATTAAATTATGGTTTTGTGTGGATGATATTAAATTACTCCTATAAAGATGAGAGATTAATGACTTGAAGTATACTGGGGATACTGAGTTTTTTAATTTAAAGATAGAAATATTATCCTAAATTTGATGGGGAGCCAATGTAATAAGATGAAAGAGGATGTAATGTGGTGATAAATAGGAGTTTGGATAAAGACTATAGCTTCATAATTAAATCCTTTTTTAAATGGTTCCAAAGTACTTTCAGGTAAATTATATTAGAGTGAATTACAATAGTCAATTCGAGATAGAAAAAGTGCAGAAACTAACATCTTTAAAGAAGGGTCATCTAAGTGAGGTAATAATTGTCTCCTACGTCTGAGATGAAAGTAGCAAGATTTTTTAACTAATAGAATTTGGTTTGATAAGGTTGGTGTTGAGTCAAAAATAAATCCTAAGCTACGAATATGAATAACATCAATCCCCATCTTTAAAAAAAATCTTAGCTACAAGAACAACCCTGAGAGTGCTAAATGCAAAAAAAGATCTGGTTATAGAATGTTAAGCCTGCGACCAAAATTTTCAAAAAAAAAATCCCAAGTTAATATTAGTGGTACAGCGCAAAATTGACAAAGTTTTGTGGTGGTGATGGAAGATTTGAGACATTGTCTCGTTATCATCCTGCTCCCCTAAGATGAAACCCATCTTTCGATTTCTCCATCTCTCTCCCATCCCATCTCAACCCCAACACCACTTTCCCTCATCGAGTGAACGGGTAGCCGAGTCGGTAACGACTCTCGGCTTGACCAATAATGAAAAGTCCTAGGTTCGAGTGCAACCAATGCCATAATAAACCTGAGGCGCAAATGAAAGTATGCAGCCTAAGTGACCTTGAAGCTCGTTCGGGTTATACGCCACTATAATAATGCTCGTCGTTATTATTATTATCACCACCTTAGAAAAGATTTTCTAGGATTGAATTCCAGATTCGTTGGGTTGCCGACGTACTTGTAGCTTTTCCATAGCGTCCTGTTGTCACCGTCCAACTGCACCACCACCCATACACTCGCCAGAACCTGAATACACATTAACACATTATCACACATACACACACACAGACACACACACACACACACATACACACACTTACACACACACATACACACAACACACACACACACAAACACACATCCTGATCAAAGCTTGGAGTCATGACGATGATACGGTTATAGTGGCTTCTGCAGGGTTGTTGAAGAATCTACAAAGTCCATAAGCAAAATCACTAACAACAACATCAGCAAAATCATTACCACTACAAAAACATGATTAATAACCACAAGAGCAAAACGAAAACTTAAAAGAAGAGAGAAGAGTGGCATATGTCACTGAGGGCTCGTAGATGACAGCAACAGGAAGGGTGGCAGTGGTTGTTAGGTAAGGTTGGAAAGGGAAAGACATCTGCATGGAAGCAGCTGGTCTAATCTACGCAGCGTACCAAGCCAAACCCCGATCTATTGGAGAAGCAGCGAAGTGGATTTCAGAGCACCACTCTGGCAAAACCAAAATCTTCACTGAAGGAAAAAAAGCTAGAAAAGCCAGATTCGTTTATCCATAGGCGGAAGGTCTACACAGTCAATCACTTTTTTAAATATTTCTAACTTTAAATATTTAAGAAATCTTTCTTGAATAATTAATTTATACCCTGATTATTAAAGTTTCATTTTCTACTTAGTGAATTTATTAAATTGATATAGTTTTAAATGAAAGATTTCAAAGTGAACTACTTAAAATTATCGACTGTGTACGGTCGGTGTACACAGTTGATCACATCTACGTAAACAGTCAACTACAACTACAAATCCTACAATTTTAAGTTTTCTTTGCTTATAGTCAAGTTACGAAAAGAATTTTAAAATACGCATAAATTATATTGATTTAGAGAAACTTTTGAAATTTAAACTGTTCTTATGTGAAAATAAATTAAAAATTCTTTTTATTTTATTATTCTGAAATGAATAAATCTCATTAGTTTTACTGAGCTATAAAGGGAATACTAAACTAGTATTAAGTAGGGGAGACCGGGGCAAGATGACGAGCTGGGCAAGATGACAAATGTCTTATATTTTCAGTTTTTCACTTGTTAAGAGCATGAAACGAACACTACTGGCTTTTCTACCTCCCCTTTGTTAAATAATAGTATGCAAACGCTGACATCACTATTTTTATTCTATTTGTGAAGCTTTGATTATTTTCCGTGGTCACGATATAAATTTTATGCACGTTTAAATAAGCTCTGCTGCAGAAACAGGCAACATATTTTATTTTAAAAAAATATTTATTCATAGTTTATTTATTCACATTAATAGTTGTAAATTAGTTGACTTCATACATGGCAATAAAAAACCAACATTTGTAACTGAGCAGTTCGGGGCGAGATGACATGCTTGTCATCTTGACTCGTTTTTCATAATTTTCAATAATAAATATGATTATCATACTGGAGCTTTTGTGTTTCTTAAATATTAGTTAATTATTATAAATTGAGAATTTACCACATTTAATGCTGTAAATTATAGATAATTTCGGATGTCTTGATTTCATCATATTTTCATGATATCACAATTTATTTTATTTATTTTATTTTTTCAAAATGTAAGAGAATTGTAATTATTTGTTTAACCATGTGAAATATTCAGAAAATTAAATTTGTAGACTTTTTTCAGTTTTGTCATCTTGCCCCGGTACTGGGGCAAGTTGAAAATTTAGTAGGGTTGTAGAAAAATGAAATAATCCTTAGTTATATTTTTTATTTTTAAAGTAAATATGAATATATTTATTACAAAAAATTAATGCTTTAACAGTTCATGAAAAAAAAGTTTTTAATCTTAATAAATAAAATAACAAAACGAAAGATCGTTAACCAGGTCATCTTGCCCCAGTCTCCCCTACCTAAGCAGTAGAAATAGGGATTTAAGTTTAGCTGTGCTTCAATCTAAGTTAAATTTCGATTCACGTGTAAATAAATTAACGCCGTTGAACATTTTAACGCATTTAACCAAAATTATCAACGTTAATCTTTTTTCAACTTATTTTATTTTTCGCGCTACAGAAAGAAGTTGAATACAATTGGTTGGAAAAAAAATTTATTACCGAGCTAGAGAAAGATGGATCTGAATAACCCATGGTTAAGAATTTCCACATCATTAGAATTCCGATTTAAAAATAAGCATTTTTTAAAAAAATATTAAAGAATTAAAATAGGAAAAGATGGAGAAACTATTAGAAAATAGGAAGATCTCTTAAACTATACAACCTTCACCAAACTATCGACTGCAAACACATGTAGCTTTAGTTTCTGAAAATAATGATTCATCAATGATTACTAAGTCAATCATTCATCGTTATTGAAAATAATCTAAGGTTTGTCTAGAGAATTGTCTACTTTTTTTGTGGCAACAACATGAACGGGATATCTGGCTCTTGTGAAACAAGCAACAAAGTACTTATCGTCTCTTACAAGTGTAGTTTCATGTGAACGTCTATTCAGATTGTCAAGGCACATAGTTAGCAAAAAAAGAGCCTTGTTAGATCTAACTGATTTAGAAAAGCTTGTTCGCCTAAGCAAATAACTCAAATTTGATGTGTGAAATTTGCATTTTTGATTATTTATATACTTTTTTTATCATTTCAATAAAGACTACTATCATAAACAAATCATGATGAGACATTAATTGTTTTATTAAAATTGGTACCCAAACAAATACTATTTTAAATTAATGTCAAATTAGCTGATACTACATTGCGTTGAAACACGAGCAACTTTCAATTAAAAATGTTAATCGTATAACAGCTTTAGTTTTTATGTGAGAGTTTCCCTTCAAAGGCTACAGACTAGAACATATTTTAAATGACAAACATTGCTGGTCCAACTACCACCACTGTCCAGCCACCTCACTTTATTGTAGAAAATTCTTCACTGAAGATGACAAGTGCGGTTGCGTGGATCAATAGAAAAGATCCAGGAAAATGATCATATTATTTCGATCAGATGTAAATCGAATGTGAAAGTGAATCAACAACAAAAGCAACACCATCATTATCCTCATCGTTATAATCATCATCATGACAAGATGAAACTAATACGAACTCTTGGACAGTAGCCAGCACGCCACCGAAGAAAACTTTGATGTTTGAGGCATGGTTGAGGCGGGTTCCTTCGATGGTCACCTGGGTGCCTCCTGCTTTGATGCCCAGTTCTGGCTGCATGTTAGTCACTTTGTGCTCCTGCGTCGAGACGTAAAAGTAGTGTAAGTACTTGGAGTAGTAGTATACTGAAGCAGTGCACAATAGCGGTATTATGCATTTACCTATTTATCGCCATTGTTGCGTTTTTGCAACAACAATTAATATATTTTTTGGTGTTTTAATAATGATTTTTATTGATTTTTTCACTTACAATAAATTTGAAATATTTATTTGAAAACGCTATGTAAATAAATTTGATTGACTAACATTGAATTCAAACTGTTCGGCTGCAGCGACTTTGTATTTGTCAGACACGACCACAAACACTGTCTGATTCTTCTCTGACCACGTTTCAGGCGTCCGACATACGATTCTGCAGCATTAGTGTCAGTTAGTCTACCATCTCTCGAGCCTCAAAAAATTCATTAAAATGTATTCATTGTATGCAGAGTGAATGACATAAGGGTGTCAAGGAAAATCGAAATTATTATTTTTCATCTTCTTTTTTTAATATTTTTTAGTAAAAAGAAACAAATTATAGTTTCATTCGAATATTTTTATATTTGCAGAAAAGTTTTGCAATATCCAAATTTTTTGAAATTTAATTATATCTGGTATTATTGAGAAACGAAAAATCATTCAATCCAATCAATCAAATGAATGTATTTAGTGCTTTTTCATACATTCAGAGCACCAAAAAAGATAATATAATTAAATTTATTCAGAAAGTTACAATTTAACTAATCATTTAACTCATTAATGCCCAAGGAACCCTATTGGGATCTGGTAAAGAACCTCACTAGGCGAACATAGCAAACGAATATAAAGCGATTTAATACTTTATTTATTAATTAGAAGGTTTATTTTTTATCATTCTATGAGTTATTTCTTTTCTTGGCACTGTTGTCATCACATAGCATTAGTTCGAAAACGTTTAATTTCAAAAATTATCAGCTTTGCAATTGTTTTGAGTGACATCTAACAACATTAGATTTCAAAGTTCTAAACCCTATTTCAAAGAAGCTTCATTATCGTTTTTTTTCAAAAAATAATTTTAATCACAACTCTGCTTTAAGTATTAAAAAAATTTAATTTTTCATAGACATGAAATTTTTTAAAAATATTGTAATACATTGTGATTATGTGTAGTTATAGTGATAGTTGTCTAAATAAAAAAAATTGTTGCTTACTCAAATACTCGTATCCAAATCAAAATTCAATTTTTTTTCTTCAAATGTGGGTGAGTTTGGATCGCAGGACCCCCAGGATTTCCGCCTCTTCTGAACAGGACCCCCTCCCCAAGATTTACAGCAAATCGCCGCCCACGGAAGGGTTTTAGAATTTTGAAGTTGGGGGTAGTTGTTAGATTTGGATGTTGATTTTGACGCAGGGGGTTGTGGTTGGATTGGAAAAATATATTGAATCAATGAAACATTATTTTTCTGCAGATTTGCTTTAGCCTAAGATTCAATTTAAAAAGTGCAGTGCATGCGTTCTGCTTTCTTTCCTGAGAATATAAATAAAATTACGAAATATTGCGTATTCAGTAAATATTGCTCTGTAAGTTACAACCATAAACGAAATAAATTAAAAAGATGAACACGTACCATTTTTTCAAAATGTATATATGTAATTTATCCCCATGATTGTGATTGAAACCGGGAACGAATAATTAAAAACAAACTAACGTCTCGGTCCTCTGGTACTTCTTCCGGAAGATTTTGCAAATGTCTTCTCCTAAGTACACCTTCACGTCCTGCACACCCCTCCCCAGGTTTTCACCTGCAGTGGTGTCGTTAAAGCTTTAAGGCGTGAGTGTCTTCTACAGAAAAAATAAGTAGTAGTAGTAGTAGTAGTAGTAGTAGTAGTAGTAGTAGTAGTAGTAGTAGTAGTAGTAGTAGTAGTAGTAGTAGTAGTAGTAGAAGTAGTAGTAGTAGTAGTAGTAGTAGTAGTAGTACTACTACTAGTAGTAGTAGTAGTTGTAGTAGTAGTAGTAGAAGTAATAGTAGTAGTACTAGTAGTAGTAGTAGTAGTAGTAGTAGTAGTAGTAGTAGTAGTAGTAGTAGTAGTAGTAGTAGTAGTAGTAGTAGTAGTAGTAGTAGTAGTAGTAGTAGTAGTAGTAGTAGTAGTAGTAGTAGTAGTAGTAGTAATAGTATTAGTAGTAGTAGTAGTAGTAGTAGTAGTAGTAGTAGTAGTAGTAGTAGTAGTAGTAGTAGTAGTAGTAGTAGTAGTAGTAGTAATAATAGTATTAGTAGTAGTAGTAGTAGTAGTAGTATTAGTAGTAGTAGTAGTAGTAGTAGTAGTAGTAGTAGTAGTAGTAGTAGTAGTAGTAGTAGTAGTAGTAGTAGTAGTAGTAGTAGTAGTAGTAGTAGTAGTAGTATTACAGTGCTGACCTATGATGGTGAGCTCTGTTCCTCCATTCACACTGCCTCCTCGAGGAAAAAACTGTTGGAAGTGTTTAAGAAATGGTAAGGCGTTGTCAAAACATCTGAACACACACACACACACACACACACACACACACACACACACACACACACACACACACACACACACACACACACACACACACACACACACACACACACACACACAGACACACACACACACACACACACACACACACACACACACACACACACACACACACACACACACACACACACACACACACACACACACACACACACACACACACACACACACACACACAGACACACACACACACACACACACACACACACACACACACACACACACACACACACACACACACACACACACACACACACACACACACACACACACACACACACACACACACACACACACACACACACACACACACACATAAACCCACACATACACCCACACATGACTCACGTAATTGATTTTTGGGTCATGACATACTTGTGAAGTCTCCAGAGGATTCATGCAGTTTTCAGAGTAACTGCAGAAGTTCTGCCTGCCACAATCGCTCCTTTCTGTCATTGAATCATTCACGAATGCATTTTTATCCTTCATCTCACTACAAACTTTCATACATACATTGACACTGAGGTCAGTCCGGGACCATTTTTACTTCCCAGTCCGTCTTGGTCCCGACATTTTTTCCCGTTCCGTTCCCGATGGTCATCGGAATTTTGATTCTTGTCCCATCCTGTTCTCGCAACTCGATTCCGGGTCTTGACCTGTTCCCGCAACTCGATTTCCGGCTTCGACCCGTTCCCGCATCCCGAATCCCGGTCTCGACCAAAACTTTTTGACCTGGATTTGACCAATTTTGGAAGTTAACATTAATGTTTCCTCGTTAATTCTTTTTGCTGTGTTCACCAGTCTCAAACTTGTTAGTCTCAACATTTCTTAACATTTATTATTTTAATGTCAGAGAATATTTCTTTTTATAAATTTCCATCATCACTCATTTGTTATAATCTTTCTTATATTTGTACTCGCCATAACAACTTCAAATTTAATGTTAGAGAGGTTGACATTGAAAATTTAAATGGTGGCTTCGTTATAAATCTCTATTGCATTGAAAACTTCTTTTACAGAGTATCAATGAAACATGGACGTCTCCCGGGGGGAGTGAAAAGGGCCAGTTTTAATAATAGAAAAACATTTTACTAAGTAATACATTGTTAAAAACTTTTTGCTGTTGAAAGATCATCGAGAAAAGACAAAGAATGTTCAAGAAGGACTTTTAAAATATACTGGAGATTTCGCGGACAATTCTTCAGTTCAAATCTTATTGAGTTTTGAAAAATATATCTTATAATTCCATACACACTCACACACACACTCCCACACGTTTGTTTTTCTTCAGATAATTTCTCTGCGTTTAGTTTAACTCATTTCCATCCATGCAGCATAAAAGACCACTTGTTGAATAATTGGGTCGGAACAATTCATCCGTGTAAAAATTATGATTTGGAATGCATTGAAAGTGAATGAGAAATATGGTTTAGCGAGTGGAATAATCTCAAAGATATTCCAGAAATATCTTTGATTTGTTAACAAAACATTTTTGTTTTATCCAAACATTAAGAATGCATGTCATAATTGTACTCACTCTACCAGCACTGTAGAGCGTTCATTCAGATATCTTTGGCAAATAAAGACATAGCTGAGAAGCACTGTTAGTGAAAACCGACTCATTGGGTTGGCCATGTTGAGCTTTCATCGTCAATGGGTTTCAGCAAACAAGAAACCATTTACTAAAAAATTAATTTGCGAATTTTGCCAGTAACACTCGAAAGATTTTTTATAAAGAATAATTCATATATATATTATGTTAATGAAGATTGTTATGCATAATATATACTAAAAATAAACGTTTGTAATAAATAATGAGCATATTAGTTTCGTATTTGTGTTGAATGATGCAAAGATTTTTAAGTATAAAAAAATAATAGCTGCCCCCCTTTTATTCGGGACTGGATACGCCCATGCACTGAAATAGAGATATTCATACTAAGGAGTGTGCTTAAGAATAATTTGTATAAAAAAATTGCATCATATACTGATTTAAACATAAAATAAATTCAATTAAATCTTGTAGATTATTGTTTGTTTTCCATTTTTAAAAGTTCTTTTTGCTTGCTATGAAAAAAATTATTTTTTTAAAGGTTAAAATTCAAATATTTTACCGTTCAAAAAAGTTGAGAATTAATTACCCAGTTTTCTTGACGTGTTTTGGATCATCTTTAATATTCTCAATTAATAAAGATATTGGGTTATCTGCTGTCAAAGCCGAAAACTTTTCGGATAATGAAAGATTTAAATGATGAACAGAACACTCTAGCCAAATCATTTTATCAGAATTGTCAAAAGCCTTTTTTACATTTGATGCATTGTCAGTTGTGAAGGTACAAAAGTCAAATTAAATACAATTTTCCTGGAATAAAAGAATATTTTTAGTATAAAAACATTTGGATATTTATTTTATAAAAATGTTTTTGAAAATTTTAAAAATTATCATGCAGAGTTTTTTAATTTTCTCAAGAATATTTCTGGATGAGTGATTTACATTAAAAGCATTTGTTGCCAAAACTCTGTCTTGAAGCTCCACTTTTCCATTATTGTCTTTAACATAATGTATGGTGACTCCCAAATGTGAATCTCCAGAACGCTTATTCTCTCAAATATAAAGGGAAAACTTTTAGAACCATTGTCCTGTAATTTTATTAATTTTTTTAACGCCAGTAACTTTTATTCCTGTTTTTCCCGTTCCCGATTTGAATATTGATTCCTGTCCCCGTTAAGTCCCGAAAACCTTTTCCCGGTTCCCGACTTTTCCCGTCAAGAATTTAATTCTCCTTCCCCTTCCCGTGGTACCTGGTCTGACCTCAAATACACACAAACACACACATATATATATACACACACACACATACACACACACAAACACACACACACACACAAACACACGCACACATTAACACACACACCTCGGAGACACCACACACAATTGTACTTCGTTTCAATGAAGCCACACTTGCCACATGTCTTTTCCATCTCTTCACACTTGGAGAGAATAACTGTTAATTTTTATGACCAACTTTTTTTTCTTCGTATTATTAACAATATTATATTATTATTATTAATAATATTGTTTACAAATTGTATTTAATAAAATTTTACTTCAATTCTTCGAACATTAAAGTATTGCCTTGTGTGTGCGCAGGGAATATAAAAGGTGAAAGATATGAAGATGTGAAGACATACATGATATATTTTCAGGGTTGTCGACGGGGTAGTTCTGGTGGGTGTAAAGATCAACACGCACTAAGGCTATCGGTTGATTGGAGTTGTAGGAGAGCTGTGGTGGAGGGTTCTTCAGTGTGGTGTCTTGTTGTGGTTTAGTGCAGTTGATTTTACATTATTGAATTTTAATGAGATCGTTGTGGTGTGTTGATGGCAGCGAGGTTTGGTGTGGTAAGGGTCGTGTAGTGAGAGTGGTGTGGTAAGGGTGGTGTGAAAAAACATGATGAAAATACTGTAGTGAAAGTTAGTGGAAGCGCAACGAATTGAACATTTTCAAAAGCACCCCAAGCCACTCACCACCAATTCACCCACCCAACCTCCCCTTCGCCACACTCCACAGTGTCCTCCACCACTTTTGCAGGCACAATCTTTTCACCCCCTTCCAAAATTTGGAACTTGCATCTCAGTTCAATGAAGCTTTTCTGGAAAATCAGTGATGATGATGATGGTGGGGGTGATGATATAGATGATGATGGTGATGATAATGATGGTGATCATGACAATGGTCGACCAAATTTTTTTATATCGTATTTCAGTTAGTATATTCAAAGGCGCTATATAAATAATAATTTATATATTATCAAATTATCACACAGACCACCACAGGAAGGTTTAAGACAGCACTAACAGGGAAATTGACTGCTTTGACTTTGAATTTGACACGCGATCCAGATTGAAAAGCGACAAGGTTTTCATAAAAGGGCAAGATGTGTGCACACTTGTCTTTTTGCTCTACCCACACATTTTCCTCTGAGCCCTGTGAAGGTGATGTAGTTTTTGTGTAGTCATTAGACCACCACCAGAACACCACATCAGCATAACCACTACACCACGGCCCCCAGCACGTTCAACAAACGTTCAATGAGAAAACATCAGTGATGTGTTGGCACTTGTGGTTGGAAGAACACCAGACGCACGGGAACTCGGAGAAGCCGCTGAGACATCCCATGCAGCTGGGTTAGAAGCTAACAATCATTAGTTGAAGCTGTCGTGCATGCATGTGAAGTCCATGCATTGATCACATCCCTAGAACTCTAAAATCCAATTACTATCCCTCTTTATTCTCACATCCAATTTCGAAATTAAAAATAAAATCCCAATTCCCCTCACCTCCACCAAACCCTCTACCTCCCTGGCTCACTTTTGGAACCGGTTGCAATCATACACTGTCACATTCCCAAACCCGAGAGGCGCTCCATCAATTAACAGATTTATCCTAATGTCTGTAAAATACGCAAAACAATAAATAAATAAATACAAACACGCACACACATACACACACACACACACATAAACACACACACACACACACACAAACACACACACACACACACACACACACACACACACACACACACACACACACACACACACACACACACACACACACACACACACACACACACACACACACACACACACACACACACACACACACACACACACACACACACACACACACACACACACACATAAACACACACACACACACACACATAACCTTGAGAAGAGTTTTCCATATAAATGCCAGAAAATTCTTTGCAGTAAAATAAGCCTAAACTCCCAACAGCTAAGACCCTTTGTTCCTTTGAGGTGGCACTATGGTAAATGATGCATTCGAAATCATTGAAATCTTCCATCAGACGCGGCAGGGTTGACGTATTCATGGCGAACTGCAAAAGCATGGTTTGGGTTGGATTTGAATTTGCGTACAGTTTTTAGGAGCGAAAATGCAGCATGTCATTAGCATTTCTAATAGCAACATCATAATCAGTAGCATCATTATCATTATCAGAAGCATCATCACTGGCATCTTCTTCACACACTCTCTCAATGCAAAACTCTAGCTTCGAGCCTCTACTAGTAATGCAATTGTAGTGGAGTGCGTGCCGAACCTTTTGGCTTGTGAAGGATTTCAGAGCGACAGAAGAGGGCTCTATGGAAAGCAGTTGCGGACACTTGTCTTCCAGCCAATTCTCCCTTTTGCAGTGTTGCTCCAACGTGCACCTATGTGTCGTGTGGTGTGCGGTGTGCATGTGAGGCTTATCAAGTTTAAACAGGCAGACCACATTACCTTAGGCCAAAACACACTAAAGAACAAGACATCATAGCACACAAGGATGTCAAAAACACCACACCACAGTACATTACAGAGCACACCACACCACACCACACTACAGAGAATAGCCACCACACAACACACCACACCACAGCACACTACAGAGCACACCACAACACAACAGCACACCACACCACACCACAACAGCACACCACACCACAACAGCACACCATACCACACCACAGCACACCACATTACACCACACCACACCACAGCACACTACAGAGCACACCACAGCACACCACACCACACCACAGCACACTACAGGGCACAGGACCACAGCACACCACACCACAGACTTCATTTGAGCATTGATGCACCAGCCACAGTGCGGGTCTGCAATGCACTCTGCACAAGTGTCGTACATGCACATCGCCTTCTCCATCTTGCACACCTGTATCATCATCATGGCGATCATCATCATTATCATTAATTATACATACCCCGCCCTGCTGGGAAGCACTGTTAGTGAAAACCGACTCAATGTTGAGCATTAATCGTCAATGGGTTTCAGCAAACAAAGAAAAGATGATCGAAAAAGTAATTGCGAAGTTTGTCAGTTACCTTTGAAAGCTTCTGTATATTGTGTAAATAAACTAATTCTCTCAATATTATATATTTAAAAAATTTACATTTAGTCTGTGTTGAGAGATGCGGAAGTTTTTTTGTTAATTGAAAAAAATAGTAGCTGCTCTTTTTTTATTCGGGGCTGGATACACCCATGTCGCCATGACATAACGGTAAAAAGGTTGGGAACAGCTGCTGTTAAGCTTTAGACCCTTACTTTTATTCTTAAGTTCCCATTATCATTCATCCACCACAACACTAGCAAGTTGGTAGTACCAACAGCCTTTTCATCATTATCACCAAATACCCACATACGGATTCCGTGGTGAGAACGAAGAGGTCCCTGTGGTTGTCGAAGAGCATGTCGACGGTGTTATTGAATTCCAAGTTACTGTAGTTCTGCACCCGATCCTCCTCAAAAGGGATCTTCAACTGTATTGGAGACATCATTTTCAATGCCATTTCAATCATCGACATCAACATAGTCATAATAATCACCGTCCTTGTTATCGTCATCATTCTTAAAAATATCATCATCATTATAAACAGCGTGAAATGTTCTTTTATATTCCTGTGAAATCATTTGCGATGGCATTGGGTATTTCAATTTCAAAATCAGGTTTGCAGAGCGGCAATTTTGTTATGCTTCGATTTCGGCTTCGGCTCCCAGAAATTTGACGGCTTCGGTTCGGGTCTCACACGAGACAGACCTGCGCAAACTTTTTCATTCAAAAAAAGCACAATTTAGGATTAACAGTGCCTTCTGATTGGTTAATTTCATGAAATTAACATTATTTATGATACTTTCTCTAGTTTAAAGAGTTTGTAAGAATGAAATTGTTGTGTTGCATTCTAGTTTTTAAATTAAATTAATTTAGGCATTATCATCTATGATAAAAATAAAAATTTTAATTACACAAGGCAATACAGTGTTTTGAATTTTGAAACTGATTTTAGCTATATTTGAGGTGTGGATTTCAAATATTAAATTAGTTTTCTTCTAGCAGCTCTAGTTTTTCAGATAATTAGTATTTTAATCTGCAGCTTCTACTCCATATTTGCGTAATTTAATGACACTGCGCAATAGAAATTATATATTTTTTAATAAACTTGAGATATTTTTTTTAATATTTGCATTTCTAAATAATAAATCAATTGATTTCAAGTAGATGTTTTTTTAATATTCCTGATGTGTTTTGCTGAATTTGTGGAAATTACACATGAAAAGAAAACAGAAAAACTGTAAGTTTTATGAAAAAAGCTAATCTTGGTTACTTTGATGTTAAACTTGGTTCAAATTAAACATCAAAATAACAAAGATAGCCTTATTCATTAAATCACTCAACGTTTTTTTGCTTTTTTTCATGTGTATTCTCAACCAAGAGGGCAACCAGCTAAAAATGCTGGGGGCTCAACATTAGTGAAAAAATTAATTTTTCAACCCATATACTGCCATTGTTGCGTTTTCTCAATAGTAAGTTTTTTCACAATTTTTTTTAGAATAAATTTGACATTTTAATTTCATTATAATCTTTTATTTTCTGTTCACATTAAACATTTCTCGAAACAATTTTTTTTGCTTAGATAATTGTTCAATTTTTTCGTTCGATTTTAGTATTTTAATACCAATTTAGTTTGAATTTCAGGTTGAAAAGATAGTTAATACCTAAATTGAATTTTATATCATTTAAAATAACTTTTACAACGTTTTTAATTCATTTAAAAATCAATGCTGCGTTTTCGCAACTTTGACGTAATATGATGTCATATGGTTTTTAATAGGCCTAGTCATTTATTACAAAATTATTATTTAAATGTTAAGGTATTATGAAATTTATAAAATAAATATTCAAATTTGAATTTGAATTTTGTAGATGAATGTTGATTTTTTATTTAGAGAAAAATTCCAAACCGCAAATGATTCACTTTTAAAGCTTTTATTAAACAAGAGATAATTTTGTCCACTCTCATAGATTGATTATAAGTTGAAATGAAGATAACATTCATCGTCAGTGTCGTCTTTGAAGCAAATTAAAATTATTTTTATTATAACTAATAAAATAATTAGAATTAATACTTTTATCAAACTATTTACAATTTAAAATTATTTCTGTTTTTAATAAATGTGGTTTGAATAAATTTATGATTTTTTACTGCATAGAATTATATCATACTGCCCGCTCACGTTGCGTTTTCGCAAAATTTTGCTCCATTAAAACACAAACACACACACACACAAACACACACACACACACATACACACACACACACACACACACACATAAATATATACACACACACACAAACACACACACATACACACACACAAAAACACACACACACACACACACAAACACACACACACCCAAACAAACATACCTTAGTGATTGAGTTTTTGGAGGCAAGAAATATTACATAGTTAAACTTCAATTCAATCGGCAAGAGGGAGGTAGGAGGATGACCTTGTATGGGAAGAGAGGATCCATTCTTATTGATTATAACTGCGTCAAAGTAGACCATTTCACCTACCGTGTGCCCTTTCGCCTGAGTGTCAAACAAAGACGTACGTGAACACGCAAAATTTCAACACCCTACATCGAACAAGCCAAGTAAGTTATATAAAATCAATAAAAAAAAGAAGATACTAAGTCAACGAAAAGATCTAGAAGAGAAATAACCCCAGCCTTAACCCTAAACCTAACCCTAATCCTTACCTCTAACCCTAACCCGAACACCGTATGTTACAGTGTTACATTGTAACACCGTATTTTGAATTAAATAACTTGTTTTGTATCAATAATTTATTTTGTATTTAATAATTCATTTAGTAATTAATAATTTATTTCGTATTTATTAATTTATTTCGTATTTAATAATTTTTTTTATTGAATAATTTTTATTTATTTAATAACTCATGTCTGCATTTAATCATTTGTCTAGTATTTAATAAATTATTTTGTGTTCACTATTTATTTTGTATTTTAAAATTATTTATAATTTAGTTTTTATTCTCTTCTGTGAATGGATTAATAAATTGATAAAGTTTTTAAATTAATAAAATAAGGCATTGAATATTTAATAAAATGAATTTTACAAAATATTTTAATTTTACAAAATCATGAAATATTTTAATTAATAAATAAAAGAAATCATGAAATATTTTAATTAATAAATAAAAGAAATCATGAAATATTGTAATAAATAAATAAAAGAAATCATGAAATATTTTAATTAATAAATAAAAGAAATCATGAAATATTGTAATAAATAAATAAAAGAAATCATGAAATATTGTAATAAATAAATAAAAGAAATCATGAAATATTGTAATAAATAAATTTAAAAAATCATGAAATATTTTAATTAATAAATAAAAGAAATCATGAAATATTTTAATTAATAAATAAAAGAAATCATGAAATATTTAATAAATTATAAAATAAATCATTAAATATTTAATAAATTAATAAAATAAATCATAAAATAATCGTATTTAATTAATAAAAACCAATTATTAACCTATTTACTATAGTTTACATTGAAAATCAATAAAACATTATAAAGTTGTTTTTATTTAAATCTCTTTTTGAAGCTTTTTTTCCCTGAAGACTTTTTGTCTGTCCGTAGATTATTTTTAAAGAAGTTTTTTTTTGGAACTTATTGATTGTACCCACATAAAAATAAAAATTCAACAGAAAAATGCTTCTCTCATATTTTTTTGTCTTTTATTTATCACGAATAATTAATAAATTAAATCAAAATTAATAAAATAAAATTCTTAACAAATAGGGGAGACCGGGCCAAGATTAAGAATGGGGCAAGATGACGAATGTTTATTTTTAAGATAATTTTCTGGCACATCTTCAACATCTCTATCTTTCCCTCATCTCCAGCATTAGGCAATACAAAATTTCATATTTCCTCTTTAGCTTCTTATAAAGTAGTTAATTTTGATAATATTTCATAAGCATTACGTTTAGAATCTCTAGAGGGAAAATCAATCTAAGCTGAAAAATATTAATAAAAATTTTTTAAACGAATTTTATTACCGCTATTAGGTGGTAGCGTTTAGTTAAAAACTTCATTTAAAAAACATCAAAAGAGATGAAAAGTAATAAAAAGTATATTTAAAGAGTTAGGAAAGTAGTTAAAATGAGTATTTATAAAAAAACGATTTTACGACTCAAAGATTTAACATTACAATAAAAATAGTTATTTTTTACTTAGCTGAAAATAATAAAATCTAAAGAAGTTTTAATTGTTTTAAAAATAGCAATACTCTAAAAAAACAGTTAGCAACGATAAAACCGGAAATCATGAGCAATAACTAAAAACTAAAAGTTATATTTGCATCTACAATAGAAACTTATAAATACCCTCATATGTGCGGAATCTAGCAGCTTGGTTAACTCTTTTTTTTTAATTGAAATAAATATGGTAATGAGACAAGAGCTTTTTTGCTGGCTTAAATATTAGTTAATTTATAGAAATTGAAAAATTAATGCAAATAACACTGGCCAACAGCATTTTTTAAAATCATTTGTCAGTTGCAGGTCCGACGTCTACCATCTAAGCCATCCCCACTAGCTGAAACTTTGAGCTTAACGCCGATGGTGTCAGAAGCAGCAGTTGAGCACTTGAAGTCTATAAGTTAATTTTTATTATGCAGCCCCTTCTCAAGACGGTTTTAGATAGGCAAAAGAAAGACTAGGACATTGACCAAGAGGCCTTACCTATGAAGTACCCAATCAGTGAGCAGACTTCTGAAATCGATGAGACTTCTGTTCACAACCTTGGAATAGAAGAGCAGTGTGGTAAGGTAAACCATAGACTAAAGAAACTAGTAAATTGAATGCAGTCAGTAGATCCATCATCCTATAAAAGAGCCAGCAGCCTAGAGATGGACAGATCCCGTCTTTCGGAGGCTTCAAAGCAACAAGTCAAACAAATAAAAAGTCAAAACTTAATTAGAGTTTAAAAAAATTGTTTTTCTAAGAAATACAAAGTTTAACATCTCCCATTTTGTCTGTTTTTTTCAATCGCGGGTGGGGGGGGTTTATTTTGGACATAAAAAAGTAATTTTTGTGTCAAACTTCTTGTATTGTTAGTGTTAATTTTTTCCTAAATGGACGTTACGAAATTTTGAAATTGATGATTATTAACGGGTGTTTTTGAATACCAGATTTAGTGATCCGTCATAAACGAGACAGTGAAGCTTTTTAAGAGAAAGCGAAATTAAAATTAATAATTATTATTATTATCATTCTACGCTGAGTCAACATGTTCGTTGTTATTTTATTTATAAAATGTTTTAAAATATTCCAAGTTTTCAACAAGCATTTAATTAATCGATGATAACGTGAATCCGAATATATATATAGACAAGTACTTGAAAGAATTTAAAAGCTCTAGCCTAGACACTTGAGTTGGAAGGAAACTTCAAATGCCTATTAATCAATGTTTTTTCTTTTTCTTCCTTTTCCCTTTTAGTTTAAATCAACACATGATTTTTATATTTCATTTATATTGCATTTACAATTGTCTTTGCAAAGTTCAACATTTTAACCAATTAATCTCTATGAAAAACCTTCCTTAATTAAATCAAACACTTATCACCGAATAGAATTTGAATATTCTTTCAATTTTCAGTTTGGTATGGTATTTTTATATTCTATTAATTAATATATATATATAAATAATAATAAGAAAATTAACTATATCTAGTCGACACAATTTAAAAATTAAACAACTCCAAATAATCATTCATTGTTCAATTTTAATCTTTCCCCAAGAGAGTGGTTTTTAAAATTCATGAATAAATTGTCAAAAAAATTCAACGCACTTTTGACTCTATAAAGTTTATAACTTAGGCATCTATGGATTTATTTTATTTCAACGAGCAAAAACATTAATATCAAAATAGTTTTCAATTAAATAAAAAACTGCTTGGTACCCAAATAGATTTTTTTACTAATGTATAGAGGAGAGTAGGGTATTATGTGATACCATTTACTTTTTTTAACTAACCAGCTAGTTTTATGACAAGAATATCTAAATTTATAAATACATACTATAATCATTCGTTATAATTGTCACTTTTGGAAATTTATATTATTTATTTTTTTAGAAAAAAATAATTATTTCTAAAGTTGCGAATGAAGACTAATATGGAACAGTCGGGTAATATGGAATAGGGATTTGAAACCAAGGAAAAAGCAATGAAACGTCATAAAACCTTTTTTTATTATTCATTTTTAAAAATGTAAATTTTTTTAATGTAAAAAGCATCAACGATAAAAACCATATTTTAACGTGAAACAATTGAGAAATATTATTATTACTGAGAAGAAAAATTCAATAGGATAGTTTCATGGTTACACTATATAATTATTTTGCAAGGGTATTGGAAAGTTTATTTAGTCATAGGGGATCTGTGGAAAGTTACTTTTATTCAGCTAACATGGTATACTTATTTGCTGATAAAATGTTGTCAACTAAAAAATAAACAAATAATAATTAAAAACAACTAATTCATTTGCACTTTGTGAATTAAAGGTATTTTTAGAAAACTTGTTAACATTTAGTTTGAATTTTTTGAAAATAGGTTTGTCAAAACTGTTGAAAGCCACTTTCTGACCTGAAGCGAGCGGTAGGACAGCAATCAGCTGAATATTTTTCTATATTCTATCATTGGGGTCTATTTTAAGCAGTTCATGATGTTTTTATATGATTTTAAATACATAGTGTGTTGAGTTGAGGGCTCCAAAATAGGTTTAACTCAATAATTTAGTATAATTTTAAATAAAAAAATAGTATTTTCAAAATTTAAAAGAATTTTAAAATAGGTTGCTGATTTTAGAAAGTTTTAATAAAAAATATTTTAATTAATTCCCTGCTCATCAAATTTAATTTCCTTTGACATATTTTATAAAACTTTTGAATACGTTTTCAAAAATTTAAAAAAAAATTTATATTCGCATTTTTGAGAAAGAAACTTTAAACATTTAAAAAATGCTGGAGCCCAAAATCGCTTTTAATATTGTTATTTAGTTTTTATATTATTAAATGTATATTCATTGAAAAGAAAATTCATTTTTCAACTTTAAAGTTATAAATTGATGATAGTCAAAACATTAATAAGTTTAAGTTAATCAGTTTTCTACGATGACTATCATTCATAAAAATTCTCCGGTTAAAGCTAATTAGCATATCGCCGTGGTGGTTGCTATTTATACTCCAGTTGTTTTTTCTGTTTCTTGGATCAAATATCAAGACTGATCAACAGATTTTCCGTCTTGAACTGATTAGAGGGCCAAGATCATCTACTGTCTTACAAATTTTAAGTAGATTTTAATTAAATATTCTTTTTTGGTTCAATATTCTTTCTGAATGCACACGTATTTTCTCAACTTGCTTACTTTAATACTTTTATTTTAAAGTTTTACAAGAGCCCATTGATCCGAATTCGGACATTAATATTAAAATACTACAATTAATTAAGTAACCATATATTATTTTTTTATCTGTTAGATATTATATATGCGTTAGCTACACTTTAGAATAATATTTATTTAAATTGGTGCTATAGATTATTTACAGTACATTTTTAAAATCATGCAAAATAAATATTTTTTGTTTTACTTGTTTGACCCAATAGAAAATAATACGACGCAGTAATAATGCTTTCCTTTTGTTGAAAGCATATACTTTTAACCGTAAAAAACACAATAGAAAAAGTTAATTGCTTATATTTTACCCAGAATAGCTACAAATTACATATAAATTAGTATGTCCAATATCGGATCAGTGGGCTCTTACCTAGTCATTTGCTTCATACAGAACTCTGGGTTACCATTGATTTTGAATTGTTTTATTTATTAATTTATAATCTTTTTTCCTGTTCACACTTATAATTTCTCAAAACAATATTTCCTCGCTTAGATAATTGTTCTATTTTTTCGTTCAATTTTTATTTTTTTTAATACAAATTTAGCTTTAAATTCAAAGTGAAAAGATAGTTAATACTTAAATTAAATTTTCTTTATTCAAAATAACTTGTAAAACGTTTTCAATGCATTTAAAAATCAATGGTGCGTTTTCGCAACTTTGACGTAATATGATATCATATAATAAGATTAGTCATTCATTACAATAGTTATTATGAAAATAATAAAATTAATATTTCAATGTTAATGTATTTGAAATTTATACAATTAAAATTAAAAGTAGAATTTTTTAGATGAATGTTGATTTTTTTATTTTGAAAAAAAATCCAAACCGCAAATGCTTCACACTTGAAGCTTTTATTGAAGAGAATATAATTTTTAACCTCTCATAGATTGATTATAAAATTTAAAAAAAGATAACATTTGTCGTCAGTGTCGTCTTTGAAACAGCACGACAGTTTATGAATGTGCTTTTGCAATTCATGTTAAATATTTTGCTTAGTTGTAATTAAAATAATAATAATTTTTATTATAAATAATTAGAAGTACTAATTTCATCGAACTGTTTGCAATCAATTGAAATTTATTTCTGTTTTAATAAATGTGGTTTGAATTAATTTATTTATGATTTCTTACTGTACATAAGTATGTCACATTTCCTGCTCACGTTGCGTTTTCGCTACATTTTACCCCATTAAAACTTATGAAATAATTGTTTTCAATTTTGCTTGAGTTATTATTATAACCATATAATGCAAGTCTAAATGTAAAATTCATGTTAACTTTTTTTTTCGGGTAGCGGCCGTAAATGGGCTAAATAAAAACTACAAAGTATAATTGATAAAGAATTTAGATAGTTTATTAATGATACAAAAGAAAAACTACAAGATAAGTTGCATAGTATTCTTAGAGCTACGTCATCATTTTTTAAAACTAAGGTATAAAAAGTAAAAAAATAAGTTTGACATGAGATCCTAAACAGTCTATAATTTTTTCAAATATATAGTTTAAACTAAATTTAGATGTGTTCTCAGTTACAAAATAATTTTTCGATCAGTTTGTGAAAATCTTTTCACCATTTCATTTACTGGAAAAAGTACAGTAGCTGTTTTGGTTGCAGATATTCTCAAACAAGCTTGGCAAACGACATGCAGATACAGCGCCCTAAGACGAATTTTAATAAGCCGAAGTTTAGAAAATGCTTTTTCTGCATCTTATGAAATAACTGGCAGAGCCAGAACAGCATTGAGCATATACTGCAACTCGGGTTGAAGGCTTGTGGCTCAAAAGAGTCCTTTCAGTTTGATACATGCAATGAGATCAGACTGATCCGCACGTAAACTTGTTGATGTGATATTGAGCTGTCTTTGCACAGTTTCAGCATCCTTTCCATGAAGGTTGGATAATTCTGAAAGCTCGGGAGTTATTTTGTCTATCTGCGTTGTTCTTTATATACTGTGACATAGCTGGAAAAATTTACATATGATAAGTGTAAAGATTTAAAAGTGTAGTTAAGCTCTATTTTTTCTCAGAATTTGTGACATGTTAGTGTTATTTTAGGTGGGGTCTCTATGTTCTGTGTTGATCTATGAAATGCTATGTGAGATAAAGGCCCGATGGCCATTCAGGGAAAGTATCATTGTCCTATGGCATATTGAAAAATTCATTACCCCCCCCCCCCAAAAAAACTCATCGTTTTCATAAAAATTGTGAGACCCTTCGAATTGGTCTGGGAGGGCTTGAGCCCCCCCCCCAGCCCCCCCAGGTTGCGCCACTGGAATTGGTTATAAATCATGTAGGTGGATAAGTAATTTTCTTAATGATAGGGTACAAAGGGTTAATGTTAATGGTGTTTAATCACAATGGTGTAAAGTAAAAATTGGTGTTCCCCAAGGATCAGTCTTGGGTTCATTATTATTTGTTTTATTTATCAACGATCTGCCAGAGAGAGTGAGTTCAAATATATTTATCTACGCTGATGATTGTAAAATATATCAACAAATTAATGAAATAGGGGACAAAACTAAGCTACAAGAAGATATAAACAAAGTAGTGGAATGGAGTCTGCAATGGAACCTCAGACTTAATTCGCATAAATGTAAACTATTGCAGATATACAGAAATAAAAAGAAAGAAAGAGTTTATTCTATGCAGGATTATGAGGGGGTGAGGTAGTTTTAGAGAGTATAGAGTAAGAAAAAGACCTTGGTGTATTGTAGACAAGAATTTGAAATTCGATGTTCACATCTAAAAGCAAGTAAATAAAGCTAACCAAATAGTAGGACAAATAAGAAGAACATTTAAATTTCTTGATATAATTTTTTAAAGTTTCTTATTTAAAGACATAGTTAGGCCCCATCTAGAATACCTTAGCAATGTATGGAGTCCTTCATTGAAAAATCAAATTGAATGCATAGAAAATGTACAAAGAAGGGCTACAAAAATGCTACTTTATCTAAATAATGATAGACTTGAAGCTATTGAATTGCCAACATTAAAATACCGAAGACTTCGAGGGGATATGATCGAAATCTATAAAATACTTAATAATAAATATGAAAGTAAAATAACAGACGATATTTATACACTTAATACAAGGCCATCAAGAGGAAATTCACTAAAACTATTCCAAAAAAAAGTGCCAAAAAGAATACAAGAAAAATGTTCATACACAAAGAGTGGTAACAGTTTGGAATAGCTTGCCTGATGAGATCGTAAAAGCATTAAATACAGATAAATTTAAAATAAAATTAGATAAGTACTGGGAAAAATCTCCCATGATGTACTATAAATGCGATTATGAAATAATAATTAAAAATTAATGTATATACATACAAATAAATATATTTTATTTATAATTATAATTATTTTATACTTATTCATTATTTTTCTTATGTTTATTCATATATTATATGTATGCAATGTATATGTAAATGTATATGTGTATGTGCATGTGGGTATATAAATGTCTTTTAAATATTTTTTTGGTTTTTTTACAAATTACATTTATACAGTGGCGCAACCAGGGAAGGGCTGGGGGGGGCTCAAGCCCCCCCCCCAGACCTTTTCAAAGGGTCTCACAGTTTTTCGAAAATCGATGAGTTTTTTTGGTGGTGGGGGGGGGGGGGTAATGAATTTTTCAATATGCCATAGAACAATGATATTTTCTCTGGATGGCCATCGGGTCTTTATCTCACGAAACATTTCATATATCAACACAGAACATAGAGATCACACCAAAATAACACTAACATGTCACAAATTCTGAGAATAAATAGAGCACCACTAGACCTTTACTACACTTTTAAATCTTTACACTTTTTATATGTAAATTTTTTAAGCCATGACACAGTATATAAAGAACAAATCAGATAGACAAAATAACTCTCGAGCTTTCAGAATTATCTAACCTTCATGGAAAGAATGCTGAAACTGTGTAAAGAAAGCTCAAAATCCCATCAACAAGTTTACGTGCGGATCAGTCTGATCTCATTGCATGTATCGAACTGCAAGAATTCTTTTGAGCCACAAGCCTTCAACCCGAGTTGCACTATATGTTCTATGTTGCTCTGACTCTGCCAGTTACTTCATCAGATGCAGAAAGAGCATTTTCTAAACTTCGGCTTATTAAATTCATCTTAGGACGACTGTTTCTGCTCGTCGTTTGCAAAGCTTGTTTGAGAGAATCTGCTACCAAAACCGCTACTGCACTTCTTCCAGTAATTGAAATGGTGAAAAGATTTTCAAAAACTGATCGAAAATTATTTTGTAACTGAGAACACATCAAAATTTAGTTGAAACTAAATATTTGGAAAAAAATTATAGACTGTTTAGGATCTCATATCAAACTTATTTTTCTACTTTTTACCTTAGTTTAAAAATGATGACGTACTTTAAGAATACTATGCAACTTAGTTTGTAGTTTTTCTTTTGTATCAATAATAAACTATCTAAATTTCTTATCAATTATAATTGGTAGTTTTTATTTAGCCCATTGACCGCCGCTCCTCGAGAAAAAAAGTTAAAATTAATTTTACATTTAGACTTGCATTATATGCTTATAAGAATAACTCAAGCAAAATTGAAAACAATTATTTCATAAGTTTTAATGGGGCAAAATGTTGCGAAAACGCAACGTGAGCGGGAAGTGTGACATATTTATGTACAGTAAGAAATCAAAAATAAATTGATTCAAACCACATTTATTAAACAGAAATAAATTTCAATTGCGAATAGTTCGATAAATTCAGACTTCTAATTATTTTATTTGTTATAATATTAATAATAATTATTTTAATTACAACAAAGCAAATTATTTAACGTGAATTACAACAGCACTCATAAACTGTCGTGCTGTTTCAAAGACAACACTGTGGTCGAATGTTATCTTTATTTTAATTTTATATTCAACCTATGAAAAACTATATTCTTTTCAATAAAAGCTTCAAGTGTGAAGCATTTGCGGTTTGAAATTTTTATCGAAATATAAAAATCAACATTCGTCTACAAAATTCAACTTTTAATTTTAATTTTATAAATTTCATAATACATTAACATTAAAATAATAATTTTATTATTATTATTATAATGACTAGACTTATTAAAAATCATATGAAATCATATTATGTCAATGTTGCGAAAACGCACCATTGATTTTTAAAAGCATTGAAAACGTTTTGCAAGTTATTTTGAATATTAAAAAAATTAATTCAAGTATTAACTGTCTTTTCACACTGAAATTAGGACTAAATTTGTATAAATATACTAAAAATCGAACGAAAAAATTGAACAATTATCTAAGCTAAGAAAGATTGTTTTGAAAAATTTTAAATGTGAACAGACTATAAATAATAAAATCAAAAAAGTTGAAATTTAACTTATAAAATTAAAATTTAAAATTTATTGTACAAAATATGCGAAAAAACTCGGTATAAAAACAGCAAAAAAATATAAAAATTGGAGTTGCAAATCGCAACAGCTGCGGTAAATGGATTAAACAATTATTTTTTTTTACTAAAGTTGAGCCCCCCCCAGCATTTTTTGCTGGTTGCGCCCCTGCATTTATATATAGAGGTCAAAAGATGTGCGTGGTTTTTGACTCCTTATACTAAACTAAATAGGAATTGCAAGCATATATCGCTCTATTTGGCTGATTATAAGCCTAAATTATTGCTTTAGAACTTTTCTGCTCAATTTTTCAAAAAAGTCAGTCAGGCACTACTGTTGTCGACACAAAGAAAACCAACGAAACCTTGTTTTTGACATTTTCAAAACCAATTTTACTTGATTTGTGTATATAATAATTACAAACTCATAATTGATTACTCGATATTTAGACAATAAAAATAGGTTATTTCTAATTGAAACTTATTAAGTACTTATGTTTGTATTTTAGCATCAATATTGGTTCACAGTTAATGAATAATCGAACCATTTTGGCAATTTTGTTTTGAAAAAAAAGATCCATATTTGGACACATAACAAAAACCATCAAAATATTTGAAATTTTAAGTTATGATTTAAGTTTCATTAATAAGGCCCCAAAATAAGATGGAATTATGAATTACAAATGTTTACATAGTATGGATCGTGGGGCGGGATCTTATGGGTCAAAGCCTGTTTTACATGTTAGTGTAATGCATCTGTGCCAATAATTGATCTGCAGTTGATTGATTGATTGATTGATTGATTGATTGATTGATTGATTGATTGATTGATTGATTGATTGATTGATTGATTGATTGATTGATTGATTGATTGATTGATTGATTGATTGATTGATTGATTGATTGATTGATTGATTGATTGATTGATTGATTGATTGATTGATTGATTGATTGATTGATTGATTGATTGATTGATTGATTGATTGATTGATTGATTGATTGATTGATTGATTGATTGATTGATTGATTGATTGATTGATTGATTGATTGATTGATTGATTGATTGATTGATTGATTGATTGATTGATTGATTGATTGATTGATTGATTGATTGATTGATTGATTGATTGATTGATTGATTGATTGATTGATTGATTGATTGATTGATTGATTGATTGATTGATTGATTGATTGATTGATTGATTGATTGATTGATTGATTGATTGATTGATTGATTGATTGATTGATTGATTGATTGATTGATTGATTGATTGATTGATTGATTGATTGATTGATTGATTGATTGATTGATTGATTGATTGATTGATTGATTTTGTGAAAATCATAATGTATTACTATATAAATATTCTGTTTTATGCCATGTTTGATGATTATGATCGTATCAAAACAAGTGTTTGAAAATGTTTTGAAAGGAAAAGTGGAGAGGGAGGGTGGTCCACAATAAAGCGGACCTGTTTACTGCCAAAAAGTGGGGGTTTGCACTCCAGGACTCCCTCCCATGATCACCGCCTATGGTGTAAATAAGCTCTGCCGCAGAAAAAAGTAAGAGATTTTTTTTTTAAACACAATTTATTAGTAGTTTTTTTCAAATACTACCATAAATAACTTCAAATTTATTGCTTTCGTCTATGGCAATAAAAAAGGTCATTTATAACGAGGCAGTTTGGGTCAAGATAGCGTAGACTTGATAATCTTGTAATCTTGACTCTTGTTTCAGAATTTTTAAAAAGTCATTATATTTATGATTCTGCAGATTTTTAGCTGGTTTAACTATTAGTCAATTATCAAAAAATAAAAAATTACCGCAAATAATTGATGCGGTAAATTATAGATAACTACGATGTCCAGATTTCTTTCTATTTGATATGGTCAAGATGTTAGAACATTGTTATCATTCGTTTAACCACGTAAAATACTCAGAGGATTAAAATGTTTAAATATGGGTTGAGTTATTCTTTAGTTAAATTTATTTTTAAAAACATGTTGATATATTTAATAGGGGGAGGTTGCACAAGATGGAACAATTTCTACAAGTAGCCTCATAGCTCTTGCATAACCAATAACGAAAATTAAAATGTATCCAGCCATTAATTGACTCTTTGTCTAACTATATCAACTTTAACACAAGAAATAAAGAAAAAATAAATATGAGTTTAGTAACTTCAAAAAGGAACACTCAAAAATTCCATCCTGAGAAACTGGGTTCCCAAGATGGAATTCTTAGTTTCTTAAGATGAAATCATGTTGTATGTGATAAAAACTGTAATTTAAACATTTTACTTATTATCCGACTATCTTATTTATTTAAAAAAATACTTTTTTCCGTTGATAATTCCAAAAAATCATTATTTACTCTGGAACATGTTGTCTTTCAGTTTCTACTCAAAAACACCATCAAATGTCTTTTAAAAACGCTCTAATTTTTTTATTAAATTTTTAGAATTCTTTTTTTAATTCTTTGCAACAACATAAGTTAAACTCGAAAAATCTTTTTACTTAGCACTTCACTTTTAGCTTCAACCATTTCCCGTGGAAATCTCTAGTCAATTGAGACTAATCAGACGAAAGTTACCATCTATTCAAACTTGAGATTTAGCTATGAATAGAACACACTTGTGTCAAAGCTTATGAATACTAACAGCTTTTTTTATTTAATAAAAAAGTAAATTATTGTTTTTTTTTTAATTTTCAATAGTCTATTTAGAATAAAATCTTTATATACTCGATTATATTGTATATAGTCTATATAGATTAATCATCCCCCGAGATAAACGAATGCCAGAGACAGATTCATCAATGTCTATACTCTTCCTAAGTTTATTCCTAGGCAACAGCAAAACGTTATCTCCCAACTTTTTAAATATTCTTCTAGAAATCAGTTTTCCAATTATTATAATTGAATGAAGCAATTTTCAAAACGAAACCAACATACAAATGTACTTAGAAGACGGATGCATAAACAGAAAATTGTAAAAAAAATCATTTATTCATCGCATAGCTGTAAGTAAGCTCGTTCCATCTTAGAAACCGGTTCATCTTGAGCAACCTCCCCCTACAACAAGTGAATAATCCTACAGTTAATGGAAAATACTTTTTCTTTTCAAAATAAAATAACAAAACGACATAAATCGTTAACTAAGTCATCTTGCACTGGTCTCCCCTAAAATTTATTTAACTTAGCTCACAAAATCATGCTACGACATGACACACAAACCTTAAGTGTGTGGCATGGCTGGTCAAGGTAGGCTGGGAAAACAAATTTAATTAATGCTTCGAATTCGGAATCATTCTGACAACTCCTCAACACTGAACCTATTTTGGAATGGATTTCATAAGAGCTATATTTGCAGAATGCTGCATCATTGGAGTCTGCGTGCTTCTTGAAAATAATGAAAAGGCTAAAGGTGTCTCTTGTGTCTTTTGAGCCTTGAATCCAGGCAACCAAAGTGACGTGCTTGAACACTTCATTCTGTTCTTGACAGATCAACTTAAACCCCACGGTTTTAACGTTTGTATTATTAGACCATATCAAGTAAGCCTCTGCGTTTCGGTTAACAACAAAGAATGTGACTTTGTCATGAAAGGAGCCAACCACCTGGAAATCCCCATTATTGTTTGAAGGGATTATCCATTTGACTGAGAAGTCACTGATGTTGTACGCTGTTAAAGAAGTGCCTACATCATCCTTGTTAGCAATGAAGAGAAGATCTTTGTGCAGGTTAGAGAAAGTTACCTCTGCTAGACCTAACCCACTTTTGTAGGAATGTCTTTTTGAATACTTCATGTTGGCCGACATTCTGCATTGGAGTTTAAAGTTTGCTGATGAACCATTCAGTCAGTCAACATTGAAATAATGAAAAAATTGCAAACCTGAAACAACTTCCTCCATCGATTGAACCACATATTATGACTTGATTGCCAATAGGTTCATACTTCAAAACTTGTGTGTCAAAATTATCTTTTTTATCTTCGATTCCTACCCATTTAGAAATCTCATTTACGTATGATACATTCAAGTCATTTGCTGCCGCTTTATAGACTTGGTCACTCGTCGCTACAATCAACTCGTCTTGTTTTTGATCAAATGTCATCATCTTCAACCCTCCAACTGGTGAAGACTTGGGGCACCAAAAAGCTTGGCCGTTTGTGTAGACCGTTCTCTCTTTGTTTTTAGACGCGTAACAACTCAACACACAAAACATTATTGTCAAGATAGTAGGTGATCCTAACAGAAACATAACTCTAAATATTCTATAATTTTCAAATATTAGATTATGGGAGTTAATTTTTTAATCTTTAAAATAAATCTTTGAGAAGCCAACAGTGTCGTCTAAACCCTTTAGTCCGTTTTGAAATATTTCTACGTGTTTTGAATTAAAAACCACAACACTCACCCACTGAGTATATGAAACGTTCAACCATATATATGAACATAAATGTATATATATGTGTGTATTTAGATGTATTATATATATATATATATATATATATATATATATATATATATATATATATATATATATATATATATATATATATATATATATATATATATATATATATATATATATATATATATATATATATTACTTAGAAAGCTTGAGACTCAACCCTAAAACATCATGTATAATGTTTAGTTTTTTTATTATAAAATTTACTTTTAAAAGCTATTAGGTCTTATAGTATAAGACTTATACATTTACGGTATAGCAAGCTTGGGAGCTCAAAGACACGTTACCAGACACTCAGTTTACTAATAAATAACTGCTTCACTGATATTAAAAAGAATATATTTTTAAAACTATAACTTTGAATAGCAATATTTTTTCAATAAATATATCAATGTTGAACTGTAACATCACAACTATTACTTCAAAAAAATAGCTTCTTTAAATTTTATTTGAAGTGTTAGCTATAGTTATATAAACTCCTTTCTTAACTTCAAAGAAACTAGATCAATATAAATGTTGAAAACATCTTCAATAAGAAAGTCAAAGTAACTTGCCAAACTTATCTTTTAACAATTAGAAATCTTATCATCAGTCATAGGCGTATCCAGGGGAGAGCAAGGGGATCAGTTTAAAACTGGAAAAAATTCAAGAGTGTAAAAATGTATGATTTGGAAGGCATTGAAGGAGAAGAAGAATAATGGTTTAACGCGTGGAATAATGTCAAAGATTTTCCAGATATACATGTGAATATGAACTTTAAAAAAACATATTTGATTTTTTCCAACACTAACCTGTTTTTGCCAGTTTTCTTTATTTAATTTATATTTACAATTTCATTTTCAAAATACAATCAATTGATTGAAAAAAAAGTGATATGATGAAAAATGTTTTGTCAAGAACCAAAAATGTAAATGTTCCATTAATAGAACACTGAGCATGAATGGGGAGAGTCAAATTTAAAACAGTATTTAATGTTTTATCAAAACATTTTTTCAAACTGTTTTTGGATTATTTTTTTCCACTAAATATCAAAATACAAATAGTTAAAAAAGGAAATTTGTTTTAAAAAGATTTAAATTATTATATTTTGCATGAAAGGTTTTAAAGCATTTTTCAACATTTTTTTTTCTTTTTTTTATAGTCTATATTCCTCACAGCCTGACAGACGCAGGCCATGTTTCAAATGTACTCTTTTTCTTATGCCACTCCAACGAACGTACACATCTTTCAATGCATACGTCGCTAATCACCGCATCATATACACTAGGTATATGATAGTTCATGGTTGCTTGCCAGGGATTCGAACAAGCGACCTTTAAGTTGCAAGTCCGACGTCTTCCATCTAAGCCATCCCCGCTCCCCAATTATTCTAGCTGTATTATTTTTAGAAAAAGTGCAACTGGTTTGCTTTTCTGATAAAATTAATTAAAGTTCTTGTTTATCCAACCTAACAGGGCTTGGCATTCAACTTTTCACAGGATTGCCACTTATGGGCCTTCCACTATCTGAGAAAGAGTGGCATATCAACAAGAAGTATTTTTTTCCTCCGTTGATACCCATCGTTGACATGTATTGATGCCATGAAATTTCTCATGATATAAACTAGAGAATTATCATTCCAAATTACTTTCTTACCATTGGATGCTTTTTCCAGTTTATAATAAAAAAACCTAAATTTTATTTCATATATACTTAGCAATTCTAATTTTTAGCTTAACTGGACATTTTCCTATTCTGTTGGACTTTACTGTCCCACAGTATCCATAAGCTCCTCTTTGAAGTTCATCAACTAGCTTCAGTGAGCTGAAAAATCTATCTCAAAAAAACATATTGTTGTTTTGAAACTAAAATCAAAACAACGCTGGCACCAAGACCCAACTCCTTGTCATATACTGAACCTGTTGTTCCCTGGTAGGGCTCATATTGAATTGAATAACCGAAACGGTCGCGAAGACACCAAAACTTGAACCAAAATCTTATTGGCTTCTCTCTCATACATTGTTTCACCACCTTTTTCTATAATTTATACTGTCATGCTTTTGTCAACACAAATTCTTTCAAGAGAGCATTTTCTAAAAAAAATTTATTTAGCAAAACAATTAGAAGTCTTACTTCAGAAAATTTATCTGTTTTTTCCAATGTTTTTATTTTTAGAGAACGAATAAATTGAATATTTGAAAACTTATAGTAAAATTTGACACTGCTCACTGTTACAATAATGAAACATTCCTTGTTTTTTTAACAACTAATGATACGTAGACTAGAAATTGATGAGATAATTTTTGGTATATATAAAGGAAGGATAAGTTATTGAGAAATAGCAAAAAAACAAAATTCAGAAAGTTTTAACATTTTAGTTATTATTTTTCTTTAGCCCTATTTGCCACAAACAAATTCTTCTTTTAATAAGGAAAAAAGTCACTAAAAATATAATTTTAAAATAATCAACAAACTATTAATCCTAATTGCCATATTGTAGTTAATTCATTTGTAAACAAATTTAAATTTACAACTTAAAGATTTACTGATTATTTAATTTTTTGTAAATTTTTTTCTTAATGTTCCAATAATGGAAAACTGAGCTGATATTTGTTAAGAATGCACTAAAAATTCTATTCACTCACCTCTGCACCACCAGCACTGTAGAACGTTAATTCAGATCTCTTCGTCGAATTAAAACATGGATGAAAAGCACTGTTAGTGAGAACCGACTTATGTTGAGCATTCATTGACAATGTGTTTAAGAAATCAGGAAACAATTAATTGAAAAAGAAATTGCGAAGTTAGTGATTAACCCTCGATAGCTTCTTTTTAAGGGAAAATTATTTTCTTCATATTATGGAAACAAAGATTTTCTCCTGTATATTGTAGCGGCCTACATATAGGCACGCCCATGCACATGCACACGTGCTCACCAGACAGGAAGTCCTGGGCATGCCTTCACCAACATACTATAAATAACGTTGTTTTGTAAATAAATGTCTTTCTCTTGTGTCTCTGAACTCTTAACTCGTAATAAGTGGTGACCCCGAACACGCACGTTATGGCCGATTTTATATTCAAAGTTACGTCAGAGGAGGAGATGAGGGCAGAGCCAACACAACAAGTAAGTTCACTCAGCTTACCGGCGTTTTTCAATATTATGTAAACTATTTTGTTGCATATTATATAAAAAAATTAAACGTTTATAATAGATATTAAGTTTAGTAGTTTTTTGTGTCTCAAAAGATGCAAACATTTTTTGACTAACAAAATAATACCCCTTCATTTGTTCAGGGATGGATACATATATGTCATCAGTCTCACTAAAATAACCATTCAAATTATGGTGCAATTTTTATCACATTGTTTACTAATTGTTAATTTGACATTTAAAAATAAAATATAAAGTTTTTGAAAATGAAGGAAAATAAAATAGTTTCACTTTCCTGTAAAACCTTCTAGTTTTTCTCCTTAAATTATATTTTATTATTTTCATCATTCCAATAAAAGGGTCTTATATATGAGTGCGTCTTATACACGGTTTTTTTACGGTGATATAATATTTTAACTCTTTTATTTATTCAAGAATTTAGCAAACTATTTTTTTGATATAGAGAAATTAAAAACTAAAAGTTCGAATTCAGAGTGTATCCTAAATAACAAGTAAAAATGTTCATTATTTTAACTAGTTAATTTCATCTAGAGACCGAACGAAATTTGGTTTCGACTTCCACGCCCAAATTTTATATTTTTTAGTTTCGGCCATGTTTCTGTTTCTGTTTCTTCATTTTGATCAACATTTATATTCCTGTATTCTTCAATAAACAATTTTATTATATCTATTTATACTAACTATATATATATGAATTTTTATTCATAAAAAATTAAAATTATTACTTATTTTACCTTTGAATCTAACTTCACTTTTAAGTATATTTACTTTTAGATGAACCTTAACAGCTTTCAGTTTGCAATATAGGATATCTACTCTGAGCTTTTTTCATTTTGAAATGGCGGACGACAGGCGCGTCATTGACCAAAAAGTTCAAGAATGGCTGCAGTGGGATAAGGTAAATATAGCAAAAAGTATATTTCCAAATGCACAATAAGTATATTTTAATTTAATTATTCAGTCAAAATATTTATTAGAGGTTTATTAATTTGAATACTTTTTGAGTTTAAGCTTTAAAGTTGCGGACTTTTTTGCGAACGTCTCCCATTGTTATTCCCAACTTTCGAAAACGTATAAATTATTATCATACTATTGTAATACATATTATTATACTATAATAGCCGAAGAAACTTGTATTTGAGAAGAAAAGTGGCTAAAAAGCGAAAATGTAGTGCGAAATTTGGAAAAATTCTCTAATTCTAGCACTAACCCTGACCCTGACCCTAACTAAATTATAAATATTTCGCTTCGTGATTTCGCTTTTTAACCACGTTAATTTTCACCGTTTCGCATTTTATCTACACCCAGATAAGCTTTTGTTCAAGACTTATTGTGAACTATAAACAAAGGTCTAGATAGGAAAAACTTATACTATAAGTCTTATACTATATTATAATAAGAGTCTTATAATATATAATATAATATAATAATTATAAGAGTCTTATAGTATAAGTTAGACTATAAACTATTTATCATTACGATAAAATACCATGTATAACACGCAGTTTTGTTTGTTCAATTGTTAAAAATGCTTGTGCGTTTCTAATAAACACAAAAGTATTTAGAATTTATTTTGCATCCTCCCTCACTCACTAGTGTACATTCTTATACATACAAAAAACCATAATGGGACCATCACCATTTTAAAACTATTAGTTTTTAAGTATTTTAAACCATTTTTAGAAGTAAATTATGAAAAATATATACATGAATAGAGAAAATCATTTTTATTTGCATTGTAATTGTTGAATAGATGAACACTATAAGCATTGTATATACATTGAATCTGTGATTTATAATGGCTTCAAAATGGCTTTCTTTCTCTAAAAATAATATATGAATTTTTGGCTACTTTTTCCAGACC
This sequence comes from Piscicola geometra, assembly GCA_943735955.1. Taxonomy (NCBI): domain Eukaryota; kingdom Metazoa; phylum Annelida; class Clitellata; order Hirudinida; family Piscicolidae; genus Piscicola; species Piscicola geometra. The sequence goes on from OX030963.1 coordinate 6,197,308, forward strand.
TAGACTTTTTCAACTATCTGAAATGCTATTTCTAAATCAAATAGCTTGAAATTTAATCAAAAATTTAATCAATAGTTTTTCTTATAACTTATCTATTTATAACTCCAAAACCATCATTATCCCCATGACACCACTTTTAAAATTAATCAAAATTGCCATGACAACTTTTTGACACACAGAACAAAGACACTTGTGAGGAGATCGAGGCCTTAGTGAAGGAGGAAAGCTACCAACGACTGCACAGCCTCCTTTGCACACGGATGCAGTTTGGAACTGCTGGTCCTTTATAGTCTTTCAATCAACCATACACACACAAACACACACACACACATACATACATGCATACATACATGCATACATACATGCATTCATACATGCATTCATACATAAATACATACATAAATACATACATACATACATACATACATACATAAATACATACATACATACATACATACATACATACATACATACATACATACATACATACATACATACATACATACATACATACATACATACATACATACATACATACATACATACACACACACATAAATAATACACACAACACACACACACAGGTCTGAGGGCTGCAATGGGAGCAGGGTACAGCAGGATGAACGATCTGACCATCATCCAGACTGCTCAGGTTTCTCTTCAATCCATCCTTCATTTATTCATCCATTACTTTTCTATGCAGCCTCTGTTATCCTTTATTTATCTCTTCATCATCCTCCCTGTATCATGGTTAAATTTATTTGAGTCAGAACACCCATGTATAAGGCTCAGGTTTTAAATATATGAAATACACTTTTAATCAACTTTTAGATGACTTCGAATAGGTAAAAATAGAATTCTCATTCAATTTTATTTCTAATTAATTAAATATTTTCCATATTCTTCAATTTAAAGGTGTATAATTTGCATTTGGTGAACGTGTGGCCGAGTCGGTAACGACTCTCGGCTTGACCAACAATTAAAGGTCCTAGGTTCGCGTGCAACCTATGCCCTAGTAACCCCTAGGCGCAAATGAAAATATGCAGCCTAAGTGGCCTGGAAGCTCGTTCGGGTTATACGCCACTATAATAATGCTCGTCATTATTTTTATTATTATTATTATTGATTGTTTAAAAAAATTAAATTTTTATATATACATATATTGCAGGGGCGGCGATCTGCTGCATATCTTGGGGGGGGGGGGTCTGAACCAGCATGAAAAATCCTGGGGGGGGGGGGGGGTCCTGGGGTCTGTATCCTCTCTCCCCCCAATTGAAAAAAACATTTTTTATCTTCTGTTTTGATAAGAATATGTAAGTAAGCAAAGAATATTTTTTTAGACAGCTATAACTATAACTACACACACTTACAATGTATTAATAGGTAAAAATTCTGTTTTATGCCATGTTTGAGGATTATGTTCGCATCAAAACAAGAGTTTAGAAATGTTTTATTGAAAAAAGTGGGGAGTCCACATTAAGGCGGACCCCCTCACTACCTCCCAAGATCAAGTTAGGCGCCAAAACGGTTGCCTTTTAAATTTGACAAGGTCAATCAATGCCCAAGATGACCCAAAATTTTCATTCTGCGAGCACGGGCTCAGTTTGAATGGGTTCAGCATAGTCGACGAAGAAGAAGTAGTTAGGGCTATTCAAGGGCTTCCGAATAAGCAGTGCTCGAATGACCCGGTTCCTACATGGCTGTTGAAGGAGATTTCTGGAATAATTGCTCCTTTTTTAGTGAGCTTATTCAACAGGTCTTTTTCGGCAGGCAGGGTTCCGAAGTCTTTCAAGTCGGCCTACATCACGCCACTGCTCAAGAAGCCAAGTCTTAAACTCACTGAAACTTCGTCGTACAGGCCTATTTCAAACTTGAGGGTGTTGTCCAAACTCATGGAAAGATTAGTTCTCCACAGAGTAGTCAACTACCTCGCAGAATTTCATCTTTTCCCTCCCTTGCAGTCAGCCTACCGTCGTCATCATTCGACAGAAACTGCCATAACCAAAGTCTTTTCAGACATCGTTAGGGCAGCAGATGACGGTAAGCTTACATTGTTAGTTTTGCTTGATCTATCGGCAGCTTTCGATCTGGTAGATCATGCTACACTGCTCCGAAGACTGCACATCTCCTATGGTTTCTCTGACTCTGCGTTAGAATGGTTTAGGGACTACTTAAATGACAGATGTTTTGACATCCGCTGTAGTGGGACAAAATCGACAATGTCGGTTTCCGCTGTAGGAGTCCCCCAAGGTTCAGTTCTTGGTCCTTTACTGTTCTCTTTGTACACTGGAGATTTAGAAAGAATAGCAGCTAGACATGAGCTCGCTTTTCATCAGTACGCTGATGACACCCAGATTTACGGTCATTGCATTAAAGGTCATCAGGCTGACCTGCAAGCAAGGGTGTCATCATGCATTGATGAAATTGCTGCTTGGATGGGTGCCAATCAACTGAAACTTAACTCCAGCAAAACTGAAGTTATATGGCTCTCATCCCGTCGAAACTCTACTCACACTCCCAAAGATCCAGTTCGCATTTGTCAGAACGAGATAATTCCTTCCGATAGTGTCAGAAACCTAGGTGTTTATCTCGACAAAGACCTCACCATGACGACACACATCAATAAGATGACTCAAACCTGCTTTGCTTCTTTACGCCAAATACGATCCATAAGATGGTTATTGACCAAGGACTCACTGAGAACATTGGCTTCTGCTTTGGTTCTCAGTCGAATTGACTATGGCAATATCATTCTTACTGGGTTGCCAATGACGCAGCTGCAGAAAATTCAGTCTATAATCAACACCACAGCTAGGCTCATAACAGGTGCTAGAAAGTATGATCACATCAGCCCTGTTCTCAAGGAGCTTCACTGGCTTCGTGTTGAAAATAGAATTGAATACAAAAACATCTTGTTAATGCACAAGTGTCTGTCTAATGAGTGCCCAGATTATTTGTCGAGTAGCATTGTCATGAGAGCAAGTCTTCCCCAGAGGGAAAGACTCAGGTCTGCTAGGTCTAGAGATGTAGTTCCACAGAGCTACAAACTCAAGTATGCAGGTGCAAGAAGCTTTTTTGTTGCAGCGCCGACTCTTTGGAATAGTCTTCCCAATAGACTCAAATCCCTGAGCTCGACCGCGACATTCAGCCGTTCCCTGAAAACGTACTTGTTCGACCGATAACAATAACTTACAAATTAACTGCTCATTTTTCATTAATCAATTTCTTGCTTCCCAATTTCATTCTTTTTTATATTTATACAAATGGTCAATAATAATTGTAAAATAAATAATAATAATAATAATATAATATAGATATTCACTTTTTCTCTTAAATTTATTGTTATTATCATTTCAGTTTCAATCTTTGATAAAAATATTTTGTCTATTTAAAAAAAAAAAAAATATATATATATATATATATATATATATATATATATATATATATATATATATATATATATATATATATATATATATATATATATATATATATATATATATATATATATATATATATATATATATATATATATATATATATATATATATATATATATGTGTGTATATATGTATGTATATATATATATATGTATGTATATGTATATGTTTATATATGTGTATATATATATATATATGTATGTATGTATGTATATATATATGTATATGTGTATGTATATATATGTATATGTGTATATATGTATATATATATATATATATGTGTATATGTGTATATATATATGTATATGTATATATATATATATATATATATATATATGTGTATGTATATGTTTGTTTATATATATGTGTATATGTATGCATATATATATATAAATGATTTTACTGTTAAATTTCAATACCTTACTTTTCCTATACTTTCCATTTATTCATCTATCATTAATATTATTATCAATTTTTCCATAACCAAGTGGTCTTGAAGCCCGTCCGGGTTTACGCCACGTTAATAATACTCGTCGTTGTATTGTATTGTATTGTATAGATCGCCGCCCATGATATATTGGTAGGGGTCTAAAAACCGGTGTTATTTAAAAAATTATTTGATAGCGATTTTGAATTAGTTAAAAGTGCTATAGAAATAGTTGTGATTGATTGATTATTATTATTATAATTGACGTTAAAAAGTTTCACCATTTGAGTAATCAGAATTTTGTTGAACGAATCGTTCTACTTTTCATCTCATGGGACAGCCTTTCATCCATCCTTTCTATCCATAAAATGTTATTTTGTCTTTCCACTCATTCATTCATTTCTCCTCAGTCATCAAACACAATTCTCAAGTTGTATTCAAGATTAAGCCAATGTAGCATCGCATTATAAGATCACTATCATCATAATCATCACCACCATCATCATCACAACCACCATCTTCATCACCATCACTATCATCATCACAACCACCCTCATCATCACCACCCTCATCATCACCACCCTCATCATCATCGCCATCATCATCACCACCACCACCCTCATCATCATCATCATCACCACCACAGGGATTCAGTGCTTATATGTTGCAGACGACAGAGGACGTGAAGAGCAAGGGTGTCATCATTGGCTATGATGCCCGTCATAATAGCAAGAGGTGATGATGATGATGATGATTATGATGGTGATAATGATGATGGTGTTGATGATGGTGATGATGATGCTCATAATGACATTTTTGAACTTTTCATCATCTTTTATTCACAATCATCTGCCTCGTATTTAAGCTGATTGCCTCACATGCAGTATAAATTATGCTGTATGTTACTATCGTCCCAACAGCATCGCTGATATCCATAACAGCTACGCAAAAAATAATTTATCAATAGCTTGAAACGACTAAGAATACCACCAATACTATCTATCCTTCCATCAACAACACTAGGGCAACTTACAACACAAAAAACACAACAACACTACCAGCAACAACACCAACAATACCACCATTAACAACAATACCGGCAACAACAACAAAAACTCTTCAACACCAACAACAATGCCGCCAGTAACAACAACAACAACAACAACAATGTCACAATCAACAACAACACTAACCAAGGTTTGCCGAGCTGACGGCTTGTGTGATGCTGCAGCAGGGCATCCCAGTCCACCTCTTCTCCTCCGTCTGCCCCACTCCCTTCGTTGTACGTCTGTCATCCTTCCTCCACCCATCTCGCATTCATCCATCCATCTTGCATTCATTTATTCATCTTGCATTAATCCATTTGATAATTAAAAATTTTTTACGAAAAGTATTTTTCTCCATATTTCAATTTAACCAAAATTGTCATTACTTTTACTACCATCATCATCATCACCGCCATCATCGCCATCGCCATCATCATTATCATCATCATCATCAAAACGACCACCACCACCTGTCGACAGGCGTTTGGTGTGTTGTTGAAGGGGTGTGGCTGGGGCGTCATGGTTACTGCCTCGCACAACCCCAAGCAGGACAACGGCTTCAAGGTCTACTACAGCAATGGAGCGCAGGTGCTGTGTTCTGTGGTGTGGATTGTTGAGTTTTGGTGATGTTGTGGATTGTTGGGTTGTGGTGATGTTGTGGATTGTTGGGTTGTGGTGATGTTGTGTTGGGGATGCGTTGTGCTTTTGTGGTGATGTTTGTTGTGTTGTGATGTGGTGGTGTTTTTGGGGTGTTGTTTTTTTGGGGTGCTGTGTTGTGTGTTTGGGTGTGGTATTAGTATTTAGCGGTAGTTTACTGTGGTGTGGGGTGTGTTGTGGTTGAGTTATGGGGTGTGTTAGGGTGTTATATTGTGTGCTGTGATGATTTGTTGTGTTGGGGTGTTGTGTTGGGGAGGGGTAGAAGCTTTTTGTGGTAATTTACTGTGGTGTGGTGGTGTAGTGTTGTGGTGTGTTGGTGTGGAGGGCTTTATTGTAGTGAAGAGGGATAGTAGTTTTTTTTGTGGTTCTTTGTGTTGTGGTTGTGTTGAGGGGTAATAGTCTTCTGTGGTAGTTTACTGTGCTGATTTGTGGTTGGTGTGGAGGGGTAGTAGTTTGCTGTGATGTTGTTGTGGTGTGTGTTGTGTTGTGTTGGGGCGTGTTGTGGTGTATGTTGATGTGGTGTCTTGTGTTATAGAGCTGTGTGGTATGAAGCATTGTCGATATTAGAGACTCTATAACATTACAGATAATATCTCCACACGACACTGGAACTTCCGAAAATATCATGGTGTGTTTTTGTGTTTGTGTGTGTGTGTGTGTGTGTGTGTGTGTGTGTGTGTGTGTGTGTGTGTGTGTGTGTGTGTGTGTGTGTGTGTGTGTGTGTGTGTGTGTGTGTGTGTGTGTGTGTGTGTGTGTGTTTGTGTGTGTGTTTTTCTTTTCCAAAATATATTAAACTAAAACGACAGGCGAATTTGGAGCCACGTGACACATCCTGGGACACTGGCATCCTTAAGAGGTTTGATGATAATGTCTCTAAGGCTGTCTCACTTTTCCGTGCTACACCCTTCATTGTCTCACATACAATACAATAAAATACAATACAATATAATAAAATACAATACAATACAATAAAATACAATGCAATGCAATACAATACAATACAATACAATAAAATAAAATAAAATACAATACAATACAATACAATAAAATAAAATAAAATAAAATGCAATACAATTCATTAAAATACAATGCATTAAAATACAATACAACGACGAATACTATTAACGTGGTGTAAACCCGGACGAACTTTAAGGCCACTCGCTTATGGATAATTTAATAATAATAATAAAGGAATAAATAAATCAATGAAAAATAGAAATAGAGCAAATAAATAAGAATAGTAAAATAAAAGTAAAAATCAGCATAAAAAAACCCACCCACACTCCCTCACCTTCACCCACACCACCTCATCTACACTCCCTCACACACACTCCCTCGCGATACTGACACTCAGCTCAAAGATACTTCACGATCCTTATGACGAGGTTCAAACAGCCTACTACCAGTCCCTCCTTACGCTCTCCTTCAACCGGTGGTTGGGTGATGGTGATTGGGTGATGGTGATTGGGTGATGGTGATTGGGTGATGGTGATTGGGTGATGGTGATTGGGTGATGGTGATTGGGTGATGGTGATTGGGTGATGGTGATTGGGTGATGGTGATTGGGTGATGGTGATTGGGTGATGGTGATTGGGTGATGGTGATTGGGTGATGGTGATTGGGTGATGGTGATTGGGTGATGGTGATTGGGTGATGGTGATTGGGTGATGGTGATTGGGTGATGGTGATTGGTTGATGGTGATTGGGTGATGGAGGTTGGGTGATGCTGATTGGGTAATGGTGATTGGGTGATGCTGATTGGGTGATGGTGGTTGGGTGATGGTGATTGGGTGATGCTGATTGGTTGATGGTGATTGGGTGATGCTGATTGGGTGATGGTGATTGGGTAATGGTGATTGGGTGATGCTAATTGGGTGATGGTGATTGGGTGATGGTGATTGGGTGATGGTGATTGGGTGATGGTGGTTGGGTGATGGTGATTGGGTGATGGTGGTTGGGTGATGGTGATTGGGTGATGGTGATTGGGTGATGGTGATTGGGTGATGGTGATTGGGTGATGCTGATTGGGTGATGGTGATTGGGTGATGGTGATTAGGTGATGGTGATTGGTTGATGGTGATTGGTGGTTGATGCTGATTGGGTGATGGTGATTGGATAATGGTGATTGGGTGATGGTGATTGGGTGATGGTGATTGGGTGATGGTGATTAGGTGATGGTGATTGGGTGATGGTGATTGGGTGATGGTGATTGGGTGAGGGTGATTGGGTGATGGTGATTGGGTGATGGTGATTGGGTGATGGTGATTGGGTGATGGTGATTGGGTGATGGTAATTGGTTGATGCTGATTGAGTGATAGTGATTGGGTGGTGGTGGTTGTGTGATGGTGGTTGGGTGGTGGTGATTGGGTGATGGTGATTGTGTGATGATGATTGAGTGATGGTGATTGGGTGATGGTGATTGAGTGATGGTGATTGGGTGAGGGTGATTGTGTGATGATGATTGGGTGATGCTGATTGGTTGATGTTGATTGGTTGATGGTGATTGGGTGATGGTGATTGGATAATGGTGATTGGGTGATGGTGATTGGGTGATGGTGATTGGGTGATGGTGATTAGGTGATGGTGATTGGGTGATGGTGATTGGGTGATGGTGATTGGTTGATGCTGATTGAGTGATAGTGATTGGGTGGTGGTGGTTGGGTGATGGTGGTTGGGTGATGGTGATTGGGTGATGGTGATTGGGTGATGGTGGTTGGGTGATGGTGGTTGGGTGGTGGTGGTTGGGTGGTGGTGATTGGGTAATGGTGATTGGGTGATGGTGATTGGGTGATGGTGATTGGGTGATGGTGATTGGGTGATGGTGATTGGGTGATGGTGATTGGGTGATGGTGATTGGTTGATGGTGATTGGGTGATGGAGGTTGGGTGATGCTGATTGGGTAATGGTGATTGGGTGATGGTGATTGGGTGATGGTGGTTGGGTGATGGTGATTGAGTGATGCTGATTGGTTGATGGTGATTGGGTGATGCTGATTGGGTGATGGTGATTGGGTAATGGTGATTGGGTGATGCTAATTGGGTGATGGTGATTGGGTGATGGTGATTGGGTGATGGTGATTGGGTGATGGTGGTTGGGTGATGGTGATTGGGTGATGGTGATTGGGTGATTGTGGTTGGGTGATGGTGATTGGGTGATGGTGATTGGGTGATGGTGATTGGGTGATGGTGATTGGGTGATGCTGATTGGGTGATGGTGATTGGGTGATGGTGATTGGTTGATGGTGATTGGTGGTTGATGCTGATTGGGTGATGGTGATTGGATAATGGTGATTGGGTGATGGTGATTGGGTGATGGTGATTGGGTGATGGTGATTAGGTGATGGTGATTGGGTGATGGTGATTGGGTGATGGTGATTGGGTGATGGTGATTGGGTGATGGTGATTGAGTGATGGTGATTGAGTGATGGTGATTGGGTGATGGTGATTGGGTGATGGTGATTGGTGGTTGATGCTGATTGGGTGATGGTGATTGGATAATGGTGATTGGGTGACGGTGATTGGGTAATGGTGATTGGGTGATGGTGATTGAGTGATGATGATTGGGTGATGGTGATTGTGTGATGATGATTGAGTGATGGTGATTGGTTGATGAGGATTGGGTGATGCTGATTGGTTGATGTTGATTGGTTGATGGTGATTGGGTGATGGTGATTGGGTGATGGTGATTGGATAATGGTGATTGGGTGATGGTGATTGGGTGATGGTGATTGGGTGATGGTGATTGGGTGATGGTGATTGGGTGATGGTGATTGGGTGATGATGATTGAGTGATGGTGATTGAGTGATGATGATTGGGTGATGGTGATTGGGTGATGGTGATTGGGTGATGGTGTTTGGGTGGTGGTGATTGGGTGATGGTGATTGGGTGATGGTGGTTGGGTGATGGTGATTGGGTGATGGTGATTTGGTGATGGTGATTGGGTGATGGTGGTTGGGTGGTGGTGATTGGGTGATGGTGGTTGGGTGATGGTGATTGGGTGATGGTGATTGGGTGATGGTGATTGGGTGATGGTGGTTGGGTGGTGGTGATTGGGTGATGGTGATTGGGTGATGGTGATTGGGTGATGGTGGTTGGGTGATGGTGATTGGGTGATGCTGATTGGTTGATGGTGATTGGTGGTTAATGCTGATTGGGTGATGGTGATTGGGTGATGGTGATTGGGTGGTGGTGATTGGGTGATGGTGATTGGGTGATGGTGATTGGGTGATGGTGATTGGGTGATGGTGATTGGGTGATGGTGATTGGGTGATGGTGGTTGGGTGATGGTGATTGGGTGTTGGTGATCGGGTGATAGTGATTGGTTGATGATGATTGGGTAATGGTGGTAAATGCCGATTGTGGTTGTGGGGGTCGATTTGTGAGTTGTAGCTGATTAGGATTAACAAAATCATCATCATTATAATCATTCGTTTTTTAGTGCCGCATTCTGACTTCTTACCTGCGGCCGCATGATGATGATGATGATGATGATGAGGATGATGATGATGATTATAAACCTCAGAGATCATTGTAGACATCATCATCATCATCATCATTATAAACCTCAGGGATCTGAACGGCAGCACTGATCTGAAGTTCACCTACACCGCCATGCACGGAGTCGGCTACAAGCACTTCAGCCACGCCTTCCGCCTCTTCGGCTTCCAGGCCTGCGTCCCTGTGCCTGAACAGGTCTGTCGGTCTGTCTGTGTCTTTTTGTGTTTGGTCTATCTATCTATCTATCTATCTATCTATCTATCTATCTATCTATCTATCTATCTATCTATCTATCTATCTATCTATCTATCTATCTATCTATCTATCTATCTATCTATCTATCTATCTATCTATCTATCTATCTATCTATCTATCTATCTATCTATCTATCTATCTATCTATCTATCTATCTATCTATCTATCTATCTATCTATCTATCTATCTATCTATCTATCTATCTATCTATCTATCTATCTATCTATCTATCTATCTATCTATCTATCTATCTATCTATCTATCTATCTATCTATCTATCTATCTATCTATCTATCTATCTATCTATCTATCTATCTATCTATCCATCATTCATTCATCCACCCATCCATCTTTTCATCCATCCATCCATCGTGCAGGTGGAGCCTGATCCGGACTTTCCCACAGTCAAGTATCCCAATCCAGAGGAAGGCAAAAGTGCCCTGGTTAGATCTTTCATTCCTTTATTTATCCTCCTATTCATGTATCCATCATTCAGTCTTTTTTATCAGTCTATCCATTCTTCATCTTTGTACATTCATCCATTTATCTATCAATTAATTTATTTATCAAATCATCCATTTATCTATCAATTAATTAATTTATTTATCAAATCATCAATTTATCTATCAATTAATGAATTAAATTATCAGATGATTCATTTATCTATCAATTAATGAATTAATTTATCAAATCATCCATTTAACTATCTCATCATCATTCATTAATTCATCTCCGTCCATGCATCCATGCACCCTTCAGAACCTCTCGATAAGGACAGCCGAACGACACGGCAGCAACATCATCCTGGCGAACGATCCTGACGCTGACCGCCTAGCCGTCGCCCAGAAGAAGCCTGAGTATGTGTGTGTGTGTGTGTGTGTGTGTGTGTTTGTGTGTGTGTGTGTGTGTGTGTGTGTGTGTGTGTGTGTGTGTGTGTGTGTGTGTGTGTGTGTGTGTGTGTGTGTGTGTGTGTGTGTGTGTGTGTGTGTGTGTGTGTGTTTGTGTGTGTGTGTATCTGTGTGCTTGTGTGTGTGTGCTTATGTGTGTGTGTGTGCTTGTGTGTGTGTGTGTGTTTTTGTGTGTCGGTGTGTGTGTGTATCTGTGTGCTTGTGTGTGTGTGTGTGCTTATGTGTGTGTGTGTGTGCTTATGTGTGTGTGTGTGTGCTTATGTGTGTGTGTGTGTGTGTGTGGCGGTTTTCAGCGTTCAATTTTTATGCTTGTTGGTAGCACGTCATATGAATTCCTGAATGGGACTCTATCAGCTGGTTGAATCGTTAGCAACTAGCATATTTTCTTTCGCGAATGGGTCGACAGTTGCCAGGGAGCGTGGATCTTTTCCCGAATGTGTTTGCATCAATTAGTTGGTAGCAGTGTTAATGGTGTTTTGATCTTTTGCTAACATTAATAGAAATAGTAATAATAAATATATTGTGTTAAAAGTAATGATATTAATATTTATAATTGCTGTTGTAGATGTAATGTGGCGGTAGTCTAATGGCTAATTGCATGTTGGTTAAATGCGAGGCACTAATTGTTGCACATGGGGGATCGACTTTAATTTATTCAATTAATTGCGATAGACAAGCACTTCAATTAAATTCTACTTAATTAAAATTCTATTAACGCTAATTATAGTCGGTATGTGTGAGATTTTCGATGATGATGATGATCTTGATGTTGATGATGTTGGTAGTGATACTGATGATAATGATAATGATGGTATTAGTGATGATGAGGGTGGTAGTGATGGTTGTGGTCATGATGATGATTCTACATAGTGGAGAGTGGCACACGTTCACGGGCAATGAGTTGGGAATTCTGCTTGCCTGGTGGCTCATCAGACACTACAAGGAGTCTCACGATGGTGAGTATCATCATCATCATCATCACCATGCCCTATAATTATCATCATCATCATCACCATGCCCTATAATTATCATCATCATCTAATGATCTTTATCAGTATCATTATCACAACCATCCCTATAATCATTATCACCATCATTACCATCGCCTCTATAGCCTTTATACAATTATTTTAATTTTTAATTGCTTTCATAAAAATCATGTTAACCACTTAGGCACAAAATAAGCATAATGGAGTAATCATAATTATCACCGTCATCATCATCATCACCGTCATCATCATCATCATCACCGTCATCATCATTATCATCAACGTCATCATCATCATCATTATCATCACCGTCATCATCATCATCATCATCATCATCATCATCATTATCATCAACGTCATCATCATCATCATTATCATCACCGTCATCATCCTCATCATCACTTATGCTCACCTCACATATCACACACGCTTAAATAGTAATAGTAATAATATGAAATAATAATAAGGATACTATTATATTTTTATATAAATTTGTTAAAGTATTCCTATATTAATTGTATGAGTGTTAATATTGCTGTCAGCATTAACGTATGTGTGTGTGTGTGTGTGTGTGTGTGTGTGTGTGTGTGTGTGTGTGTGTGTGTGTGTGTGTGTGTGTGTGTGTGTGTGTGTGTGTGTGTGTGTGTGTGTGTGTGTGTGTGTGTGTGTGTGTATGTGTGTGTGTGTGTGTGTGTGTGTGTGTGTGTATGTGTGTGTGTGTGTGTGTGTGTGTGTGTGTGTGTGTGTGTGTGTGTGTGTGTGTGTGTGTGTGTGTGTGTGTGTGTGTGTGTGTGTGTGTGTGTGTGTTAGAGGTCGGACCGGGTACCCGCGGGAACGGGAATGAAAATTAATTTCGGGACGGGAAAAGTCGGGAACCGGGAATAGGTTTTCGGGACGGGAACGGGAACGGGAATCAACATTCAAATCGGGAACGGGAATCAACTTTTTAATCGGGAACGGGAAAAACGGGAATAACAGTTATTGGGATTGGATTCTTTAACAATGATTTTTCAGCAAACTTCTAAGTATGGAAATCTTTATTTCATCGATACTCCGTACCTAAAATAAGTATTAAATGCAATGGAAATGTATAACGAAGCCACCATTGCCAATATCAAAATCTCCAACACTACATTTGAAGTTGTTATGATGAGTCCAAAGATTAGGGAGATTAGAACAAATGGGCGATGATGAAAACTTTTCAGATGAAATCAAAATGGTCAGTTATATAATTTTAATTTTATAATTTAATACTTTGAATTTGAATGATTAATTTCCAAATGATTGTTTAGTTGATCATTTCGACAAAAGAAAAGATGCCATTGATCTTATTCATATGACAGCATGTCTGTTGCATCCCCAGTATGAAAGAATAATAGGAAAAAAGTTTGGGATAGAAGAGAAATAAATACCAAGACTTTCATTAGAGAAAATTTAATTCTATTTTGTACAGCCAGACCAAGCTGCAGTGCCTTTGAGAAAAAAACAAATGATGGTTATTTAGACCTATTATGTTTGTTTTTATAATGTAAAAATTATAATAAAATTATTATACTATCAAATTGTACGAATGATTTTATATTTGAAGTTGTGGAGAATAAGAATGTTGTTAAAAAACATATTTCTAACATTATTAAAGAATTAGTAATAATTAAAAAAGAAAAAAATTCAGAAGAGGATGAATTGAACAAATATTCACAATTACGTCGCAAAAAAAATTGAAAACTATAAAGATGTTTTATTTTATTGGAGTAAAATGAGCAATTTTAAAATAGTACAAGAAGTAGCCAAAATTTTGTTTAGTATATCTGCATGTTATATTCGCTGTGAACAGAATTTTTCAATATGTGGTCGTTTAACTTCAGACCCAAAATCATCTCATTTGAAAGCTGATACTCTTAACGGTTTAACCCGTGTGAAAAGCAATAAAGACTTGATTGAATTACTCAAAAACAATACTTTCATTTCAATAAATATTGAAATTTAAATCGTGTTTTTTTATTTCATTAAAAGAATTATTCTCTGACTTTCAAATAATAAATGTTAAGAAATTTTAGAACTAGCAAGTTTGGGACCAGTGAAAACGGCAGCGAAAATGAATAAAAAAAACAAAAAGCTTTCGGGAACGGGTCGGGACGGGAAAAAAATTTCGGGAACGGGACGGGACAAGAATCAAAATTCTGATGTCCCATCGGGAACGGGACGGGACGGGAAAACAAATTTCGGGAACGGGACGGGACCGGGAATGAAAAATCGTCCATGTCCGACCTCTAGTGTGTGTGTGTGTGTGTGTGTGTGTGTGTGTGTGTGTGTGTGTGTGTGTGTGTGTGTGTGTGTGTGTGTGTGTGTGTGTGTGTGTGTGTGTGTGTGTGTGTGTGTGTGTGTGTGTGTGTGTGTGTGTGTGTGTGTGTGTGTGTGTGTGTGTTTCGCGTGTGTGTGTGTTTCGCGTGTGTGTGTGGCAGAGGGCAGTTATGTGTAATGATGAGGATTTTATTAATTATAGTTCACGTTATTAATTATAGTAATTACATGATTATAATGGTAGTGATATTATAATGATTATAATATTGTTTTTATTAATAGGATTTATTTTTTTATTAATAGGATTTATTTTTTATTAATAGGATTTATTTTTTTATTAATAGGATTTATTTTTTCATTATCACTATTAAATTAATTATTTTTCTACTAAATTAATTTTTTTACTATTAAATTAATTACTTTTACTACTAATTTTAATTTAACATTTTTTTATTATTCGGATCATTAATTCAATTGTTATTGTTACTATGATTAATTAAATTATTAGTATTTATATTATCAATGAAGTTATGATGATGATGATGATGCAGGCTCTAACGGCTACTGCATAGCGAGTACAGTCTCGACGAGGATGGTGAAGAGGATTTGTGAGATGGAGGGGTTGGGCTATGAGGTGGGTGGTGGTGGTGGTGGAGGGGGTGGTGGTGGGTGGAGGTGGTGGTGGAGGGGGTGGTGGTGGGTGGAGGTGGTGGTGGAAGTGAAAGAGGTGGAGGTGGTGGAGAGGTGTGGAGGTGGTGGGGAGGATGAAGGAGTTGGAGATGGTGGTGGTGGTGCTGATGGTGAAGGAGTTGGAGATGGTGGAGGTGGTGGAGGGGGTGGAGAGAGTGGTGGTGGTGAGGTAGGTGGTCCTAGTGGTAGTAGTAGAGACAGCAGGTGATGGTATAAATTGGTGGTGGTGGTGGGGGTGAAAGTGATGGGGTAGAGGGTGTAGGATTGTGGTGGTGGTGTTGTAGAGGGTGGTAGTGAGTGACAAGAGATGAAGAGTGGAGGGTATGAAAGTATTTAGTTTGGCGTGGAAGCATCAACCACCACTACATAACACAGTCACCACACCATCACAACCACGACGACGCCAGATAGTACTACGCCAACCACATCTATACTAGACCACCACTACAAGTAACCACTACCACAACAACCACATGACATGACTTTACAACACCACCTCATCCCCACTATCTCAACCACACCACCACAACCACACGAACTTTAACCACACAAGAACCACAACACCACATCTCATTCATCCAACATAACCACACTACACCACACAACAACCACACCTCATTCATCCCACACAACCACACCTACCACACCACACAACAACCACACCTAATTCAACCTACCATACCACACCACACAACAACCACACCGAATTCAACCTACCACACCTACCACACCACACCACACAACAACCACACCTAATTCAATCTACCACACCTACCACACCACACCACACAACAACCACACCTAATTCAACTTACCACACCACACCACACAACAACCACACCGAATTCAACCTACCACACCTACCACACCACACAACAACCACACCTAATTCAACTTACCACACCACACCACACAACAACCACACCTAATTCAACCTACCACACCACATCACACAACAACCACACCTACCACACCACACCCCACCACACAACAATCACACAACAACCACACAGGAGACGTTGACCGGCTTCAAGTACATGGGCAACATGGCGTGCAAGCTGATGCAGCAGGGAAGGCATGTTCTCTTCGCCTTCGAGGAAGCTATCGGTGTGTGTGTGTGTGTGTGTGTGTGTGTGTGTGTGTGTGTGTGTGTGTGTGTGTGTGTGTGTGTGTGTGTGTGTGTGTGTGTGTGTGTGTGTGTGTGTGTGTGTGTGTGTGTGTGTGTGAGTGTGTGTGCGTGTGTGTGTGCGTGTGTGTTTTTTTTCATATTTGTACTTGTGGATGTGTTTTTTTTGCTATAGTACTTTTACATTGTGTACTGTACATTTTTGTTTGTGTAGATTTATTTGTATATATTTGGTATTGCATGTCTATATGAGTATTTGTAATCAGCCAATGTGTGTGTGTGTATGTGTGTTATGCAGCAGCAGCGACGAGCACACGACGACCACACACACAGGCTACATGTGCAGCAGCAGTCTGCTCGACAAGGACGGCATCAGCGCTGCAGTCGTGGCCGCTGAGATGGCCGTGTGGGCCAGGAGTCAAGGCAAGACTCTGTTGGAGCTGTTGCATGAGTTGTATGATAAGTAAGTGGTGGTGGTTGTGGTGGTGGTTGTAGTTGTGGCTGTAGTGGTGGTTGTAGTAGTAATAGTAGAAGTAGTAGTAGTAGTAGTAGTAGTATTAATAGTTGTAGAAGTAGTAGTAGTAGTAGTAGTAGTAGTAATAGTAGTAGTAGTAGTAGAAGTAGTAGAAGTAGTAGTAGTAGTAGTAGTAGTAGTAATAGTAGTAGTAGTAGTAGAAGTAGTAGTAGTAGTAGTAGTAGAAGTAGTAGTAGTAGTAGTAGTAGTAGTTGTAGTAGTAATAGTAGTAGTAGTAGTAGAAGTAGTAGTAGTAGTAGTAGTAATAGTAGTAGTAGTAGTAGTAGTAGTAGTAGTAGTAGTAGTAGTAGTATTAGTAGTAGTAGTAGTAGTAGTAGTAGAAGTAGTAGTAGTAATAGTAGTAGTAGTAGTAGTAGTAGTAGTAGTAGTAGTAGTATTAGTAGTAGTAGTATTAGCAGTAGTTGTAGTAGTAGTAGTATTAATAAGCTAACAAAACCAGGTATGGCTATTACACTTCTCTGGTCTCCTACTACTTGTGCGACGACAAGCAGAAGATTAGAAGGATATTTGAGCGCATAAGACAGTATGCAGGAGGAGAAGAGGGAGGACTCGAGAATGCTAACCAGGTAGTGGTAGTGATGGTGATGGTGGTGGTGGTTGTTGTGGTGGTGGTGATGGTGGTGGTGGTGGTGGTGGGGAATGTGTTTGATAAGTGTTGGGGTGGTAGTGAGATGGATGAGTGTTGTGGAGGAGGAGGTGTTGGGGGGGGATTGAGCAGAAGATTAATAGAGTGGTAGTGGAGGGTTGGAGAGTGTGGTAGGCGTATCTGAGAGGATAAACAGCTTATGAACGCTTGTAGTCTCGAGCTTAACTGTTACTAAAACTCTCAATTTTATTAGTTTCTTCTCTTACCACTACTACCACTACTACTACTACTACTACTACTACTACTACTACCACTACTACTACCACTACTACTACCACTACTACTACCACTACTACCACTACCACTTCCACCTCTAGTACCCGAAGGTCATAGGCTCATACAAGGTGAAGTACATAAGAGACTTGCGAACGGGTTTCGACAGCCAACAGAGCGATGGCAAGTCGGTGAGTGCTTTGTTGAGAGCGGGAAGACGTGCCAGTCTTTTTGTCTTGTTAGTGCGTTTATGTGTGTGTTCGTCTTACGAGGCTTGGTCTATACATTCTATTAAAACTGCTGTGGTTTCCTTTAAACATTGAAATAGGGATACATGTTTCGCTACTGCGATAACATAACACACAACTTTAAAATTCTAACCTACTTCCACCTCTTCTCCACTATCAAAAAACACACACATGCGCCACCATGGCAACTTCAGACACACCATCACTTCCACGCACACACACACTCCATCACCACACAAACACACACACCTCCACCACAAAAAACACATTCCACAGACAGCACACCCTCCACACTTGAACACACACCATCACTTTCAGACACACAACTCCACACACGCAGGCATTCCCAGTGAGCAAGTCGGAAGAGATGATGACCTTGACCTTTGAGACCCCTCCAGTAATACTGACCTTGAGGACTTCTGGTACTGAGCCCAAGATCAAGTACTACTGCGAGTACTGCTCTGATCGTCTGTCTGGGTGATTGGGTGGGTGTGATGGTGTGGGAGAGGGCAATTAGGGGGAAGGGTGAGTGAGAGGGTTAGAGGGATGGTTGGGTGTGGGTGAGAGGGTTAGAGGGATGGTACGGTGTGGGTGAGAGGGATGGTTGGTGGATAGATTGATGAGTGTAGTGAAAGGGATGGGGGAGGAAGGGGGGTTGTAGATGGGGGTGAAAGGGTGGTTGGTGGTAGTGGCTTGTCACAGGATGCCAATCTTTACTCAACCATGTCTCGTCCTGTCTGCCACATCTTCCCATCTTACACCTCCATCTTGAAGCGCCTCATCATCATCATCACCATGCCTTACCACACAGAAATAAATAAAATAAATGAATAAATGTAAATAAAATAAATGAATGAATGTAAATAAAATAAATGAATAAATATAAATAAAATAAATGAATAAATGGAAATAAAATAAATGAATAAATGTTAATAAAATACAAAAATTAACAAAAAATAATAAAGTGAAATAAATCAATATGAAAAATTAAAATTAAATAAAGGAAATTAAATCTATAAAAATTAAAATTAAATAAAGGAAAATAAATCTATAAAAATTAAAATTAAATAAATCAATGAATGTACGGCACAGAGGGATCAGCAAGGAGGAGACGAGGGCAGAGTTGGAGGCGTTGTTGCAAGTGGTGTTGCAGGAGATGCTGCAGCCAACACTCAACCAGCTGCAACACAAGCAGTGAGATGTCACTTGGTGGTGGTGTGCTTGTATGGGGATATTTGTGGTGGTTGGGGTGGTGATATTGGTGGTGTGGCTGTGGTGATGTTTATATTGATATTATTAGTGGTGTAATTGTGGTAGAAGTGGTGTGTTGCTATGATGGTGTGGTGGTAGCTGTGGTGCTATGGTGTCTATAGTGCATTGATCGTGAGGTGTTTAGGATAATATTGTCGTTTGTGCAGATTTGGTGTTAGTAAGGGAATAGTAGTGGCGGCTGTTGTAGTGCTGGTAGTGACATTGATTTCAGTAAAGTGTGACGTGCGACTCTCAGAAACATCTTTCTGTTTCCATTTTCTAATCAGGCTTCCGCCAAACGTTTGTCTTTTAATTAGTTCGAATCACAGAATATTTTTCTTTTAATCACATTTATGTGTTCTTTCATTGTGAAGAAGTGGCCGCCTTCTAGTTCATGCGTGCAGTAACTAAGAGAGGTTATAAAATAATTAAAACTACATATCAGAAGTTATATAAAGTGAATAATATTTATTATAATAATATAATATCTTCAATAATATGATATATATAATAATAATATTTATGTATAATAATATTATATATATAATAATATAATAATATATATGTATAATAATATAATATATATATTAATATAATATATATAATAATATAGTTCGTATAATAATATATTATATAATTCTCATAGACATTATATACATCTATCCGAGTGCCATAGAGTCATTTAAATTACTTATAATCTTTCGTTGTACCCTTCTCCATTCCATGCCATTCCATGTCAACATCTTATCTCATTCTTCCTCCATACCACCATCCATCTCCTCCAACCCTCCTTCCATACCACCATCCATCTCACCCAACCCTCCTTCCATACCACCATCCATCTCACCCAACCCTCCTTCCATACCACCATCCATCTCACCCAACCCTCCTTTCACACCACCATCCATCTCGTCCAACCCTCCTTCCATACCACCATCCATCTCGTCCAACCCTCCTTCCACACCACTATCCACCTCACCCAACCCTCCTTCCATACCACCATCCATCTCACCCAACCCTCCTTCCATCTCACCCAACCCTCCTTCCATACCACCATCCATCTCACTCAACCCTCCTTCCATACCACCATCCATCTCACCCAACCCTCCTTCCATACCACCATCCATCTCACCCAACCCTCCTTCCATACCACCATCCATCTCACCCAACCCTCCTTCCATACCACCATCCATCTCGTCCAACCCTCCTTCCACACCACCATCCATCTCGTCCAACCCTCCTTCCATACCACCATCCATCTCGTCCAACCCTCCTTCCATACCACCATCCATCTCACTCAACCCTCCTTCCATACCACCATCCACCTCACCCAACCCTCCTTCCATACCACCATCCACCTCACTCAACCCTCCTTCCACACCACCATCCATCTCACCCAACCCTCCTTCCATACCACCATCCATCTCACCCAACCCTCCTTCCATACCACCATCCATCTCACCCAACCCTCCTTCCATACCACCATCCACCTCACCCAACCCTCCTTCCATACCACCATCCACCTCACCCAACCCTTCTTCCACACCACCATCCATCTCACCCAACCCTCCTTCCATACCACCATCCATCTCACCCAACCCTCCTTCCATACCACCATCCATCTCACCCAACCCTCCTTCCATACCACTATCCACCTCACCCAACCCTCCTTCCACACCACCATCCATCTCACCCAACCCTCCTTCCATACCACCATCCATCTCACCCAACCCTCCTTCCATACCACCATCCATCTCACCCAACCCTCCTTCCATACCACCATCCATCTCACCCAACCCTCCTTCCATACCACCATCCATCTCACCCAACCCTCCTTCCATACCACCATCCATCTCACCCAACCCTCCCTCCACACCACCATCCATCTCGTCCAACCCTCCTTCCATACCACCATCCATCTCGTCCAACCCTCCTTCCATACCACCATCCATCTCACTCAACCCTCCTTCCATACCACCATCCACCTCACCCAACCCTCCTTCCATACCACCATCCACCTCACCCAACCCTCCTTCCACACCACCATCCATCTCACCCAACCCTCCTTCCATACCACCATCCATCTCACCCAACCCTCCTTCCATACCACCATCCATCTCACCCAACCCTCCTTCCATACCACCATCCACCTCACCCAACCCTCCTTCCATACCACCATCCATCTCACTCAACCCTCCTTTCACACCACCATCCATCTCGTCCAACCCTCCTTCCATACCACCATCCATCTCGTCCAACCCTCCTTCCACACCACTATCCACCTCACCCAACCCTCCTTCCATACCACCATCCATCTCACCCAACCCTCCTTCCATACCACCATCCATCTCACCCAACCCTCCTTCCATACCACCATCCATCTCACTCAACCCTCCTTCCATACCACCATCCATCTCACCCAACCCTCCTTCCATACCACCATCCATCTCACCCAACCCTCCTTCCATACCACCATCCATCTCACCCAACCCTCCTTCCATACCACCATCCATCTCACCCAACCCTCCTTCCACACCACCATCCATCTCGTCCAACCCTCCTTCCATACCACCATCCATCTCGTCCAACCCTCCTTCCATACCACCATCCATCTCACTCAACCCTCCTTCCATACCACCATCCACCTCACCCAACCCTCTTTCCATACCACCATCCACCTCACCCAACCCTCCTTCCACACCACCATCCATCTCACCCAACCCTCCTTCCATACCACCATCCATCTCACCCAACCCTCCTTCCATACCACCATCCACCTCACCCAACCCTCCTTCCATACCACCATCCACCTCACCCAACCCTCCTTCCACACCACCATCCATCTCACCCAACCCTCCTTCCATACCACCATCCATCTCACCCAACCCTCCTTCCATACCACCATCCATCTCACCCAACCCTCCTTCCATACCACTATCCACCTCACCCAACCCTCCTTCCACACCACCATCCATCTCACCCAACCCTCCTTCCATACCACCATCCATCTCACCCAACCCTCCTTCCATACCACCATCCATCTCACCCAACCCTCCTTCCATACCACCATCCATCTCACCCAACCCTCCTTCCATACCACCATCCATCTCACCCAACCCTCCTTCCATACCACCATCCATCTCACCCAACCCTCCCTCCACACCACCATCCATCTCGTCCAACCCTCCTTCCATACCACCATCCATCTCGTCCAACCCTCCTTCCATACCACCATCCATCTCACTCAACCCTCCTTCCATACCACCATCCACCTCACCCAACCCTCCTTCCATACCACCATCCACCTCACCCAACCCTCCTTCCACACCACCATCCATCTCACCCAACCCTCCTTCCATACCACCATCCATCTCACCCAACCCTCCTTCCATACCACCATCCATCTCACCCAACCCTCCTTCCATACCACCATCCACCTCACCCAACCCTCCTTCCATACCACCATCCACCTCACCCAACCCTCCTTCCACACCACCATCCATCTCACCCAACCCTCCTTCCATACCACCATCCATCTCACCCAACCCTCCTTCCATACCACCATCCATCTCACCCAACCCTCCTTCCATACCACCATCCATCTCGTCCAACCCTCCTTCCACACCACCATCCATCTCGTCCAACCCTCCTTCCATACCACCATCCATCTCACCCAACCCTCCTTCCATACCACCATCCATCTCGTCCAACCCTCCTTCCACACCACCATCCATCTCACCCAACCCTCCTTCCACACCACCATCCACCTCACCCAACCCTCCTTCCATACCACCATCCATCTCACCCAACCCTCCTTTCACACCACCATCCATCTCACCCAACCCTCCTTCCATACCACCATCCATCTCACCCAACCCTCCTTCCATACCACCATCCATCTCACCCAACCCTCCTTCCATACCACCATCCACCTCACCCAACCCTCCTTCCATACCACCATCCACCTCACCCAACCCTCCTTCCACACCACCATCCATCTCACCCAACCCTCCTTCCATACCACCATCCATCTCACCCAACCCTCCTTCCATACCACCATCCATCTCACCCAACCCTCCTTCCATACCACCATCCACCTCACCCAACCCTCCTTCCATACCACCATCCACCTCACCCAACCCTCCTTCCACACCACCATCCATCTCACCCAACCCTCCTTTCACACCACCATCCATCTCGTCCAACCCTCCTTCCATACCACCATCCATCTCGTCCAACCATTCTTCCACACCACCATCCATCTCACCCAACCCTCCAAAAATACTAGTTTTTATCACTTTCTTGCCACTGCACCACAATTCACCATTTGCGCATTGCCTTAGAGACCACCAACCATAATAAAACTACCTTGATCTATTCACAATCATCGCTTTATATTTACAAACTCTCTCACTATTAAATTTTATGTCACTGTATATTTCACTGCTGTTCGTTCGAAGCACTTTTTTTGGTTTTCACGTTCTCAACATGTAACATGTTCAAATAAATATGGTCCGTTTAATTAGCGCTGTATACGTCTGAACGTGATTGAGCGGTGGAGTGTCGATGAAGCTCGATGGATGGGGTAATTACGCTTGCAGGAGTTAGTAGAAGGAGGAGTGATGTAATACTGGTTACCAGCGACTTTATTGAGAAGTCGAAACGTAATCCTGAAAGTTTCTGGTGCATGAGTATAGTCGAACAAACTCTAAGACACAACAATTACACGAACACACAACCATTATTACCAGAACACACCCAATCACTAATACAAAAACACACTTACACGAACACACCAGTACTTAACAATACTTACACACAAAAACACTGGTTCAAAGAGAAAAACGAACACACACACACAAGCACATAGATTCACGAGCACAAGAGCGACATCTAGTGTGAGAGTGAAAGGTTCAGTGAAAGTTCGCCTTAGGTGATCACACGTGAGTGGTGCTGCAAAATTAACGCATTTCAAGTTATCATTAGCTACTCAGTTCTAATTAGTGGAGGTGGAATTGATTTTATAATTAAATACTATCATTCACCAATTAATTTAAAGGACCTCTAGTTCAAATTAGTGGAGAAGTCATTAAATATCACACCCATTACCATTAAGTGGTAATGACTCAAGGGTTCTAGTTGTTAATACAAATAAAAAATGTTTGCTGAGTGTTGAGGCTTGAAGACAGCCTTCTCACTTTCTGCTCTGCTCCATCAGGTTGGCTTCGGTGAGGTGGAATGAAGTGGAAAGTTGACATGTTGGCTTCAGCATCACACTAAATCATTTTAAAACACATCTCACTTCAACGACTTCAACAAAAAAGTGATTCTACAACACAAGGTCACTCTACAGCACAAAGTAACTCTACAACATAACACACTTCAACACATTTTATTACACAAAAAGTAACCTCGGTAAAAAACCATCTTCTCCATTTTGCACTCTTCTTTCTGTGGAGGAGAGAGAATGAAAGAATGGTGGAATGGTGGTTTAAAACCTAGAAACCACTTTATAGATTAAGTTTCTGAATTATTCACAGACAGTTTTTAAAATTATCCTAACCTTTTAAACCGATTTATTGAACACCCTTTTCAACTTCTCTCTTCCCAAGTACCTCTGACTTGACAGCAATGTTGGTTCTGACGGCTCTGGCGTGCAGTGGGTTGGTGGGTCGTATGTTGTCAACGAGGTTCGGCTGCTGCTTGTCGCCTGTTGCCGCTTCCTTCAAGACATTCAGCTGGTGGTGGTGGAATGATGGAGTAGTGGTAATGGCGGAATGGTAAAGGCTAGTGGAGTGGAGATTGTATAATTTTTGATAAAAAGAAGAATAAGAAAGATAAGTGTAAAATTTTTTCTCAGTTGATTAGTAGTGCAACCATCCAGCCATCAAACAACCATCATCACTCATCCACCATTAGCTATTCACCAGCCACCATCAGCCATCCACCCATCTACCTTCCACCTATCAACCTTCCACTATCTCAAATTTCCTTATACTACTACCTTTCTTTTTTACCTTCCCCTTGCCTTTACAATAATCTTTCACAATTCTCAACCGAACTTTTCTCACCGACCCTAACCCTTTTCCCAATCTACCCATGATATAACACCTTTTTCCAATCCACCCACTATATATTTCCCTTTCCCCTCCCTCCCCTCCCCTTATCGCACGCTCTCACCTGCTTCCGGCCCACATAGATGGGTTTGTTCATGATCACCCACGTGACTGACTCGTAACAAGGAGGTTGTGTCAGTGATCTACCGCCGTGGTTGATCGTAATTAATTAAATAATTAATTACTTAATCAATCAATCAATCAAACTGATTGATTATAATTATTAATGGCTTTTATATTTTAATAAATAGGAAATAATAGAACAATAAAAAAATTTATATGAATATTTTTAAAACTATAATTGTTTGATTGTATTATACTGTTTAGTATTTGATTGATTGATAATTTAATTATATAATTATATTAAACATCTTCTTAGGGTTTAGCACCCTTCGTAGGTCATGTATTGGTCGGTAGATGGCAGCAGAGAGCCCAGTCTCATCTCAAACTTCTTGCTTCTGTTCGGGTCTGGGTGGTGGTGGTACATGTAATGGGTTGGGATACATATAAACAGTGTGTACTACACACATGCTTACACGAATACACATATTTACACTTACACACACACACACACACACACACACATACACACACACGCACACACACAAAAACTCACTGAGCTTCTGTTTCTCGACTTCGTCAACTACTGGCTGCAGGTCCGGGTTAGGATCATCCCTCATCTGAGAGGAAGGCATAGGAGTAGTCTTCGAAAGCTGATTGAAAGTTTAAAAAATAATAATTAACATTATAAATAAAAGCTGTAAAATTAGATATAAAAAACAAATGTTAAAAAGTCATCCAAAACTGAAAAATCTATTCCTTAAAAAAATACAACAATTTGACTAATACAAACACCCCTAACAACAACAATCACACCACATCACCAATAACAACCACAATCCACCACACCACAAACAACAACCACAACCCACTACACCACCAACAACAACCACAACCCACCACATCACCCATAACAAGCCCACCAGGAAAAGCACTGAAATGCCAGCCCAGCCGAAGGTGGAGCCTGAAGCCTGCGTCGTGTTGCCGTAAATCTCTGCGTTCGAGGCCAGGATCTGGAGCTGCAGCGGTGGTGGTGTTGACGTCACTGAGGTTCTTTTCAGCGGAAGCATTAAGATAGAAAAATTAGTTTGTTAATACATTTTTACTGAGTTTTCACTTTTTTTGGAAAACATTTTTGAGGAAATAAAAAAAATGATTTTAGTTGAATTGAGGACAAGAGTTTGAAGCAAGTCGAGAAAAGAATAGGACATTTCCATCGAATCGATTACGAATCAAACAAAAAGCATAACTTCAGCTTTGCAATTTCAAAGCGTTAGTTTTATTTCGGCAATGAAAGATAATAAAAAATGAAGACTAAATTACTCTAGAATGAATAAAACAATAGAGTTTCAAGGTGTCATGTAATAGCATTTTATTATTTTAAACAACTTTCATTCAGCTTTTAACATCTTTTCAGCACACTTTATTCGCATAAAAAGCGTATTCTTTCGGATAGTCAGTTCAAATAGTTTTATTCGATCGAATTGTAAACTGGCATTTGACACAGCTCAACAAACAATAGAACATGATTTTTACAAAATTAAAAATGCAAAACCACATAGACAACCTAACAACACCGTCAACTACAACGGCATCAGCAGCATCAGCAGCAAGGGCCTGATGAAAGGATGGAAGCATGAATGGAGCGAGATCAAAGGTGCCTTTGAAAGGGGTCAGTCACGAAGGGGTGAAAAATGTCAATGGAGAGGGAGGGGATGAAGTGACCGTTATGTGAGCGGGGTGAGGTGACTGTTACGTGGTGAGTGGGTCTAGTAGTGTAATGTGTTGTAGTGATCATTACGTACCGAGATGGTGTGGTATGTGTTTTGCGGTGTGATATTGGTGTGAAAGGGGGTTAGAGTGATGTGGTGGGTTTTGTCGCAGTTTCTATGTCGTGATAGTGTTGATGTAGTGACAATGTGTTGTTGGGATGGTTGTTTGGTATGATAGTTAGGGATTAAAGAAGCGTTGTTTTGGTGAGTGGCTTGATTAGGTTTTTAAAATTTGTAAAAGACCCAGCGCAAGCTTCGTTTGTTTGAACAATAAAAAGTTGGAAAGTTGAGAAAGTTCTGACGTTGGCAATCAACCCATTAACTGCGATTTCACACCTAGTTATCGGGTAATCAAAAGATTTAAAGCGGAATATTGTGGAAATGTTTTTGTTGACGCTACTTCAGCATCATCCTCGTTATCATCGTCACCATTATTGTATTGTTTTCAACTTTCATTCCATAAAGAATATGCATAAGGG
The DNA here is from genome assembly GCA_943735955.1 of Piscicola geometra. Taxonomy (NCBI): domain Eukaryota; kingdom Metazoa; phylum Annelida; class Clitellata; order Hirudinida; family Piscicolidae; genus Piscicola; species Piscicola geometra. The sequence continues at coordinate 6,224,964 of OX030963.1, forward strand.
GGTGAAAAGAAATCTGAATGGCGTATCCAATCGGCAAGGAGGTACGAGGCGCTTTAAGTCAACTCAAGATAGACAAACATATTTTTTTGGTGGTTGTGCTTAATGTGGTGACTGTGGTGGTTGTAGTTAGTTTCGTGGATGGGGTGTTAGCTATGTTGAAATGCCTGTCTTTTTATATCATCAGCATCACCACAAAGTTCTCTCATTACCATCTTTCGTTATCACAGCCTCTCATCTTCATCAACATAATAGTCTGCACAACCACATCTCTTCCATCAACACTCCTATATCTTCACCACCACCAAAAAAATCACCACCACGTCACCACCACCACCACTACTACCACAACCACCACCACCACTACTACCACAACCACCACCACCACTACTACCACAACCACCACCACCACTACTACCACAACCACATCCACCACTACTCCCACAATCACCACCACCACTACTACCACAACCACCACCACCACTACTACCACAACCACCACTACTACCACCACCACCACTACTACCACAACCACCACCACCACTACTACCACAACCACTACCACCACTACTACCACAACCACCACCACCACTACTACTACAACCACCACCACCACTACTACAACCACCACCGCCACTACTACAACCACCACCACCACTACTACAACCACCACCACCACTACTACCACAACCACTACCACCACTACTACCACAACCACCACCACCACTACTACCACCACTACCACCACCACCACTACTACCTCAACCACCACCACCACCACTACTACCACTACCACCACTTTTTCTTTCTCACCTTTTCAACTTTTATTTATATTTAAGTACGTGATAGGCGTATAATTTGTGCATAAATTCTCAGCCAATAGGAGCTTAAAGTCAAATCACGTGACACAAATATGCAAATGAGGGCACATTGTATTGAATATAAGGAGTGTGATCATGAGCATTACTCATCATCCCAGAGGATTGTGTTGTTGTTGTGATTGTTGTTGGTGTGTTGTTGTTGCTGTTGTTAATAGTGTTTGTGGTGTTGTTTTTTTGTTGTGCTGTTGTTGTGGTTGTTATGGTGTTGTTGTTGGAGTTGTTCTGTTGTGGGATAATACAATAATTGTCATTGATGGGGTTGTTTTTGTGATATTGAGTGATGATTTTGTGATGTTGTTGTGGAGAAGTATAAACGTTTTTTTGGTGTTGATGTTGTAGATATGTCATTGTTGAGTTAGCAAAGGAATTGTGGAAGCAAGGATCAATGGCTGATTTGTTTGACTTTGATCCGAAACTCCCTTCTTCAAACACTGTCATTTTCTTTGCTCACAAATTCTTTAAAAGCGTTTTAAAAACAGCAAAATCAACAGCATTAGCTGTTTTTGATGACTTAGGAACCTTCATTAGTAACACGGGAGTTACACAGGAATTACACTTCTTTAATCTCATTTATCGATTCAGTTGAGGTATTCTTATATATCGGAATCTTTTATCAAACCACCCTCCACTTTCGCTCATCCGCCTATATCAGCTACCTTCCCACCTGTTACCCATCTGCCACACCACTCCTTCCACTCTTCCACTCTACCAATACCTTTTCACCACCCACCTTTTCCATCACTACAACCCTTTCTTCTTTCACAACCACCCTTCTTTCTTCTCCCCCCTCCCACCCACCTCCCCATCGAAGAGCATTCCACTGATGGTGTGTTCAGAGCCAGAGCTTCCAGTCCCTCTCTTGAAGTGCACCCACATTTCTACTGCCCTGTAGTAGTACGCCAGAGGTCCTCCTGTTGTGGTAGTAGTAAGAGTAGTAGTAGTAGAAGAAGTAGTAGAATTAGTAGTAGTAGTAGTAGTAGTAGTAGTCGTAGTAGTAGTAGTAGTAGTAGTAGTAGTAGTAGTAGTAGTAGTAGTAGTAGTAGTAGTAGTAGTAGTAGTAGTAGTAGTAGTAGTAGTAGTAGTAGTAGTAGTAGTAGTAGTAGTAGTAGTAGTAGTAGTAGTAGTAGTAGTAGTAGTAGTAGTAGTAGTAGTAGTAGTAGTAGTAGTAGTAGTAGTAGTAGTAGTAGTAGTAGTAGTAGTAGTAGTAGTAGTAGTAGTAGTAGTAGTAGTAGTAGTAGTAGTAGTAGTAGTAGTAGTAGTAGTAGTAGTAGTAGAAATATTAGTTGAAGTAGTAGTAGTAGTAGTAGTATAAGCAGTATTTGTTGTAGTTGTTGTCGTTATCGTCATACACATCATTGTTGTTACCCTGACTGCTATGACAACTTTTTTACCCTTTTTTTGTGTTTGTTTTTAAATGCGCAAGCCGCAGAAGCGCCACTCACATGACATAAATCGGGAAACACCCAGTGTATATGATGCGGTATATGATAGCTCACGGTTGGCTTAACTCAGATTCAAACTGGCGAATTTTGAATTGCAGGTCCAACGTCTTACTATCTGAGCCAAACCACTCGTCAACTACTGCCTCTAAATCAGATTTTACTATTAACTATTTCCACTACCACCACTTATTACTTAAACCACCACCCACTACCACAACTCATACAATTTTCTTCTGATATATCCACCACTTTTCTCCACTACAAATATCTTGCCCTACAACCTCTCACCCACATCACCATAACTTCTCACCTTTAACCACTACTAACACTGTAACCATCATCACTCACATTCAAACCCACAAGCACCATTGCCATCACCCCTCACCTATAACCACCACCAGCAATACAACAACTATCACCAGAACCCCCTCATGCCTACCTGAGATGTTGAGGTAGTTGGAGGTGGTTTCATTATCGAACAGAACTTTGAACTCTCTTGTAGTGCTCAACAACCTTGCCCCTACTGACTGATGTCCAGGTTTTGTTGTTGTTGTTGTTGTTTTGGTTGGTTTTGTTGTTGTGCTCAAGTGTTTTTGTTGTTGTTAGTGTTAGTGGTGTTAATTATGTATTGTAGATCTGTTGTTGGTGGTGTTGATAGAATGTTTTTGGTTTTGTTGGTAGTGTTGTTTTAGTTTTAATTCTTTTTTCTTAAAATGTCGTTGTTTAATCAAAATCCCTCAAAAAATACACAAAACTTAAGAAAAGAAGAACAGTAGAAAAAAATAGAAAAAAAGATTTAAGAGAGAGGAAATAAGTATTAAAAAAATAAAGATTTGAATTATGCAAAAAAAGTATTTAAAAAAAGATAAAAGAAAAAAAAACTCTAAGAATAGTCATTGGAGAAGCTATTGAGAGAAAAATTGAATGAAGAATAAAAATAACGAATCGTTCAAATCAGCGCACAGTGCTGTTGTAATGCCATATTTATGAGCGAATTATGCGAATAAGTTCAGAGGACCCCATCCAATCACTAATGGTGCTGAGTGGTCAGGTGTTGGGGTGGAGATGGTTAGAGCCATGGTGGTCAATTGGTGGTGGTATGACGGGGTTGTAGTGGTGGTGGTGGTAATGGTTGTGATGGTTTTGGTTGTGATGATAGTGGTTTTGATGTTAATGGTTTAGAGAATAGTTGTTATGATGGTAGTGGTGGTGGTGAGAGTGGTGGTGGTGGGAGTGGTGGTGGTAATGTGGTTGTGATGAAAGAAATAATTAGACAAACCACTAACACACCACCCCCTTTCCCACCTTGTTGCGGTCAACACTGAGAGGTTTGAGACTGGGGTCGTAGAGGAGCTTGGCAGGCTCGATGTTGATCGGTGACTGGTTTTTTCCTTTGCTGCATACCGCCCATGGAGTGTGTACCAGACCCCAGAAGTCAGGACCTGTGAGGTGGTTGAGTGTGGCTTGCAGGTGTGGTTTGTAGTGGTTGTTTTAGTGTTCGCTCATGTGATGAGGAGGCTTACTCATGGATACCACGGTGGCAGAATATGGTTTGAGTGCATTTAAAGCGTAAGTTTTCTTTGTTTCAATTAGTGGCCTGGGAGTTCGTTTACCACAATAATAATAACAAATGCTTGTGATTATTATTATTACTGAGGTTGTTATTATAGAATTTAAAAGTGAAACGATGAAATGAAAATGAATGAAAGAGTGGAAGAATGAAAGGTAGCGGAAGAAAGAGTTCCGAAGAGTTTAACGCATGCATGGAGGAAGAAAGAAAAGACGACTAGAATTGAAATTCAAAAAGCGTTTGTCGCAGAAGTTTGTGAGGCACTGTAATTAGTGGAAAAGAAGGTGTGGAAGGTGGCAATAAATCATGGTAGTAAGTACCAGATAATGATGATGATAACGGCTAATAATGGCTGATCAGACTGCTGATGAGACTTAAATGAATTATAAATTAAATGTGCTTTAAACAAATTTACCGCTTCCGCTCTTCACGATTTGCTTAGACGCTTTTAGCTTGATGGATGGAGGCGGTGATTGATCGAGTGGATGATGCTTAAAGAAGGAATGATGCATGCTGATGGAGGAGATTAAATAAGGCTCATGATACTGATAAGCCAAGTGGGTGATGATAATGATTTTGATGATGAGAATGATAATAACGATAATGATGATACAGAATGAGAATGATAAAATCAAAGAGATTAAACACGATGATGATGGGTCACATGAGTCACGTGCCTCTGAAAATGACACTGAAAACCTCAGAGTAACGAGGCAGAAATTATTCACAGTCTTTTCGAGTCAACAATGAGGTTGTATTAGTAGTAGTGGTGGTGGTGGTAGTAGTAGTAGTAGTAGTAGTAGTAGTAGTAGTAGTAGTAGTACTAGTAGTAGTAGTAGTAGTAGTAGTAGTAGTAGTAGTAGTAGTAGTAGTAGTAGTAGTAGTAGTAGTAGTAGTAGTAGTAGTAGTAGTAGTAGTAGTAGTAGTAGTAGTAATAGTAGTAGTTGTAGTATTAGTAGTAGTAGTAGTAGTAGTAGTAGTAGTAGTAGTAGTAGTAGTAGTAGTAGTAGTAGTAGTAGTAGTAGTAGTAGTAGTAGTAGTAGTAGTAGTGGTAGTAGTAGTAGTAGTAGTAGTAGTAGTAGTAGTAGTAGTAGTAGTAGTAGTAGTAGTAGTTGTAGTATTAGTAGTAGTAGTAGTAGCAGTAGTAGTAGTAGTAGTAGTAGTAGTAGTAGTAGTAGTAGTAGTAGTAGTAGTAGTAGTAGTAGTAGTAGTAGTAGTAGTAGTAGTAGTAGTAGTAGTAGTAGTAGTAGTAGTAGTAGTATTAGAAGTAGTAGTAACAGTAGAAGTAGTAGTAGTAGTGGTAGTGGTAGAAGAAGTAGTAGTAGTAGTAGAAGTACTAGTAGTAGTAGTGGTAGTAGTAGTAGTAGTATTAGAAGTAGTAGTAACAGTAGAAGTAGTAGTAGTAGTGGTAGTGGTAGAAGAAGTAGTAGTAGTAGTAGAAGTACTAGTAGTAGTAGTGGTAGTAGTAGTAGTAGTCAGGGCACGTAGCTCATGACATAGTGGGCTCAGATCAAGCGTCAGCAATTACAATGCTTTCGAATGTCCATCACTACCATGCAGGCAATCTTTGTTTCGTTCTTCAAAAACTCGAAGTAAATTGCATCCCTATAACCATCTATCGGAAGCTTCATGTTACGTAAATTATTAACTTTTGTTTTACCTTTCTCATCTCAACCACCCATTCATCTTGTTTATCACTACCTCTTCAAATCTCTTTTCACACTACTTCCTCCTTTTCTCCTTCTATACAACCCTATCACAATTTTTAAACTTCTTGTATATACTCTTTTATGAACCAGCCTTTTATTGCATTTGTGAGAAAACCACCTTTCTACTCCATTTTTTCAAATCCCCTTCCACCACACTGCCCCACCACACTGCCCCTCCACACCATTCACTTCCCCAGCTTACTTCATATAATTTCCCATTCTTCCTTCCACCACTCCTCCACACTCGGACAAGGTCACGTTGCCACTCTATTAATGTTGTGTCTTACTTGGAGTCATAAGGCACCCACGTGCTAGCTTATGTCTGCTTGACCTCTTCATTTCTCTATATATGCTATATATGTGTATGTATGTGTGTGTGTGTGTGTGTGTGTGTGTGTGTGTGTGTGTGTGTGTGTGTGTGTGTGTGTGTGTGTGTGTGTGTGTGTGTGTGTGTGTGTGTGTGTGTGTGTGTGTGTGTGTGTGTGTGTGTGTGTGTGTGTGTGTGTGTGTGTGTGTGTGTGTGTGTGTGTGTGTGTGTGTGTGTGTGTGTGTGTGTGTGTGTGTGTGTGTGTGTGTGTGTGTGTGTGTGTGTGTGTGTGTGTGTGTGTGTGTGTGTGTGTGTGTGTGTGTGTGTGTGTGTGTGTGTGTGTGTGTCCGTAATTATCTATAACTTACAGCATTAATTCTTTTCGGTAAATTTCTTAATTTATAATAATTAACTAATAATTAAGCAACACAAAAGCTCCAGTATCATAATCATATTTACTTTTGCAAATTCTGAAAACCGAGTCAAGATAACAAGCAAGTCATATTGCCCCGACCATCTTACCCCGAACTGCTTAGTTACCAATTTTCTTTTTCTTCACCATTTATTAAGTCAGTTAATTGACAACTATTTGTGTTAATAGGTAGTATTATAAATTAAATACTATTAAATAAATAAATTTAACGAAATATTTTACCTATTTCTGCAGCAGAGCTTATTTAAACATGTACATAAGTTATAACGTGACCGCGGTAAACAATCAAAGTTTCACAAGTAGAACAAAAATAGTGATTTAAGCGTTTGCATATTATTATTTAACGAAAGGGAGGTAGGAGAGCCAGTAGTGTTCATTTCATGCTCTCAACTAGTGAAAAACTGAAAATATAGGACATTCGTCATCTTGCCTGGCTCGTCATCTTGCCCCGGTCTCCCTTACTTAGTACTAGTTAAGTATTTCCTTATAGTTCAGTAAAACTAATGAAATTTATTTATTTCAGATGTATAAAATATAAAGAATTTGTCTTTTTTTTTACATAAGAACAGTTTAAATTTTAAAAGTTTCTCTAAATTAATCTAATTTATGCGTGTTTTTAAATTCTTATCAATACTTAATTATAAGCAAGACAAATTTGAAATTAAAGGATTTGTAGCAGTGATCGACTGTGTTCGTAGATGTGATCAACTGTGTACACCAACCGTACACAGTCGAACATTTTCACTTTGAACTCTGTTTCATTCATAACCATTTCAATTATATAAATGCACTAAGTAGAAAATGAAGTTTCAATAATCAGTGTAAAAAACAAATATTCAAGAAAGATGTATATCTAAAATATTTAAAGTTATAAATGTTCTTATAGAAGGTGATTGACTGTGTACACCTTTCGCCTATGGATAAACAAATCTACTTCGCTGCTTCTCCAATGGATCGGGTTTTGGCTTGGTACGCTGTATAGATTAGACCGGCTGCTTCCATGCAGATGTCTTTCACTTTCCAACCCTACATAACAACCACCTCATGCTCTTAACAAGTGAAACAAGAAAAATATAAGACTTTCGTCATCTTGCCTCGGTCTCCCCTAAATTTTTGATCATTTCGAAATGTCTTGTCGCTATTATCTTACTGTTATGATTAATATACTTCAGTTCACTACTGTCTATTAATTGAAATAAATCTATACTGCTATGTCTTTTCTTCTATGACGATGCAAAGTTTTGGTTTGGAAGAAACCTTTTTTGAAAATCTAGAGGAGCTAGGTGTTTTTAATTTTTTTTAGGTGAAAAATCCTCGGTTTATTGTGTAGAAAATTTGATATTTAAAAAAAATTGAAATATATATCCCTAATGTGTATATTTATGTGTAAAAATGTTTTCAAATTTTTAAACAAATTAATAAAGATGAATAAGTTTTGAAAAATTTTTAATAAATATTTTTTCAAGAGCATAACGAACTCAAGTGATGAATTGATGAATGGGTGGATGAAGAAGGCAATTGGAGAAAGAAGTGGGTGGGTGATTGGTAGATAGGGAAGAGAGATTGATGGATAAGTTGGAGTATGCCTTGAAAAAGAGCGCATTGAATGAGTTCATGTTGGGTGGGTGCTGATCTTAGGCGTAAAAGAAATTTCATGGAAGAAATGCAGGAACCAATAGTTTGTTCATTTTTGTGAAGGTTGTTCGATGCCTGATACTCACACCCGTCAGACAAAGTTCACCTCCATGATTTTGAATCTTTTTCAATTTAAAACCTAACCGTACACAATCATTACTAACCTAATTTGCACAGAACCACGCCTTACAACACACAACCACATACAACTACACTCAACCACACCCAACCAAACCAAACCACACACACTAAACCCAACCACACACAACTACACTCAACCACATAAAATCACACACACGACTACAACCACCATACACAACTACACCCAACACACAACCACACACAACGACATTCAGCCACACACAACCATACAAAACCTCACCCAACCACACACAACCACACTCAACCAAACCTCATCACACTAAACCACACAAAACCACACCAAACCACACACAACCACACTTACCTGAGATTCCGTCATAGGACCACCATTGCGACCACGAGAAAGAACTGCTTGCTTGGGCAGTGAGAGGGGACACTGTTGGAGATGGATTGAGGTGCTCATTAAGGAGTTAAAAACCACACAGGTCTCTTGACCTCTATAAATTTATTTTAGGGAGTTAAAAACCAATTGCTCGTGTGTGCAATCGTTTGAGTGCTTCACCCATACATCCATCATCCACACATCAACACCTTCAGGCTCTTCTTCTTCTTCTTCTTCTACTTAGTGCTTTCTTATTCATTTTATTTATGCTTCTATTTACCATAAGAAACCACGTATAAAGCGCTCTTTTTTGCCTCTTAGTTTTACCCTCAAATGCTTTTCAATGACGTAATATTATAGATTTTGCAATAATAAGAGAGTGGGAAATTCTAACTAAACACTTTGGTTTTCATAACATGAAATTATTTTATATATTCTTTTTAACAAAAACGAGTTTACTCCGTGCATGGGACTTGAAGTAAAATTGCATTCCTTAAACGGTCCATCGAAAAACTTTTCCTTAGTTTGAATTTTAAACAGGGCACAGTGCCTAATGGAAGGCCTGTCAGAATGCTCCGTCTAATGCCCTCTAATGTTTGTTTTAGTGCTCTATCGAGGAACACTTTGCACTAATAGGATTAAACTAGAGAGAGTGCGGAGGGGTAGGGAGTGGTGGATGGATGGATGGATGGATGGATGGATGGATGGATGGATGGATGGATGGATGGGTGGATGGATGGATGAATGGATGGATGGATGGATGGATGGATGGATGGATGGATGGATGGATGGATGGATGGATGGATGGATGGATGGATGGATGGATGGATGGATGGATGGATGGATGGATGGATGGATGGATGGATGGATGGATGGATGGATGGATGGATGGATGGATGGATGGATGGATGGATGGATGGATGGATGGATGGATGGATGGATGGATGGATGGATGGATGGATGGATGGATGGATGGATGGATGGATGGATGGATGGATGGATGGATGGATGGATGGATGGATGGATGGATGGATGGATGGATGGATGGATGGATGGATGGATGGATGGATGGATGGATGGATGGATGGATGGATGGATGGATGGATGGATGGATGGATGGATGGATGGATGGATGGATGGATGGATGGATGGATGGATGGATGGATGGATGGATGGATGGATGGATGGATGGATGGATGGATGAATGGATGGATGGATGGATGGATAAAAAAATTTGGAATTGGAGTAAATAGGTAAAATATATAAAAATATAGAATGACTTCTGATGGCTTTTCGATCTCATTTAAATTACACTGTTTGTTGACTCGTGTGAGCCTGTTGGGAAAGGAGTATTCATGAACTTCGGTTTGATTTTTCAAAGACAATCAATTGAAAGATAACATTTCTGATGTCCAAAACTCGTCCCTTCTCGATGCATTCTGAAGACATCTCATCGAACTTGAGCGAGCCTCATGCGGTGGCGTCTCATTGAAGTAACAAGAAATGTTCTTGACGCAAATATGAGACTGGAGTGAAGAGCTTAAACGAAAAAAATATGATAATGTCTCTTTGATCGAAAAAGGGGGAAAAGGAGAGAGAGGAAGAAGAGAAAAAAACCGAAAAAGAAACGTTGAGGCAGGCGGTTAAGAGAGAATTCATGAAGCGGATGAACATTGACTAGTGCATATCTCCTCCATCTCTGCAGTAATTGCTTCCGAGTTCCCTGACCACCTGACTTGAATTCCTTTACAAACATTGCTATTTAAATGATGTGAACACTAACTAACTAATAATAATTAAATAAATAACTATAATCAATTATTTGGAAATTAAAAACAAGAATTTAAAAATAAACAAAAGAAAGAAAGAAATAAGTATAAATACAATGAACACTTCTCGAGAAAGAGGGTTTCTTCGGGAGTATCTTAGCTTGAGGCTTTGTTGTCTCATCCTTGTGGCATCTCTCGCCGTTCTTTTAAGTTTTCCTTCACGTCTCATTGACTCCGGAGCATCCATTCACTATTGTAGTATGAAGTCTATACTCGAAGACATTCCAGTTTCCCTGAATGAACTTCACATTGAACAAACCATTGATATGGACCACCAAGCAAACACCATGCCATCCCTTCACAAAGGTGTTTATAGCATACTGTGCTGTCCCTGGAGATGCTGTGGAGTTATGATCTCTATGTGCTTCTCTGGCGAAAAATATAAAATTTGAGAAATTGTAGGTCTGAGAGAAATGTCGGATGATGTTGGTAAGAGATTTTTTGAACATGTTCGTTACAAAATCATCGCACATCACCACGGCGTGAGCTGTTTTTTTGGAAAACTTATTTCAAATGACTTTCTTTTTAAACTGTTGTTTTAAGAAATTTTTATTTTTATAAAATAGTATTATGACGAGGTCTGCTTGCAATTTTAAAAGAAAAGAGTAGCAAAAAGAAACTCTAAAGAGGTTTCATTTTCGCATCTCAACAACACTTCAAACTTAAAATTATTGACCTGCACAGTCGAGATAAAACTAGCAATTGAGAGCTTAAACTCTTCAAACGAGAGCATTTTGCTAGATACAATAGAATGAAATGAAGTATAATATATTACAACGAAAAACACTGTTAATGTGGCATGAATTGCTTGGAGTTTGGTCAAGCACCTATGTGTTACTTTCTGATGGACTCAAGATCATAAATTAAAACCAGAAAAGAACACACAGTGGAGAAAGTCATTCAACGGAGACGATGTGAGCCCCCATGAATAATACGAGCACTTACAGGGCGGTTAAATAGCTGTTAGTGCCAATGATGCACGAGGCGTCATAAGAATTAATACGTCGCCATTATTGACTCGTGCGTCAATGCTCCTGTGTGGAATAGTGACTGAGGAAGAAATCAAAAAAGTTGCTGGCAAAAGTAAGATATTTTCACGCATTAAACTTCATTGTAAGGCTGGACGAATGGAGTCTGTGGTCTTTTGAACGCACACCACCAACGAACGCGCTCGGAGGAGACCCGCATACATACCGATGGAGTCAGAGGAGGAGAGGGAACGTAGGAGCAGCAGTAGTGCTGATCCATCGAAGGAGGACTTTCAATTCCCAGTCCAGCACTCCGTCTGCAGTGCCTCCTCCGGGAGTCCTTTGATGCTACTTGAGTCCTCTTGCCATTTACTTTATTGCCGTTGCATTTGGTATTTCCATTGTTGTGCTTGAGATTGTTGTTGTTGTTGTGGTTCAAATGCCATCGTTAATTGTTGTTATTTCTCTCAATTTCTTTTGAAAGATCGACATTTAATTCTTTCATCCACCTTTCATCCATCCACCTATTAATCCATCCATCCATCCATCCATCCATCCATCCATCCATCCATCCATCCATCCATCCATCCATCCATCCATCCATCCATCCATCCATCCATCCATCCATTCATCCATTCATCCATTCATCCATTCATCCATTCATCCATCCATCCATCCATCCATCCATCCATCCATTCCATCCATCCATCCATCCATCCATCCATCCATCCATCCATCCATCCATCCATCCATCCATCCATCCATCCATCCATCCATCCATCCATCCATCCATCCATCCATCCATCCATCCATCCATCCATCCATCCATCCATCCATCCATCCATCCATCCATCCATCCATCCATCCATCCATCCATCCATCCATCCATCCATCCATCCATCCATCCATCCATCCATCCATCCATCCATCCATCCATCCATCCATCCATCCATCCATCCATCCATCCATCCATCCATCCATCCATCCATCCATCCATCCATCCATCCATCCATCCATCCATCCATCCATCCATCCATCCATCCATCCATCCATCCATCCATCCATCCATCCATCCATCCATCCATCCATCCATCCATCCATCCATCCATCCATCCATCCATCCATCCAGGTTTCCCTTGTTGATTCCCATTTGAAAGTGAATGGAAGATGAATCTGAATGATGAATGCATGCCATGCATCTTGCAGTCTTCAATGCAGCGTTCGAGGCTCGATGCATGCCGGCCATTCGTCAGAGCATCCATTTAAAAGCGCCCAACTCTTAAGGGACCCCGAGATATTGTATGTATGTATGTATGTATGTATGTATGTATGTATGTATGTATGTATGTATGTATGTATGTATGTATGTATGTATGTATGTATGTATGTATGTATGTATGTATGTATGTATGTATGTATGTATGTATGTATGTATGTATGTATGTATGTATGTATGTATGTATGTATGTATGTATGTATGTATGTATGTATGTATGTATGTATGTATGTATGTATGTATGTATGTATGTATGTATGTATGTATGTATGTATGTATGTATGTATGTATGTATGTATGTATGTATGTATGTATGTATGTATGTATGTATGTATGTATGTATGTATGTATGTATGTATGTATGTATGTATGTATGTATGTATGTATGTATGTATGTATGTATGTATGTATGTATGTATGTATGTATGTATGTATGTATGTATGTATGTATGTATGTATGTATGTATGTATGTATGTATGTATGTATGTATGTATGTATGTATGTATGTATGTATGTATGTATGTATGTATGTATGTATGTATGTATGTATGTATGTATGTATGTATGTATGTATGTATGTATGTATGTATGTATGTATGTATGTATGTATGTATGTATGTATGTATGTATGTTATGTATGTATGTATGTATGTATGTATGTATGTATGTATGTATGTATGTATGTATGTATGTATGTATGTATGTATGTATGTATGTATGTATGTATGTATGTATGTATGTATGTATGTATGTATGTATGTATGTATGTATGTATGTATGTATGTATGTATGTATGTATGTATGTATGTATGTATGTATGTATGTATGTATGTATGTATGTATGTATGTATGTATGTATGTATGTATGTATGTATGTATGTATGTATGTATGTATGTATGTATGTATGTATGTATGTATGTATGTATGTATGTATGTATGTATGTATGTATGTATGTATGTATGTATGTATGTATGTATGTATGTATGTATGTATGTATGTATGTATGTATGTATGTATGTATGTATGTATGTATGTATGTATGTATGTATGTATGTATGTATGTATGTATGTATGTATGTATGTATGTATGTATGTATGTATGTATGTATGTATGTATGTATGTATGTATGTATGTATGTATGTATGTATGTATGTATGTATGTATGTATGTATGTATGTATGTATGTATGTATGTATGTATGTATGTATGTATCTGATTAAGTAGCCTCTGGTTGATTTCTTGAATCGAATTCACAGTGGAGGCATGCTTCACGAACTGATCATTTAGGCGCTTCTCACAGACTTTTCATAAATCCAGTTAATGGCAAACTGATGAGAGATGTGAACAGAGACTTGCAGAGCTCCAATACAGCTTTGTGTGTGGGTGTGTGTGGGTGTGTTTGTTTGTGTGTGTGTGTGTTTGTGTGTGTGTTTGTGTGTGTTTTTGTGTGTGTGAAAGTGTGTGTGTGTGAATGTGTGTGTGTTGCGCGTGTTTAACTTAATCACGGAATTTCTCAGAAGCGTAGCAAAATCTTGGTGTGTGAGAACGATTTAATTTGGATAGATGGATAGACAAGTAGATGAATTGATGAATTAATAACACGAATTAAATGAATAAAAATTATAAAATAAAATGAAAGTGTGAAAAACGAAGAATGAAGAAGTCAAATAAAAATAAAAAAAACAAGTTGAGAAATAGTGAAAGGTTTAAAGGCGGAAGGATGGGAGCAAGTACTTGGGCCTGCATTCTTATGACAGTTTTCTTGTTTTTTCGTCGATGTGAGAGTTTTGTTGTTGATGTTGTTGTCACGACCTTGTGTTGTTTAGAGAAGTAGTGGCAGGAGATGAATAGGAGCAGAGGTTGAAGGTCACGAGGGGCAGGCAAGGTCAGCAAAAAGAAGAATGCAGAACTCATCTTGGTGTCGACAAAGATTAGACATCAGATAGGCTTCAACCCAGTCGTCTGGGTGACACTCGAGGGGTCAAAGGGTCAACGAAAGTGGGTCACGACCTGGTCACGTGCGTCAAAGCGAGCGATAAAAGATGCGTTCTTTATGACGCGCAAGCGGAACAAATTGTCAACGCGAAGGCGACCACAAAGCATTTTACGCTCTGTGGGAAACAATTAAGGTTGCTTTCCGGATGGGTGGAGGGATGGATGAATGGATGGAAGGATGGATAGATGGATGGATGGATGGATGGATGGATGGATGGATGGATGGATGGATGGATGGATGGATGGATGGATGGATGGATGGATGGATGGATGGATGGATGGATGGATGGATGGATGGATGGATGGATGGATGGATGGATGGATGGATGGATGGATGGATGGATGGATGGATGGATGGATGGATGGATGGATGGATGGATGGATGGATGGATGGATGGATGGATGGATGGATGGATGGTTGGATGGATGGATGGATGGATGGATGGATGGATGGATGGATGGATGGATGGATGGATGGATGGATGGATGGATGGATGGATGGATGGATGGATGGATGGATGGATGGATGGTTGGATGGATGGATGGATGGATGGATGGATGGATGGATGGATGGATGGTTGGATGGATGGATGGATGGATGGATGGATGGATGGATGGATGGATGGATGGATGGATGGATGGATGGATGGATGGATGGATGGATGGATGGATGGATGGATGGATGGATGGATGGATGGATGGATGGATGGATGGATGGATGGATGGATGGATGGATGGATGGATGAATGGATGGATGGATGAATGAATGAATGAACAATGCAAAATCGAGAGTTGTGTTGAAAAAAAAATAAATGGATTACTTGAAAAAAAAAAAAAAAGAATGAGAAAAAGGAAATGGTTGGTTGAGTGAAGGAAGAAATTGAAGAAAAGAATGAATGGATGCGTGAGGAAAGTCAGAAT
Source organism: Piscicola geometra (assembly GCA_943735955.1). Lineage (NCBI taxonomy): Eukaryota > Metazoa > Annelida > Clitellata > Hirudinida > Piscicolidae > Piscicola > Piscicola geometra. Next base: position 6,240,415 of record OX030963.1, read on the forward strand.
GAATAAATGGAGTCACGCATGGATTGGTGTGTAAATTGAAAAGAAGTTTGGAGAATTGTAAGCAACTCAACTGTTTAATTAAAGGACTAAAGTCTCACTGGGTTTGTGATGAGCTTACTCCTTCTTTAAAAACTTCTAAGCAACAACTTTCAATAATTATTTTCTAATTTTTATGCGTTATTTTTAAACTCTACACACTTAGTTTCTCCCCACCACCATACGAAGTAATTCCTTCACAGCTCAACCTTCATCACATACATCCCACAAGCACATCATCTCTACCACACTGTGCATTTCTAAAGTGGTTTTCAGCTATTCAAGCAGGCCCACTCACCAGAAGCTGGCCACAGCAGCAACAACCAAAGGAACTTTCCACACAAAGAACTCCCAATCATTTTACGACTTGGTTCTGTGCGGTAGTTTGAAGGATAGGTTAGTGAGAGGAGGTGGGAAAAGTTAGTTTTAGCGTATACACCAAAGTTATAAATTATGAATGCTTTCATCAATTCATATTATCATCTTTATTTAAAGCACCTTGGCCATTTTTAGTGAAGCAGAAAACATCAGCCATTTTAACAACCTTACAACAACGACACTATCACTTTAAAAACCTTAAAACAACGACAACACTTTACCTTAAAAACCTTAAAACAACGACAATACTTCACTTTAAAAACCTCACTACAACGAAAATATTCACTGGAACCACCAATTGCTCACGTGATCACCGATAGCACTCCTTATATGTCTCAGCATGCGGTTGTGGTGTAAGGAGGGAACAGATGCTTGGATGTCTCGTTAAACCACAGTGTTTCGAAAGTTCCTGATTTTAAAACTCACTTCCTAAAATCAATTTTTTAGATGTTTAAAGTTAACAGTTTGATACTCAAGTAAAAACATTGGAATCATTCGCAGATCTTTATATAACAGCATTTCATAATGCATCTTCAACGACCTGCCAATGTCATTATCTTGGAGTAGTGCATGTTTCACTGGATTGTCTCAAGGAATACTTGCCTTTGAACACAGGTCAAGTTCAAATGTTTTGGCCGCCCAAAGCTGAGCTCAAGGGATAGCTGAAATAAATTTGTATCAAAACTAAACCTTTGCAACAGCTTCTAGATTAAATTTTGCATGCTGCAGCAAATGAATCTTTTATTCTTAAAATAAAAATCTTTTTTATGTATTTACATTAACCAACTTTTGTCCGTGATATCAGTCGTTCTTTACCGACAACAAGTCAGAAAGACATACAACAAATCCGCTTGTTCGGTCTGGTAGACCAACAGTAAATTTACAATTGATACCACTTTCCTTAAAAAAAATTTATATCTTCGTGTTTTTTTAAAATAACTTATTTCGCAGATACTATTCTTTTTCCCGCAATCATTGCTTATTTCGTTGATGAGTTTTTAAGACGAACAGGGTTCTTTTGAAATATTTATTAAAACAGATTAATCTTTCTTTAATATTCAAGTGTTTGGCATTATATTCAACAAACTAAAGTAAAACTAAACTTTTCAATGTTAAAATTGATCAATAAAACAGTAAAATAGTTGTTTCAAAAAGCTAAACAAATAAGCGACAATTTTTTTACTTGGTCAGTTGACTGAAAAATTGTGAAAGTCTTTATTCGTGGCAGGAAATATGTTTTTAGCAAACATTATATTTTTTTAGAATAATATATTGTTTAAAACATCTAAAAGATACAGCTACATAAGTTCAATTATTATACGAACTATCTAAAACAAAAAGTTTAGTGTTAGGCAGATTTCTTTCAATTGCAAGCTCAAGGGCTTCTCTCTTCCACAAAAAGGTGCATTCCATTGAAACTTTTCATCACGAGGGTCATATGAGGCTGCGGCAACTGCTCCTCGTCCGGCCTGAAAGTCAATCTGTCAAAAGACATTTAATTGATAGTTATTGGTTAAATGTTCTGTGATCATGTTCATAAAGTTTCACGAAATACTTTTATTTTAAAATGTAAACCTTTGAAGCAATCTCGCCAGCACTATCTTCAACTCGTTCATGGCAAAGTGCTGCCCGATGCAGTTTCTTTGAAAAATCGTGAATTTTATTGCTTTAAAAACATTGAATGAATTATTGAAGGAATTGAAATCTATATATGTTGAAAACTTTCATAAATAAGTCTATATAATGTTAGTAAACGTGTGGTTAGTTTCCAGAGTCAAGCAAAACCTTGGTCCGGCAGAGAAAGGCACGAAGGAATACGCGTCCATTTCCTTGATGTTCTCAGACAAAAATCTCTCGGGCATGTATTTCTTTGAAGGTTTATAAACTTTAAAAATCAAATCTATAATTTTATTCTAATTGATTATGTAGTGTTAGGTATAATTTAATTCACTTATTTTACAACTAGGGGCTCATACGCATTATATTATTCAAAGAAAAAACTTATGATATGGATAAAAATTCTTTAAAAAATGAAACTATAAATCTAAACTAACCTCTGGTTCTTCCCATATTTCTTCGTTGTGGTTCAGACACAGCAGCATGATGGCCACTGAAGTATGTCTGGGCATTTCAACACCGTCAATGGTCAGAGGTTGGGAGAGTTCCCTCTCAATGACTGGCACTATACTGTGCAGTCTCAACGCCTCCTTAATGCACATCGTCAGGTAGGGCAAACTGTTCAAATCTTCACTAGATGGATTTTAAATTTAGGATTTTTTTAGTTTTTCAGCTAAAGTTAAACGTTTAAAATAAAAAACAAATTAAATTCAAGAGCTTCGGAGAAAGCTAAATGAGACACAAACTGTGTGATGACGTCGGATTGTCTTCCTTCCAGCAATTCATCAATCTCCTGCTGGCATTTGCTCTGCTCTTCCGGGTGGCAAGCCAGCGAGTAGGCAGTCCAAGACAAGGCGCTTGAGGTGGTGTCTTGTCCTGGGAGGGCCATGTTGCCATTTTAGTAGTAATTGTTGGTGGCTTGTGATCTAGAGATAGAATCTTGGTTAATGCTTATTTATTTATTTAAATAATAAAGTGTATGAAGTTTTCTGATTGATTCAATAAAAATAAATATATAGATTGAATTAATTATTTTAAATATTCTTTTTATTATGAATGTTTTTAGAAGCACCTGCAAACATCATGACATCGACTTCGTTTTGGATTTCGAGGTCGCTCATACCATTGCCATCTTCGTCTTTGGCCGCTAGTAGAATGTCCAAGAAGTCATTAATCTCGGTCTTTCCGATCTTTTTCTTAAAGGAAAATATTCAATTTTTTTTTCTCGATATTTAGTTTAAATAGATATAAATATAATTTTAAAATTAGTTTTTACTTTTTTTATATTGTATTTAATTTTTTTAAATCGGAATAATGTTCCCACCTTCTTCTCGGTTATAACGTTTTTAGTAAATCCATGAACAAACTTAACAATTTTTCTCCATTTTCGTCCATCGCTTGTCAGCATGTAGAGCCAGTCATAGTAAAACCATGGCCTTCTGTAAACATAAACTTAAACTTTGGTAAAGTTTCACATCATATTGAACCAGAGTTAAAATAAATTGTTTTTCCAAGATAGGGTTTAGGTATAAGTTTATCTTTAGGTGAGTTCGATTAGATGTCTAGAAAAAGTCAGCTTTTTCCATTTTCTCCTCCTAATCAACCCATCGTATAATTTAAATCTGTCTGAAACTACATTAAATATATATTTATATATATATATAGGCTTCTATGGCTTGTGTGTGAGCTCCAGTCGTTTTCGGTAAAGTGGATCATTTTTAGGACATGTACGAGTGTCGAATGCATTGGAGAATTCATTAGAAATAAAAAATTGGTTCAAGCTTTAAATTAAATTATAATTTTAATAAATTGCGGAGGTGTTACAATTTTAGCAATGTTTTCATCGATTAACGAACAAAATTAAAAACCTAATACCCTATAAATTTAATTCATAAAAATATTGAAAACAAAGTTGATTTTTATTTAACCCACACTCACAAAATTCTTTCGGTCCACAGTTCTCCAAGGGTTTTGACAGCTTGAATGTACGGCTCAGCATACCTGGGTTTAAATTGATTTTTGAGCATGTTTACAATGTTATATTATTGGAAATATTTAACTTTTTTAACTCCTAGCCTATAGTTTGAGAAAGTTTTGAGAACGCCTTTTATATGATTCTAAAAAACAAAATTTAAAAGATGAAACATCAAACATGTCTTCTTGGACATTGGTTTCTAGGGAAAAAGCACATCGAAGGAGAATATCTGATGAACAGAGAGAAAAGGTTTCAAACATGTCCACACTTTCTTCCTTTTTTGTTCGTTTCAAAAGCTTAGCCTGTTAAAGAAAATTTATTTTCTGCTATTTTTGAATTTTCTAAATATTGTTTTTTATTTAATAAAATTAATTGCATTCACCACTCACCAGGAGGAACTCAGAGCAAGTGTTTTGGACGTGAACGAAACGCTTAAGAGCTCCGAAATGAAACGAAGGTGTTAAAAGCTTCCTGTTCCTTGCCCACTTTTCTCCCGAAGAAATCAACAATCCCTCTCCTAGCCAGTCTTTTCCAAGCTGGTATGTGCTATATTTTATGTATTTTGGCTCTGTTTGAAGAGATGAGAAAATATTACCAAAGGACTGAGTCTTTATTTATTAATTAAACTGTCACTAATTCTCAAACTATTTATGAAAGAACATAATTAATAAAAGTGGTAAATATTGAAAAAAAATCTTTAATCTCAAAGAACTTAGCGTTTTTGACATACGAAAACCTAGCAATGGCAATTGATTTTTAAAACATTTTTATTAGCTATACTTACATATTGAAATGTTAGATTAGGATAAACAAAGTTAAAAACAACTTAAACGTTTGAACAATTTTGACTCATTCAGAAGTTATGTAACTTATATTTCTAACTTTTCGTGCATCAAGTTAACAGTGCACTCATTAATATATATATATATAGTGTGTAAAGCAAATTTTTTTTTTTGAAGTATAATCTGATTTTTAATTGTCTTCTAGAACCTGAAGTCTTTAGGATAACCTTGACCGTGTCAGGGTGCCAAACCCTCACGGCCCCCGTTCCCAAAAGACACGACAACAAAGAATCGGCTTTTGGATTGCTTTTGCAGCAACTTTTGTAATAGTCAATCGTTATTTTTGTGAAAGGAGTTGGAACCTGATTGGTTTAATATTATTTTAATGAAGATTTCGTTTTTAATGATTTAGCAATAAATAAAGTTAAAATCGTGATAAACTTTTTTCCTTATAGAATCTACTAATAAACACATTAATTAAAATCTCATGTTAAAATGCACTCAACCCCCTACCATAAACACAAATCCAAACACTGCCAACCTCTAACAGATTTCCAAAAAACCAGTGAGGTTTGCGTTGAGGTAGCTTTGCAAGGGCTTTTTTGACTTTGATAAAGTTCATCATGTGCTTGACAATCCTTGTAGTTAGGTACGCCAAAACAATTGTCACTAAAGCGGTTAAGTAAATCTGCACAGAAAACAACATTTTTGATCTCGAGAATGCAGACTTTACAAAGTATTTATCTGAGAAATCACTTGAAGTTAGTTTTCAGAAAGTTAACTTTGGATCAACGTCAAGCTGAAAATATTTTCAAATATCTTCTTATCATAATTGTATCAGAAGAATTTTCATTATATATAAGACATTCATTCAGTCCAATTGTAAACAGGCCTTTAGCTTATAATTCATACTCGGCAGTTAAGCGCAATGAAGTCCCATGTAACTTATATAACAAGTAACAGCTAAGAATGTCTCTTTTAATAGAAAGCTTATGTAACTCTTAAAACAAAATGTAATTAAATATTTTTAAGAATGTTCCATTATTATTTTCTATTCTATAAAAATTCCTGAATTAATAACATTTTAATTTGAAAAAATAATTTATGAACAATCATATGGATAAAAATTGTGAACAAAATATATAAATGTTTTATTAACCACAACTATCTATTTTCAATACTTTTATTACAAATTTATTGGGTTCTTTAAAACCAGAGGCAGTGATCAGCTGCAAATCTGAGGAGATTCCTACCCAGCATAGGTGGCGATCTTCGGGTTTCCTGGGGCTCGAACCTTCCCCCCACTTCAAAAAAAACATTTTTGAATTTTTATTTTGGAATCAGTAGTTAAGTAAGCAAAGAATAGTTTTGTTTCAGACAGCTATCACTGTAACTAAACATACTCACAATGTATTACTATGTAAACATTCTGTTTTATGCCATGGTTGACGATCATGCTCGTATCAACAAAAAAACTTGATAAAAAGTGGAAGGGGGGTCTACATTAATTTTTTTACCACCTAAAATACCACCAGCTTCACATCCTTCCATTCAACGCACTAAAAAACTCACTATCTTAGGTATCACATTCACCAACACTCTCAACATTTCACCACACATAGATCATATTATCAATAATGCTTTCAAACTTTTCATCGCATCAAAACAATCCGTTCCCATGAACTCTTTGGTGCCAAACTCTTTGACATCACTGAGTCCCTCATCATCTCTCACCTTAAATATGCAGCTCATTCTTGGTCTGGTTTTGCTGATCAGCAACAAATCAAGCAGTTTCAGTTCTTTATTAATAAACTAATTATACTTATATATCTTCCTTCTCACTACCCATCTATTTTTACCACTTTAGACACTAAGCTATTTTCAAAAAATATCCATTAACTCTGACCACGTTCTTCACCAAATTCTACCCTCTCTTAAAAGATCTAGACATAACTTAAGACCTCGTAAGCACAATTTAGATACACCAATATATAACACGTTTGAAAGCAAAGCATTCCTCCCTCGTCTTCTGTAACATCTCATTCTATAGTTTATATTTATATTATCATTTCTGATTTGTATTACTTATTGATTTATTTATTATCATATCCACCATATCCTTGGTCGAGTTGTTTCATTTTAATCCATTATCATTTGCATTAGAATCTAATAATTATATTTTAGTCATGATATATTTTTAATCTATATTATTTTGCCTTTTAATATTTTATATTATCTTTAAATTTTAATCTGTTTCGCTTTCTTGATTAATTTTTGGTTTTTGTTCACCTTCTATTAAAAAAAATTAAAAACATGGCTTGCGTCTGTCAAGCCGTGATGAATAAAGATTTTAAAAAAAAGTTCAAGTAATGAAACATTTATTTCTAATACTGCTGATTTTTTTACAACCGAAGAATTCTTTTTATCGAAAAAGTTGTTAAATACCGAATTTGAAAGTAATATATTTTTTCAATTTTCGCAAGCAGAGATTCAGAATGCTTTTCAGAAAATATCAGTTCACTTTTTGCAAGCAGACAGATTTACATTTTTATTTAAAAAATCATTAATATTGTACTACTTATTTTGAATGGGCGATATTCATAGGGGGATTCTGAGGTCCACTTCAATATCGACCCTTTCAATTTTTTAGATGAACCAAAGTTAATTAATTTCAAAAAGCTTCAAACATTAACTAAAATTGTGGTTAAATCAAACTACAAGTTTCATATCACATGATTGCCAAAAAAAATGCTGAGGCTTTTACCACATTCTATCGTTAGAAACACAATGTGCACTGTTAATGCCGAATCAAGCCAGTTTGGTGTTGTGGTTGACGGCACACAAGACTGCAATGGGTTAGAGCAGGAATCGATATGCATTCGTTTTTTGATGAAGCTCTAAATGTTAATGAACAGTTTATTGGTCTATTCAGCCCACCAGATACGATCGGAAAAACATTATCTGCTGTAGTAAAAGATTTTCTGATTAGAATTATGTAACCTATAGAAAAACTAAAAGCTCAGACTTATGACGGCGCTGCTAACATGAGCGGCCGATATAATGGTTGTGAGGCTATTATCAGCAGTGAGCATCCGCTTGCATTGTTTTTCCACTTTTCTGCACACTGTGCAAATCTTGTTGCCCAGCACACAGCTGCCGCAAAACCCTTTGTGAGCAATTCACTTCAGTTTGTCCAAGAGTTAGGTGCTTTTTACAATCGTTCAGGGAAGTTCAAGAAGCAGTTTAGTGATGCTTTTGTGTTTCTTATAATTGCCTTTTCTGATGAGCCACTGAATAAAAAGTATAGTATAAAGCTTTTTGTCCTACAAGATGACTGACTAGAGTTTCTACAGTGTCTTCTGTGCTTGAACATTATGAGGTGGTACTTTTTAGCTTGGAATCATTCGCTTCCATTGGTACTGCTGATGAAACAGCTGAAAAGGCTTGAAGCCTTTTTTTAACAAAACACTACTACACTAGCCCTCAAGGTAATTGTTTTGGTGTTTTCACTTCTGGAACAGTTAAACAAGTCGTTGCAATCAGCAAGTGCCAAGGTCAGTGGAATGGTTGCAGCGACTGATTAAGTTGTGCGAAAACTGCGTCGCCTACGAGCAGATGAACAGTTTAACGCCATTTTCAGAGATGTCAACAGTATGGTTTTGGCATATGATCTCGAGCCGATTGCTGTATCTCGGGTGTGAAAGCCGCCACAAAAGTATTGTGGGCTTAGCCCAGGTTCTGTAGCTACAAAATCAGAGGAACATTATCGAGCAGCATGTTACGCTGTCATAGACATTGCAATCATGCAACTCACAGAAAGGTTTAAAGGAGATTCTCCTGGTTTGCGTTCATACTTGCTGCTGAAGACAATGTTGCTAACTGGTGTAGTTTAGCATGATATTTGCAAGCAGTATCGTGAGTTAAATGAAACTGGTCTTTGTTCACAGTTAGCTATGTTTAAAGACCAGAATGAATTTCAGCAACAAATGCAAATAAGAATGCAAGCTATGATCACGGAAGTCAGACATCTGTTTCCTTAGGTTGAAAGATTGATCAGGTTGATGCTTGTGTGTCCAACAACGTCATGTACTGCAGAAAGCTCTTTTAGTGCTTTGCGGCGTCTTAAGACTTGGTTGCGTGCACCTATGACACAGCCTCGCTTGAATTCACTGGCCGTTTGTCATGCACATCAGGATAAACTTAACAGTCTGTATTTGAAAAGACTAGCAGAAGAATTTGCTAGTCGGTCAAACATTCGAAGGGGTCTTTTTGGAAATTGGAGTAAACGAACTGTGGGAGAAGGTAGGAAGACAAGCAGAGAGGGTATTTTATGTTATCTAAATGGCCCACAGTGTATATTCAGAATCTAAATATAGACTGTGGGCCAAAAAAAATCTTCCAATTTATATGTGTTTATAACTTTGGCAAATTTAAATCTATTTGTAATTTTTTTAAACTATTGTACTCAGAAATAAATAGAAAACAAGATGTTATAAATTTCATTTGATGACTTGATGGCTAGTTGTAATTGAATTTATATAGATGACAAATAATAAAAGGTACTAAAATCGCTATTGTTTTTCTCCAAATCGCTCATAGTGGCAATAGAAAAGTATTTTTATTGAGTATCAAAATTTTTTTTTAATGTTTGGTGTTTAAAATATTAATAGTTGATACAACAATAATTAGCACTACAGTGAACAATACTAAATATTATTGCTGGTTCTGTATTGGCCGATACCGGTTCTTTGATTTCAACCCTGGAGAGGACCCCCCCCCCAAATTTTCTGCAGATCGCCGCCCCCCCCTGGTTCTAATACACCTCAACCAGGAATAAACCGTAACAAGGTTTCGCTGGTTGAGAAAAACAGGGATGTTACAACAAAATTAATTAATGGCGTGACAATTGTTAAAAAAACTTTTCTTCTTTTAAGTAAAGTGCCAAGTGGCACTAGCAAAGACATAACAGCCCATTATGCACAACATAATATCAACATTATATCGTGTTATGCTAGTATTAAAAGGACACCTGACCAACCTAAGTTTAAAATTGAACAATCCACTGGATTACTTGAGAAAAAAAAGAAAAAAAAAGAATGAGAAAAAGAAAATGGTTGGTCGAGTGAAGGAAGAAATTGAAGAAAAGAATGAATGGATGCGTGGGAAAAGTCAGAATGAATAAATGGAGTCACGCTTGGATTGGTGTGTAAATTGAAAAGAAGTTTGAAGAATTGTAAGCAACTCATAATGCATCTTCAATGACGTGTCAATGTCATTATCTTGGAGGAGTGCATGTTTCACTGAATTGTCTCAAGGAATACTTGCATTTAAACACAGGTCAAGTTCAAATGTTTTGGCCGCCCAAAGCTGAGCTCAAGGGATAGCTGAAATAAATTTGTATCAAAACTAAACTTTTTGTGATTTAACAATCTTAGGGGTTTGCAACAGCTTCTAGATTAAATTCTGCATGCTGCAACAAATGAATCTTTTATTCTTAAAAGAAAAATCTATTTTATGTCTTTACATTAACTAACTTTTGTCCGTGATATCAGTCGTTCTTTACCGACAACGAGTCAGAAAGACATACAACAATATCCGCTTGCTCGGTCTGGTAGACCAACAGTAAATTTACAATTGATACCACTTTCATTTGTAAAAAATTTATTTCTTCGTATTTTTTAAAAATAACTTATTTCGCAGATACTATTCTTTTTCCTGCAATCATTGTTTATTTCGTTGATGAGTTTTTAAGAAAATCAGAGTTTTTTTGGAAATATTGATTAAAACAGATTAACCATTCTTAAATATTCAAATGTTTGACATTATATTCAACAAACTAGAGTAAAACTAAACATTTCAATGTTAAAATTAATAGATAAAACAGTAAAATATGGTTTCAAAAAGCTAAAAATAATAAGCGACAATTTTTCACATCCTCTTGGTCAGCTGAGCGAGAAAGAATGAAAGTCTTTTTCCGTGGCAAGAAATAAGTTAGTAGCAAATGTTATATTTTTTAAGAAAAATATATTGTTTAAAACATCTAAAAAATACATAAGTTCAATTATGATACGAACTATCTAAAGCAAAAAGTTTAGTGTTAGGCAGATTTCTTTCAATTGCAAGCTCAGGGGCTTCTCTCTTCCACAAAAAGGTGCATTCCATTGAAACTTTTCATCACGAGGGTCATATGAGGCTGTGGCAACTGCTCTTCGTCCGGCCTGAAAGTCATTCTGTCAAAAGACATTTAATTGATAGTTATTGGTTAAATTTTTTGTGATCATGTTCATAAAGTTTTATTTTAAAATGTAAACCTTCGAAGCAATCTCGCCAGCACTATCTTCAACTCGTTCATGGCAAAGTGCTGCCCGATGCAGTTTCTTTGAATATCGTGAATTTTATTGCTTTAAAACATTGAATAAATTATTGAATGAACTGAAATTCATATATGTTGAAAACTTTTATAAATAAGTTTGTTTCCAGAGTCAAGCAAAACCTTGGTCCGGCAGAGAAAGGCACGAAGGAATACGCGTCCATTTCCTTGATGTTCTCAGGCAAAAATCTCTCGGGCATGTATTTCTTTGAAGGTTTATAAACTTTAAAAATCAAATCTATAATTTTATTATAATTCGTAGCTAGTTGATTATGTAGTGTTAGGTATAATTTAATTCACCTATTTTACAACAAGGGGCTCAATACTCATTATGCTATTCAAAGAAAAAACTTTTGATATGGATAAAAAATCTTAAGAAAATGAAACTATACACCTAAACTAACCTCTGGTTCTTCCCATATTTCCTCGTTGTGGTTCAGACACAGCAGCATTATGATCACCGAAGTATACCTGGGCATTTCCACACCGTCAATGGTCAGAGGTTGCGAGAGTTCCCTCTCAATGACTGGCACTATACTGTGCAGTCTCAAAGCCTCCTTAATGCACATCGTCAGGTAGGGCAAACGGTTCAAATCTTCGCTAGATAGTGTTTAAATTTAAGATTTTTTAACTTTTTAGCTAAATTTAAACTTTAAAATAATAATAAAAATTAAATTCAAGAGCTTCGGAGAAAGCTAAATGAGACACAAACTGTGTTATGACGTCGGATTGTCTTCCTTCCAGCAATTCATCAATCTCCTGCTGGCATTTGCTCTGTTCTTCCGGGTGGCAAGCCAGCGAGTAGGCAGTCCAAGACAAGGCGCTTGAGGTGGTGTCTTGTCCTGGGAGGGCCGTGTTGCAATTTTAGTAGTAATTGTTGGTGGCTTGTGATCTAGAGATAGAATCTTGGTTAATGCTTATTTATTTATTTAAATAATAAAGTGTATGAAGTTTTTTGATTGATTCAATAAAAATAAATATATAGATTGAATTAATTATTTTAAATATTCTTTTTATTATGAATGTTTTTAGAAGCACCTGCAAACATCATGACATCGACTTCGTTTTGGATTTCGAGGTCGCTCATACCATTGCCATCTTCGTCTTTGGCCGCTAGTAGAATGTCCAAAAAGTCATTAATCTCGGCATTTCCGCTCTTTTTCTTAAAGGAAAATGTTCAAATATATTCTTTTTTCGATATATAGTTTAAAATTTAAATAGATATCAATTTAATTTTTAAACTTTATTCATTATATTTAATTGTTAAAATTTATACATTATATTTAATTTTTTAAAATTGAAATAATGTTCTCGCCTTCTTCTCGGTTATAACGTTTCTAGTAAATCCATGAACAAACTTAACAATTTTTCTCCATTTTCGTCCATCGCTTGTCAGCATGTAAAGCCAGTCATAGTAAAACCATGGCTTTCTGTAAACATAAATTTAAACTTTGGTAAAATTTCATATCATAATGAACCAGAGTTAAAATAAATTGTTTTTCCAGGATAGGGTTTAGGTATAAGTTTATCCTTAAGTGAGTTCGACTAGATGTCCAGAAAAAGTCAGCTTTTTCCATTTCTTCTTTCTTATCAACCCATCGTATAATTTAAATCTGTCTGAAACTACATTAAATATTTATTTATATTTATATAAGCTTCTATGGTTTGTGTGTGAGTTCCAGTCGTTGGATCCTTAAAGTTTTCGGTAAAGTAGATCATTTTTATGACATGTACAAAAAATTCATTTAAAAAAATGTTTCAAGTTTTAAATAAAAATTATAATTTTAATAAATTGCGGCGGTGCTTCAATCTCGCAGACACTTTTAGCAATATTGTCATCGATTAACGAACCAAAATAAAAACCTAATACCCTATAAATTTAATTTATAAAAATATTGAAAACAAAGTCGATTTTTATTTAACCCACACTCACAAAATTCTTTCGGTCCACAGTTCTCCAAGGGTTTTGACAGCTTGAATGTACGGCTCAGCATACCTGGTTTTGAATTGATTTTTGAGCATGTTTACAATTTTTATATTCTTGGAAAAATTCAACTTTTTTAACTCCTAGCATTTAGTTTGGGAAAGTTTTGAGAACGCTTTTTATATGATTCTAAAAACAAAATTTAAAAGATGAAACATCAAACATGTCTTCTTGGACATTGGTTTCTAGGGAAAAAGCACATCGAAGGAGAATATCTGATGAACAGAGAGAAAAGGTTTCAAACATGTCCACACTTTCTTCCTTTTTGGTCCGTTTCAAAAGCTTAGCCTGTTAAAGAAAATGTATTTTCTGCTATTTTTGAATTTTCTAAATATTTTTTAAAATTAAATAAAAATAGTTGCATTCACCACTCACCAGGAGGAACTCAGAGCAAGTGTTTTGGACGTGAACGAAACGCTTAAGAGCTCCGAAATGAAACGAAGGTGTTAAAAGCTTCCTGTTTCTTGCCCACTTTTCTCCCGAAGAAATCAACAATCCCTCTCCTAGCCAGTCTTTTCCAAGCTGGTATGTGCTATATTTCATGTATTTTGGCTCTGTTTGAAGATATGAGAAAATATTACCAAAGGACTGAGTATTCATTTATTAATTAAACTGTCACTAATTCTCAAACTATTTATGAAAGAACATAGTTAATTAAAGTTATAAGTATTGAAAAAAATTCTTTAATCTCAAAGAACTTAGCGTTATTGACATACGAAAACCTAGCAATGGCAATTGATTTTCAAACATTTTTATTCGCTATACTTACATATTGAAATGTTAGATTAGGATAAACAAAGTTAAAAACAACTTAAACGTTTGAACAATTTTGACTCATTCAGAAGTTATGTCACTTATATTTCTAACTTTTTGTGCATCGAGTTAACATTGCATCTCATTAAAATTTAGGCGGCACACAAGGCACCGTGTGTAAAGCAAATTATTGTTTTTGAACTATAATCTGATTTTTAATTTTTTTCTAGAACCTGAAGTCTTTAGGATAACCTTGACCGTGTCAGGGTGCCAAACCCTCACGGACCCCGTTCCCAAAAGACACGACAACACAGAATCGGCTTTGGGATTGTTTCTGCAGCAACTTTTGTAATAGTCAATCGTTATTTTTGTGAAAGGAGTTGGAACCTGATTGGTTTAATAGTATTTTAATGAAGATTTCGTTTTTAATGATTTAGTAATAAATACAATTAAATAAAAAATGTTTTTTTAAATCGTGATAAACTTTTATTCTTATAGAATCTACTAATAAACGCATTACTTTAAATCTCATATTAAAATGCAATCAACCCCCTCCCATAAACACAAATCCAAACACCATCAACCTCTAACAGATTTCCAAAAAACCAGTGAGGTTTGCGTTGAGGTAGCTTTGCAAGGGCTTTTTTGACCTTGTTAAAGTTTATCATATGCTTGACAATCCTTGTAGTTAAGTACGCCAAAACAATTGTCACTAGAGCGGTTAAGTATATCTGCACAGAAAACCACATTTTCGATCTCGAGAATGCAGACTTTACTAAGTATTTATCTGAGAAATCACTTGAAGTTAGTTTTCAGAAGGATAAAATTGGATCAACGTCAAGCTGAAAATATTTTCAAATATCTTCTTATCATAATTGTATCAGAAGAATTTTCATTATATATAAGACATTTATTCAGTCCAATTGCAAACAGGCCTTTAGCTTATAATTCATACTCGGTAGTTAAGCGCAATGGAGTCCTATGTAACTTATATAACAAGTAACAGCTAAGAATGTCTCTTAATAAAAAAACTTATGTAACTCTAAAAACAAGATGTGTTTAATTCAATGCAAAAATGTTCCATTCTTATCAAATCTTCTATTTCTTAAAAATTCCTTACAAAATAACATTTGAATTTGGAAAAATAATTTATGAATAATCATTTGGATAAAAATTGTGAACAGGAAATATAAATGTTTGTTAACCACATCTATCCATTTCCAATACTTTTGTTCTATCCAAAGTCGCTGTCCCGTCCAAAGATACATTTTGCATGCGTAATTAGTCTATTTTTAGCTATTTGGACCAAGCTAGAATTTGAGTTTGAATTTGATAGTGTTAAGAAAAGTTGCGATCATTTTTAAAAGAAAGTGTTAAATAAGTTAAGATAAGATAGTATAAGATGGATAATCAAAAACAAATTTATTTAGATTTTTGCCGAGTCAAATATTTTAATTTAAGCAATACTATAGGTAGCTAAACAATAGGTAAAGAAAAAGGAGATAAAATTAAAAGATGTCTGAAAAAAGAAGAAAAATTCTCTAAAGTCTATAATTGATGAGTCAAGAGCCGAGGGTTTCAGCTTATTTCCCATGCAGCATTGGGACTTGAGAACGTACTTTGTCTACCCTCGAATCTCAAGTAAGTCATTGTGATTTTATTATATTTTTTAAATATAATTTTTTTAATGAATAAATATTTTTGCAGAATGCCAATGACACAACCATAATGTCTTCCTGGAAGCTTGTTGCTTTTGTAGAGGACTTTTTTGATATAATTCATGAAGTGCACATGAGTAAAGGTCATATGGGCATCAGAAAGACAGCTGATGAGGTGTCTAAGTTGTATTACTGTGTGCCTAGATGTGCCATAGACAAATATGTTGCTCTTTGCCTTACATGTCCCATGCGCAAGCCACAGACAACAAGAGCACCATTGAAACCCATAATATCATATGGATTCATGACGAGAGGGCAGGTACATGCACAACCCTATCAATATTTCATTAATAATTGATAATTGTTATAGGATTTAAAGTAATTAACATTCCTAACCACTCTACATGCATTTGTTACAGATTGACCTGAGAAAACCGTGGAATTATTTGCACAAGCAAGTCAATCAATCAATCCCTAATGATTTATATAGCGCCCTTTACTAAGTGAACAAAGGCGCTCTTCAAATAATTTTGTTAAATAAAACGGGTTTTAGACCACTACCAATATATGTATATAGATAAATTTAAATATATATATAAACACACAATCAACCTCAATAATCCAACCTCACCCACCCCACCATGACAATCACCGCCAAAAAATCACTATCACCATAAATAAAAAATTCAATCATCACCACAATACCAACACTCATACTACAGCACAATCATCCTCAAAACACAATCATCATTCTTCTCAATTTTCTGTCTTGCCACTGGTGCCGAGGCTGCGAAAGAGGGTGAAGGAGAAGTCTTTGCCAACGCTGGTACTGCTGTTGCTATGGAAAGCTTTATCCTTTCTCCTTGAGCGCTTTGATTCCCTGTGGCCATCTTGGTCTGCTGCGGCCATTCTCGACAGATTCAAACCAACCAACATTCGCACTAAAAACACTCTAATTAATTAAATTTAATTTTTATTTAGACTTAAGATTCTAAAATTTTAATATATTATACCCAAAACCGTTTATTCTACAAATTTATTTGAGCGGCTGCCAAAATGGCACAAGGGCACAGGGTGTGAAAAATTTTCACAGGGTGTGAAAATCAAGCTTGTGCAATTGATCCCACGATTTTGGCACCTGCATGAATTTCATTTTTATTATTTCATTATTAATTTAGGAATTAATTTGTTATATTATTTGTGAAATTTTTTGTATTACATTTCTAACATTTATTTTTATTAAATTTCTGATAATTATTGGTATTAAATTTTAAATATAATTTTTATGACATTTTTTATATGCTTTTCATTACATTTTATATATTTTTACAGGATTAATTTGTTTTATTATTTCTGACATTTATTTGTATAACATTTTTGATAATTATTGGTATTAAATATTGGAATTGGATTTAAATAAAATGTTGAAAGAATTATTAACTAGAACATAATTAGAATATAATTAGAATATAATTAGAATAATTAATATTAATTATTAATTAGAATTATTAATTCCAATTAATATTTTTAGTTTGAAAATTCTATTATTTAAAATTGTTTAATAATTATTTTTTGATAATAATTAATATTTAACATCTAAATAATTATTTTTAGTTTAAAAATTTTATTAAAATAATATTTAAAAAAACTTTAGGTTTAGATAGACCCTCATTATTTATGGACGAGCGCATGTTTATTTACTAAAATCAGCTGGTGCGTGTACGACAGAATAAAAATAACAATAACTAAAGGCGACCATATTATTTTTATTATTTCGGCAACTATTTGATGCGAGATATATCGTAAAATGAACAATAATTATGGCTTATTTATTTTTAGAAAATTATTATAACCTAAATAAAAAAGATAGAAACAATCAAAGTAGAAAAAAGCTTCCATCGATATGATTTATTGCTCAAACTTGCAGCATATCCTTTGCAGCTTTAACAAATTCAACTCAGGAATGTCAAGTATTTTCACATCATAAAAATCATTTGTGAACGTCATTCAAAAAATAAGTTTTAACCACTTTATTAAACTTAAAATGTTAGAAATGAAAAGTTACAGATATTGTCAAATTTTTAAATGAAAAAGTGTTGCTATAATATTGGTCAGAGAACTAGAAGTCATCAGCATTTTTTACTATGGGGAAAAATGTCTAATAATTATAGGGTATTTTATTTTGCCTATCAGCAGTCAGAATATTTATTCTTGAATAATCCTGACATGTTTTTTTAATCCTATTTTTATCAATGTCAGCTACTAAGATACAAAATGAGTAGTTAAATTAAATTTATAATGAGTTTGAAAAAATGATAAAACAGTGTCATGATGTTGAAAAAGTAGACCTAATTCACTGTTAGTGGGCAAGTCACTTCCAAACCCAACAGGCCATAGGCTGCTCTATTCTCTTACTGGTCTCTTCTGCTGCTGCTGGTGCACATAGGATGTACCTTTTTTTATTTAGCTCATATCTCTTCAAGCCCTTTGAATTTCTGTTAGGGTTGAATGAGTGAAGATGAATAAGAAAAGAACTTAATCCCTCAGTGGGATGGTTTTCGTAAATAAAAACAATTTTATGCACTAGCTTTCATGTAAAACACTTAAAAATTTGTTTTTACTAACTTCAAACTTTGAATAAAATAAATTTAAAGTACAAAGTTGTTCATTATCTTTAGACTTGCATTATCTTATTATTATCGCTCAATGAGGTTCGTTTCATAGCTATTAAATGCCTTTTAGGGCAGTAATTTTTTCTTGGAAACCCAAGAAGTTTAACTTCAAGCCCTTCTTCAAACAAATTTGTTAACACACTTTCACTAAAACCTACCGGAATGGTGAAAATCGCCTCCAAAGTAACATGTCTTTGCATTGAAACCTCCATGAAATATTTCTATTTACCATACAGCTATTTTGGTCCAAATAGCTAAAAATAGTCTAATTACGCATGCAAAATGTATCTTTGGACGGGACAGCGACTTTGGATGGAACACTTTCATTACAAATTTATTGGGTTCTTTAAAACCAGGGGCGGTGATCTGCTGCAAATCTTAGGGGATTCCTACCCAGCATAGGCGGCAATCTTGAAGTGTCCTGGGGTTCGAACCTTTTCCCCACTTCAAAAAAAACATGTTTGAATTTTTATTTTGGTATCAGTAGTTAAGTAAGCAAAGAAAAGTTTTGTTTCAGACAGCTATCACTTTAACTAAACATACTCACAATGTATTACTATGTAAACATTCTGATATATGCTATGGTTGACGATTATGCTCGTATCAACAAAAAAATGTGATAAAAAGAGGAGTGGGGTCTACATTAACTTTTTTCACTACCTAAAATAGGAAGGGTCTGGACTAGAGGTCGGACCGGGTACCTGCGGGACTCCCGCGGGAACGAGAATGAAAATTACTTTCGGGACGGGAAAAGTCGGGAACCGGGAATAGGTTTTCGGGACGGGAACGGGAATCAATATTCAAATCGGGAACGGGAAAAATCGGGAACGGGAATCAACTTTGAAATCGGGAACGGGAAAACCCGGAATAAAAGTTATTGGGAGTGGATTTTTCAACAAGTATACTTCAGCAGACTCCTAAGTATGGAAATCTCTATTTCATCGATACTCTGTACTTAAAATAAGTATTACATGCAATAGAAATGTATAATGAAGTCACCATTGCGTTGTTAATGTCAAAATCTCTAACATTACATTTGAAGTTGTTATGGCGAGTCCAAATATTAAGGAAATTAGAACAAATGGGTGATGATGAAAACTTGTCAGATGAAATTAAACTGGTCAGTTATGTTATTTTTATTTTCGAAATTCATACTTTGAGTTTGAATTATTAATTTCCAGTTGAATGCTCAGTTGATCATTTTGACAAAAAAAGATGCCCATTAATAATATTAGTGACGAGCATTATTATAGTGGCGTATAACCCGAACGGGCTTACAAGCCACTGAGGCTGCATATTTTCATTTGTGCCTTTAGGTTACTAGGGCACTGGTTGCACTTGAACCTAGGACCTTTCATTATTGGTTAAGCCGAAAGTCGTTGCCGACTCAGCTACCTGTTCACCCATTGATCTTATTCATATGGCAGCATGTCTGTTGCATCCCCCAGTATAAAAAAATAATATTCAAAAAGTTTGGGATAGAAAAAAAATAAATACCACGACTTTCATTAAAGAAACTTTAATTCTATTTTGTACCGCCAGACCAAGCTCCAGTGACGTTGTGAAAAAAAAACAAAGGTTTTTTATACCCTATATGTTAGTTTTTATAACGTAAAAATTATAATACAATTTTTTTACTATCAAATTATACGAATGATTTTATTTGTGCAGTTGTGGAGAATAAGAATGTTGTCAAAAAACATATTTCTAACATTATTGAAAAATTAATAATAATGAACGAGGGAAAAGATTATAAAGATGTTAAATCTATTGGAGTAAAAAAAAGTCCAATACTACAAGAAGTAGCCAAAATTTTGTTTAGTATACCTGCAAGTTCTATTCCTTGTGAACGGAATTTGTCAACATGTGGTCGTTTAACTTTAGACCCAAAATCATCTCATTTGAAAGCTGAAACTTTTGACGGTTTAACCCGTGTTAAAAGCAATAAAAACTTTATTGAATTACTCAAAAACAATGACTAACTTCAATACTTTCATTTCAATAATAATTTGAAATTTAAATCTTGTTTTTTTATTTTGTTAAAAGAAATATTTTCTGACTTTCAAATAATGAACTTTAAGAAATTTTAGGACTAGCAAGTTTGGGACCAGTGAAAACGGCAGCAAAAATAAATAAATAAACAATTTTTTGTAGTTGAAATGGGTTGAAACCGGGTCAAAAAGTTTCGAGAATGGGTCGGGACCGGGAATCAAGTTGCGGGAACGGGACGGGACGGGAATCAAAATTCTGATGGTCCATCGGGAACGAGACGGGACGGGAAAAATAATTTCGGGAACGGGACGGGACGGGAATCAAAATTCTGATGGCCCATCGGGAATGACCCGGGACGGAAAAACAAAATTCGGGAACGGGATGGGACTGGGAATGAAAATTCGTCCATGTCCGACCTCTAGCCTGAACCCCAAAACCCCCCAGGATCGCCGCCTATGTTTATAATCATAGATATAATATGAAGATAAGAATGGAAATGTTTTAACCAGTGAAAAAAGTTTTTTTAGATTAGAGAATTTTTTTAAAAAATGTAATGATGAAAGTGCGAAAAAGATAAATTGGAGTTGGTTGAACAGAAAGTGAAATAGATTAGTAAGGGAGAAGGCGGAATTGCAACTCGATAAGTATAAGGGTCAATCCAAATTCGACTACAGACTTTGTGTCTTTTCATAATTAATTGTGTAATAAAAAAAATGTAAATCTTAAACATGCCCATGTATGTATTATACATAAAAAAATATTTTCAAGCACAAGACTTGAATTAATCTTTTTTTAAATAATTTAATAGTTTTTCAGATTATGGTAAGCGGGACACTGACACTAAGTAGTACTATTATTCTATAGGTATTGGGAGATCAGCAATTAAATCTTATCTAAAGAACGGTATAAAATGTTGTGTAGTTGTCTTTATTTTTAATATTGCACAATCGTTTCTAGAAACAATAATGACGAGAATTTTTTTAATTTATAATAGATAAAAGATTAAAGTATCAGATTTTGTTGAAGTCTGCTTTCTTCGATTACGAGAGTTTTTAGACGCGCTGCATGTAGGAGACGGTGATTTCGGCTCTATCTTCACTGACACATGAGGCCTGTCCAAGGAAGCAGCTGTCATCACTGCCGAATCAGGTTTTGATGTGGGAATCAAATGCCACTGCTTAGCATCAAAGCAGGTGCAGTCTTTTTCACAGCTGCAGGCAAGCTCTCTGTAGATAATGGGCGCCTCAGAATTCCTTTTCCTGACGTGAGCGCCAGTCCGAGGCCTGCCATAGTTGGTAGAGTTGGACGGGCCGCTTCCATCAGAGCCACGCACTCTTTGACATCGTCAGAGGTTATCTGTGGATAGAATGGTACGTGTAAAAAATATATTTTGCCATTATGAATAGCCTATATCATTGAACAAGGTTGAGAATCAAAGTCTTCACCCAAAAAAAATTAATATACACTTTCAGAATATAAAAACCTCGTGTAGCTCACGAATCCGACTACCGTTCAAGATTGCTTGGAGGTCACCGAGGTTGTTGACAGACATGCCCATTGCTATGGCACTGTTGCAGCTGCGCTCGAGAGCTGCCCCGACGCCGTCAGGAGCTCCTTTGCCGTGGTCGGCTTCTGTGAAAAACCATTGCCTTGAGTTGATGCCTCGTCTTGCCATCTCGCTTTGGAACAAAAACATGGTGCCTCGGTTTCGGTAATGTGACGATGGGAAGTCAGATACGATCGTCACAGACTCGAGGCCCGGTATCATGGCCTGGCAGTGGTCCAGAAGGGGCCGAGATGCACCAGAATATCGGTCGATGTTTTTGTTTTTCCCAATGACAACGTGGCAAATGCTGTAGGCTCGGAGTCCTTACAGCAGTTATAATCTGACGTTTGCGTTCATACCTGCAGCTGAAGACAATGTTGCTAACTGGTGTAGTTTAGCATGATATTTGCAAGCAGTATCGTGAGTTAAATGAAACTGGTCTTTGTTCACAGTTAGCTATGTTTAAAGACCAGAATGAACTTTAGCACAAACGCAAAAAGTAATGCAAGCTATGATCACGGAAACCAGACATCTGTTTCCTTAGGTTGAAAGATTGATCAGGTTGGTGCTTGTGTGTCCAACAACGTCATGCACTGCAGAAAGCTCTTTTAGTGCTTTGCGACTTGGTTGCGTGCACTTATGACACAGCCTCGCTTGAATTCACTGGCCGTTTATCATGCACATCAGGATATACTTGACAGTCTGGATTTGAAAAGACTAGCAGAAGAATTTGCTAGTCGGTCAGGCATTCGAAGGGGTCTTTTTGGAAATTGGAGTAAACGAGCTGTGGGGAGAGGGCAGGAGGACAGGCAGAGAAGGTATTTTATGTTATCTAAATAGCCCACAGTTGGATGGATGGATGGATGGATGGATGGATGGATGGATGGATGGATGGATGGATTGATGGATGGATGGATGGATTGATGGATGGATGGATGGATGGATGGATGGATGGATGGATGGATTGGTGGGTGAATGGATGGATGGGTGGATGGATGGGTGGTCGGATGGATGGATGGATGGATTAATGGATGTATGGATGGATGGATGGATGAATGGATGGATGGATGGATGGACGGATAGATGGATGGATGGATGGATGGATGGATGGATAGATGGATGGATGGATGGATGGATGGATGGATGGATGGATGGATGGATGGACGGATGGATGGATGGATGGATGGATGGATGGATGGAATGATGGATGGATGGATGGACGGATGGATGGATGGATGGATGGATGGATGGATGGATGGATGGATGGATGGATGGATGGATGGATGGATGGATGGATGGATGGATGGATGGATGGATGGATGGATGGATGGATGGACGGATGGATGGATGGATTAATGGATGGATGGATGGATGGATGGATGGATTAATGGATGGATGGATGGATGGATGGATGGATGGATGGATGGATGGATGGATGGATGGATGGATGGATGGATGGATGGATGGATGGATGGATGGATGGATGGATGGATGGATGGATGGATGGATGGATGGATGGATGGATGGATGGATGGATGGATGGATGGATGGATGGATGGATGGATGGATGGATGGATGGATGAATGGATGGATGGATGGATTTATGGATGGATGGATGGATGGATGGATGGATGGATGAATGAATGAACAATGAAAAATCGAGAGTTGTGTTGAAAGAAAAATAAATGGATTACTTGAGGAAAAAAAGAAAAAAAAGAATTAGAAAAAGAAAATGGTTGTTCGAGTGAAGGAAGAAATTGAAGAAAAGAATGAATGGATGCGTGAGGAAAGTCAGAATGAATAAATGGAATCACGCATGGATTGGTGTGTAAATTGAAAAGAAGTTTGGAGAATTGTAAGCAACTCATAATGCATCTTCAATGACGTGTCAATGTCTTTATCTTGGAGGAGTGCATGTTTCACTGAATTGACGCAAGGAATACTTGCATTTGAACACAGGTCAAGTTCAAATGTTTTGGCCGCCCAAAGCTGAGCTCAAGGGAAGGTTGAAATAAATTTGTATCAAAACTAAACTTTTTGTGATTTAACAATCTTAGAGGTTTGCAACAGCTTCTAGATTAAATTCTGCATGCTGCAACAAATGAATCTTTTATTCTTGAAATGAAAATCTCTTTTATGTCTTTACATTAACCAACTTTTGTCCGTGGTATCAGTCGTTCTTTACCGACAACAAGTCAGAAAGACATACAACAAAATCCGCTTGCTCGGTCTGGTAGACCAACAGTAAATTTACAATTGATACCACATTCATTTAAACATTTGTTATATCTTCGTGCTTTTTCAAAATAACTTATTTCGCAGTTAATATTTTTTTTCCTGAAATCATTGCTTATTTCGCTGATGAGTTTTTAAGAAGATCAGAGTTTTTTTGAAATATTGATTAAAACAGATTATCCATTCTTAAATATTCAAATGTTTGACATTATTTTCAACAAACTAGAGTAAAACTAAACATTTCAATGTTAAAATTAATAGATAAAACAGTAAAATATGGTTTCAAAAAGCTAAAAATGATAAGCGACAATTTTTCCCATCCTCTTGGTCAGCTGACCTAGAAAGAATGAAAGTCTTTTTCCGTGGCAAGAAATAAGTTAGTAGCAAAAATTATATTTTGTAAGAAAAATATATTGTTTAAAACATCTAAAAAATACAGCTACATAAGTTTAATTATTATATGAACTATCTAAAGCAAAAAGTTTAGGGTTAGGCAGATTTTTTTCAATTGCAAGCTCAGGGGCTTCTTTCTTCCACAAAAAGGTGCATTCCATTGAAACTTTTCATCACGAGGGACATATGAGGCTGTGGCAACTGCTCTTCGTCCGGCCTGAAAGTCAATCTGTCAAAAGAAATTTAATTGGTAGTTATTGGTTAAATGTTCTGTGATCATGTTCATAAAGTTTCACGAAATAGTTTTATTTTAAAATGTAAACCTTCGAAGCAATCTCGCCAGCACTATCTTCAACTCGTTCATGGCAAAGTGCTGCCCGATGCAGTTTCTTTGAATATCGTGAATTTTATTGCTTTTAAAACATTGAATAAATTAAAGAATTAATTAAAGAATTGAAATCTATATATGTCGAAAACTTTCATAAATAAGTCTATATAATGTTAGTAAACGTGTGGTTTGTTTCCAGAGTCAAGCAAAACCTTGGTCCGGCAGAGAAAGGCACGAAGGAATACGCGTCCATTTCCTTGATGTTCTCAGGCAAAAATCTCTCGGGCATGTATTTCTTTGAAGGTTTATAAACTTTAAAAATCAAATCTATAATTTAATTCTAATTCGTAGCTAGTTGATTATGTAGTGTTAGGTATAATTTAATTCCCCTATTTACAACTAGGGGCTCAATACGCATTATATTGGGGAGCGGGGATGGCTTAGTTGGTAGACGTCGGACTTGCAACTTAAAGGTTGCCAGTTCGAATCCTTGGAAGCAACCGTGAACTATCATATACCTAGTGTATATGATGCGGTGTTTGCGACGTATGCATTGAGAGATGTGTACGTCGTGTGGAGTGGCGCCTCTGGCGCATAAGGACCATGGTTCTCAGAACCATTGTAACATGGCATGCGTCTGTCAGGCTGTGAATAGTATAGACCAAAAAAAAAAAAATATTATTCAAAGAAAAAACTTATGATATGGATAAAAATTCTTAAGAAAATGAAACTATAAATCTAAACTAACCTCTGGTTTTTCCCATATTTCTTCGTTGTGGTTTAGACACAGCAGCACGATGTATATCGAAGTATGTCTGGGCATTTCAACACCGTCAATGGTCAGAGGTTGCGAGAGTTCCCTCTCAATGACTGGCACTATACTGTGCAGTCTCAAAGCCTCCTTAATGCACATCGTCAGGTAGGGCAAAAGGTTTAAATCTTCGCTAGATGGTGTTTAAATTTAAGATTTTTTTAATTTTTCAGCTAAATTTAAACTTTTAAAATTAAAAACAAATTAACTTCAAGAGCTTCGGAGACAGCTAAATGAGACACAAACTGTGTGATCACGTCGGATTGTCTTCCTTCCAGCAGTTCATCAATCTCCAGCTGGCATTTGCTCTGCTCTTCCGGGTGGCAAGCCAGCGAGTAGGCAGTCCAAGACAAGGCGCTTGAGGTGGTGTCTTGTCCTGGGAGGGCCGTGTTGCAATTTTAGTAGTAATTGTTGGTGGCTTGTGATCTAGAGATAGAATCTTGGTTAATGCTTATTCATTTATTTTAGAGACCGACCGAAACAGATATTTTTATTTCGGCCGAAACCGAAATTAGGCCAAAATTAAAATCCCATTTTCGGCTGAAACCGAAATTAAGCCGAAATTGAATATTAATTTTCGGCCAAAACCGAAATTTAACCGAAATTGTAATAAGATTTTCGGCCGAAACCGAAATTTTTTCCAATTTTTATTAAATATAAAAAAATAGTATTTAACGATGACAATGCCATTTTAATAAGTAAATTCAAACAAGCGTATATTTTAAGCCAAAAAAATAAAAGTTTTTCAACAACAAAAATTTTTTGTTGTTGACAGGCTTTGCTTTGGTCAGACTGACATTTTGTAAAAAATTTCTAAATAGAATTCAACGACATTCTCCCAATTTTTTTAAAAATTAATTAATCGAAGCCAGATCTTCTCGTTCTTTCGACTTATATATAGTGTTTTTCAAAGAATGGATATCTAGAATTCCACATGCTTCTATATGTTATTCGAACAATTAGTCTTATGTCACCCATAAATCAATTAACCACGATATATAATAGATATCTAATAGAGATGAGAATCGAACCAAAACTTAATAATTCGAGTTCGATTGAGGATATGGGTTAATCCAGATTTGACTATAGACTTTGTGTCTTTCTATATTTAGGTTTTCAATTTCAAAAAAACTTGCTTTATGTATACTCATGTATGTATTATAGAGTATAAAAAGAATTTCAAACACAATAATTGTATTAATCTTTTTTATTTGAGCAAATACTTTTTCAGATTATCAGTGAACACTGACAGCCATAAAACCTCATCTAAGAAAAATATAAAATTTCTGAATTTAATTTTTGTTTAGTTTTCTTTTTCCCTTCTTGTTTTCACACAATTGTTACTATATGCTGCGTAAATGAGAAATTTAAAATCAATTTTTTAAAATGGCGCCCGTAATGACGGCCATTTAAATCTCCGTAACTTATTATTTTTCACTAAAATAGCTCTTTTTACTTCATGAAATGGTTTTTGAAAATAATTTAATTAATATTCAATTACTTTTTAACGTTAAAACTTCAATTATTTTAAAATAACCCAGTATTGTAGAAAAAGCTATATTAATAAGCAAATCATGATAGTGTATTAATGTCCCGGACAAACAGTGCTATTTTAATAGTTTAGAAGCTTCATGAAATAAATTATTAGACGATGCTTATCTCAAAATACTCTTCATTCAATGCATTCTTCAATTAGTATTATAAAAATACTACAAAAACTACTGTAAATTCGTGACACCTAATCCTAGTCTTATGGTAAACGGAAAATTTGTGTTAACTTCATGGTGTGCATGATATAAAACTATATATAGTTATACGCAAAACAAAAAAAGAGCCCAATATTTAACATTTATTTTTTTTTACCCATGAAATGTATTCAGAAAAAAAATAAAAGTGTATTACTCACTTGTTGCTCAATAAATCGCGATGGTCAGCGAGACGCTAAAATCAGAACAGAAATTGTTGGAATGAACAAAATAGCCAAAAACTCATATAAATTGAGTATTCTAAAATCGAGAGAAGTAAAAAAACTTTTTTAAATATTCCTATGACTGAATAAATCAAACTGGATAGAACTAACTAAAACAGAAATCTAAATAATTAATATTTGAGATTTGTAAAAGAAGTTTAAGACATGCGTTTTTAGCCTATTTTCAATTGTTAAATAGCTAGAAAGTATAATATCGTAGTATTTATTATGAATATTTTAGATGGATAATATTTTTATATTCCTTTTCCTCAAAAAAATGCATCCAGTCTTGGATACGATTTTCCATTCTTTATAAAAACAAGTAAGACACTGCAAATCGTAAGTCTTTAATCGATTCTGGATTAACCCATATACAGATACTTACTTTTGACAATAACCTTTTTAAAAAAGGTTTTGTTAAATATCATCATTGAACGTATCGCAATTTAATTAAATTTCAAATACATTATTGTTGTTCCAGATGCTTATATATGTTATTTGAATAATTAGACTGATGACACCCATAAATCAATCAACCACAATAACTAATAGATATCTAATAGAGAATCGAATCCGAACTTAATAGTTCGATTGAGGATACAGATATATCAGATAAACTACATAAATAAATAAAAATTTCGGTTTTTTGGTAAATATGAGATCCATTTCAGCCAAAATGAAATTGAGCCAAAATTACAAAATTATTTTTGGCCAAAACCAAAAAATTGCCGAAATTGTAAAATTAGATTCGGCCGAAACCGAAAAATCGCCGAAACTAAGAAAATTGGCAATTTCGGCGCCGAAACCGAAACCGAACCAAATTTCGGTCGGTCTCTAATTTATTTATTTAAATAATAAAGTGTGTGAAGTTTTTTGATTGATTCAATAAAAATAAATATATAGATTGAATGAATTATTTAAAATATTCCTATTGTTATGAATGTTTTTAGAAGCACCTGCAAACATCATGACATCGACTTCGTTTTGGATTTCGAGGTCACTCATACCATTGGCATCTTCGTCTTTGGCCGCTAGTAGAATGTCCAAAAAGTCATTAATCTCGGCCTTTCCGCTCTTTTTCTTAAAAGAAAATATTCAAAAAAAATTTTTTCGATATATAGTTTAAATAGATATAAATATAATTTTTCAATTAGTTTTTAAATTGTATACATTATATTAAATTTTATACATTATATTAATTTTTATACATTGTATTAAATTTTATACATTATATTAATTTTTATACATTATATTAAATTTTGCACATTATATTAAATTTTACACATTATATTAAATTTTATACATTATATTAATTTTTTATACATTATATTAAATTTTATACATTATATTAAATTTTATACATTATATTAATTTTTATACATTATATTAAATTTTATACATTATATTAATTTTTATACATTATATTAAATTTTGCACATTATATTAAATTTTACACATTATATTAAATTTTATACATTATATTAATTTTTTATACATTATATTAAATTTTATACATTATATTAAATTTTATACATTATATTAATTTTTATACATGATATTAAATTTTATACATGATATTAAATTTTATACATGATATTAAATTTTATACATTATATTACATTTTTTACATTATATTACATTTTATACATTATATTACATTTTATACATTATATTACATTTTATACATTATATTACATTTTATACATTATATTACATTTTATACATTATATTACATTTTATACATTACATTAAATTTTATACATTAAATTAAATTTTATACATTAAATTAAATTTTATACATTATATTAAATTTTATACATTATATTAAATTTTATACATTATATTAAATTTTATACATTATATTAAATTTTATACATTATATTAAATTTTATACATTATTTTAAATTTTATACATTATATTAAATTTTATACATTATATTAAATTTTATACATTATATTAAATTTTATACATTATATTAAATTTTTTTAAATCGAAATAATGTTCCCACCTTCTTCTCGGTTATAACGTTTTTAGTAAATCCATGAACAAACTTAACAATTTCTCTCCATTTTCGTCCATTGCTTGTTAGCATGTAAAGCCAATCATAGTAAAACCATGGCCTACTGTAAACATAAACATAAACTTTGATAAAGTTTCACATCATAATGAACCAGAATTAAATCTAATTGTTTTTCCAGGATAGGGTTTAGGTATAAGTTTATCTCTAAGAGAATTCGACTAGATGTCCAGAAAAAGTCAGCTTTTTCCATTTTTTCTTTCTAATCAACCCATCGTATAATTTAAATCTGTCTAAAACTACATTAAATATATATTTATATTTATATAAGCTTCTATGGTTTGTGTGTGAGTTCCAGTCGTTGGATCCTTGAAGTTTTCGGTAAAGTGGATCATTTTTATGACATGTACGAGAGCGAATGCATTGGAAAATTCATTAGAAAATAAAAATTGTTTCAAGTTTTAAATAAAAATTATAATTTTAATAACTTGCGGCGGTGCTTCAATCTCGCAGACACTTTTAGCAATTTTGTCATCGATTAACGAACCAAAATAAAAACCTTATACCCTATAAATTTAATTTAAAAACATATTGAAAACAAAATCGATTTTCATTTAACCCACACTCACAACATTCTTTCGGTCCACAGTTCTCCAAGGGTTTTGACAGCTTGAATGTACGGCTCAGCATACCTGGGTTTAAATTGATTTTTGAGGATGTTTACAATGTTATATTATTGGAAATATTTAACTTCTTCAACTCCTAGCATTTAGTTTGGGGAAGATTTGAGAACGCCTTTTATATGATTTTAAAAAACAAAATTTAAAAGATGAAACATCAAACATGTCTTCCTGGACATTGGTTTCTAGGGAAAAAGCACATCGAAGGAGAATATCTGATGAACAGAGAGAAAAGGTTTCAAACATGTCCACACTTTCTTCCTTTTTTGTCCGTTTCAAAAGCTTAGCCTGTTAAAGAAAATGTATTTTCTGCTATTTTTGAATTTTCTAAATATTGTTTTTTATATAATAAAAATAGTTGCATTCACCACTCACCAGGAGGAACTCAGAGCAAGTGTTTTGGACGTGAACGAAACGCTTAAGAGCTCCGAAATGAAACGAAGGTGTTAAAAGCTTCCTGTTTCTTGCCCACTTTTCTCCCGAAGAAATCAACAATCCCTCTCCTAGCCAGTCTTTTCCGAGCTGGTATGTGCTATATTTTATGTATTTTGGCTCTGTTTGAAGAGATGAGAAAATATTACCAAAGGACTGAGAATTCATTTATTAATTAAACTGTCACTAATTCTCAAACTATTTATGAAAGAACATAATTAATAAAAGTTTTAAATATTGAGAAAAAAAATTTAATCTCAAAGAACTTAGCGTTTTTGACATACGAAAACCTAACAATGGCAATTGATTTTTAAAACATTTTTATTAGCTATAGTTACATCTTGAAATTTTAGATTAGGATAAACAATATCGAAAACAAATTAAAAGTTTCAACAATTTCTACTCATTCAGAAGTTATGTCACTTATATTTCAAACTTTTCGTGCATCGAGTTAACATTGCTTCTCATTAAAATATAGGCGGCACACAAGGCACCGTGTGTAAAGCAAATTATTGTTTTTGAACTTTAATCTGATTTTTAATTCTCTTAAAGAACCTGAAGTCTTTAGGATAACCTTGACCGTGTCAGGGTGCCAAACCCTCACGGCCCCCGTTCCCAAGAGACACGACAACAAAGAATCGGCTTTTGGATTGCTTTTGCAGCAACTTTTGTAATAGTCAATCGTTATTTTTGTGAAAGAAGTTGGAACCTAATTGGTTTAATAGTATTTTAATGAAGATTTCGTTTTTAATGATTTAGTAATAAATAAAGTTAAATAACAAGTATTTTTTAAAATCGTGATAAACTTTTATCCTAATAGAATCTACTAATAAACACATTAATTAAAATCTCATGTTAAAATGCACTCAACCCCTTACCATAAACACAAATCCAAACACCGCCAACCTCTAACAGATTTCCAAAAAACCAGTGAGGTTTGCGTTGAGGTAGCTTTGCAAGGGCTTTTTTGACATTGATAAAGTTCATCATATGCTTGACAATCCTTGTAGTTAAGTACGCCAAAACAATTGTCACTAGAGCGGTTAAGTAAATCTGCACAAAAAACAACATTTTCGATCTCGAGAATGCAGACTTTACTAAGTATTTATCTGAGAAATCACTTGAAGTTAGTTTTCAGAAAGTTAACTTTGGATCAACGTCAAGCTGAAAATATTTTCAAATATCTTCTTATCCTAATTGTATCAGAAGAATTTTCATTATAAATTCAATCCAATTGTTAACGGGCCTTTAGCTTTAGCGCTTTTGTATAATTCATACTTGGCAGTTAAACGCAATGAATTCTTATATAACAATAGCTAAGAATGTTTCTTTTAATAAAAACTTATTTAACTCTAAAAACAAGATGTATTTAATTCTATGCAAAAATGTTCCATTCTAATCAAATCTTCTGTTCTATAAAAATTCCTGAAGTAATAACATTTGAATTTGGAAAAATAATTTATGAATAACTAATTGGATAAAAATTGTGAACAAAATATATATATGTTTTATTAGCCACATCTATCCATTTTCAATACTTTCATTACACATTTTTTGGGTTCTTTAAAACCAGGGGCGGTGATCTGCTGCAAATCTTAGGGGATTCCTACCCAGCAGAGGTGGCGATCTTGGGGTGTCCTGGGGTTCGAACCTTCTCCCCACTTCAAAAAACAAAATTATTGAATTTTTATTTTTGTATGAGTATTTAAGTAAGCAAAGGATAGTTTTATGGACAGCTATCACTATATCTAAACATACTCACAATGTATTACAATGTAAACATTCTGTTTTATGCCATGGTTGACGATTATGCTCGTATCAACAATAGTTTTGAAAAAAAATTGATAAAAAGTGGGGGGGGGGGGTTCTACATTAATTTCTCTAGCTTCCCAAAATTGGGAGGGTCTGGACCCCAAAACCCCCCAAGATCGCTGCCTATGTTTATAATCATATATATAATATGGGGATAAGAATGGATATGTTTTGACCAGTGAAAAGATTGTTTTTTAGATTAGAGAAAAAAAGTTTGTAAAAAATGTAATGATGAAAGTGCGAAAAAGAAAAATTGGAGTTGGTTGAACAGAAAGTGAACTAGATTAGTAAGGGAGAAGGCGGAACTGCAACTAGATAAGTATAAGGTGATTAATTGGTTAGGTCAGATGAAATACCGATGGAGGCATGGAGGTGTTTAAGAGAATTCAGGTGTCAGAGTTTTCCAGTTTGATTCGTTCGTTTAATATATAGGACTCAGTTTTCTTTATTGATAAGCAGTGATTGTTTTCTTTTTTTTCTCGAGATCCATTTTCAGTCATCACTCTAAATAAAAGTGCATCCAACACAGGTTTATTGTACACATGTCCATGTTAATTTCCCAAAAAAATATTTACAAAAGTAATTTCTAAAATATTGATAAGTTTTAAAATTAATTAAAATAATATAATATCAGAGGTAGGCAAAGGAATTTAAGGAAACGCAACATAGAAGTATTTGTTCAAAAACCCCACTCTCCTTTACGGAGTCTTACGAAGAACAAAAGGTAGATGGTGAAAAGAGCACCCCAAAAGAAATTGATGATAGAAATTTGTGGGTAGAGATTAAGAGTACAAGAGTTCTGACGCGTACCTCTGTAGTGACAACAGTTTTTTAAAAGATAGAAGATTATTGGATTGAAAACTACAGTATAGTGCAAGTGGGCGCTGTTGTTTTTGTGGAAGAAAATAAATAAAAGAAAAAACCTTTTTTGAAGCAGGAAGACTTTATGTGACACCGAACGATACGAGTTCAAATCCCAAGCACTTTATGAAGGAGTTTGCATTTATTAATGTTGCATATTGTTAACTGAGTGGCCTAATGATTAAGGTCAAGAAATCGTAGTGGTTCTCTAGTGGGGTGGTGCAGTGGTGGGTGGATATGAACGTGATGTGGTGTGATTTTAATGCAATTGGGATGTATTGTTGATATAGTGGTGAAGAGGTGGTAGTGCAGTAGTTCTATGGTGATGGTGCGATGAAGATGGGGTTACATTGAACTAATCGCACAATGAAGGCATTGCACATTTGAATCTACCCACAGTAAAATTGAATCAGATCCTGACCCTACTTTTAAATGGCATTAAAGACTGGTCTTAACTCTAACGCTAACCTTAACTCTTCAATCTGAGAATGGCTTCATGCATACCCAGAGTAGTACTTTATAATTTATATACACTTCAGTTGATCGTTAAAACATTCATGTAACGAGATGTAAGTGAAGACGCGTAAATAGTTCACCATTTTGTGTGAAATGTACATCAGAGACGGTGAATCGAACGAAAATACAGAAATGAATGGAATTGAAAGAGTTTAAAATGAATGAGAGAAAGCGACAGCTGACAATCAAAATATAACTTATTGACGCGACGAAAAGAACAGAATCGAAGAAAGAAATAGAGAGAAGAGGAAAACAGAGAAGGGCCGGGATTTAGAGACAATGTGAATTTAGAGAGGGTTGCAAGGTGACTTCAGAAGGAAAGTCATTCAAAGACTTCAAATCCCGCAACAAAACTCTCATAAAGTCATTTTTCAACGATTTTCATTCACGAAATTGCATTATTAAGTATGGGGCATTGTATGTTTCCAAGCCATGATATCGTTTTTAAAACTAAAACGAGTTCAACATGCGCTTATAGATGAGGAAGTCATGCTTAGCTCATTCATTCAAGGTTGAAGCATTGGCTCTCAATGTGAGTCCATGAATATGTTTCAGTACAGAAAAACGTTAGGTGAGGTTTGTAATGCTACAAAATCATCTCTTTCTTTCCTACACCATCAAGTCACATGCCAATTAATGAGGTTCATGAATATGCAAAAGATACAAGCTGCAAGTTCAAGCTGCAAAAGGTTAATGCCTTCAGTAGTGGTAGTGGTGGTGAGGGAAGCGTCTCTGTCTTTGAAGTTGCCCTTCAAGCGGGCCAAACAACAACAATGTTAATAAATAAAAACAAGTTCAGTCAGTCAGTGAGTAAAAAAATGTGGTTTGTTTTCGTGAAAAATTTAAAAATGAATTTTTTAAATCCAATAAACGAGTTGACATAATCGACCGCAAAAAGATCGCAAACAAAATAGAGTGCTGTCGACAAATTGAAACTATAAAAGTTATATTTAAAACTATAAAATAACATGAAATGTAACTAAAATAATATAAATATCATTTGGAACAAAAGTATAGCAACATAGAGTTGCCTGCAGGCTGAAGAGGGTTTTTGTTATTCAGACCACTGATTTATAAAAAAATCAAGTTTTAAAAATCCCTTCTCGGCACACTCATCCCATATTCCAATGTTTAAGTTATCGATATAATCTTTTGATCTTAATTCTCAGACCAGAACTTGATTCCCGAACTATCACTTCTCATACTTTATGTCTACATCATTTCGGTCTTACAGTGTCTAGCAAACCACTAACACTAGCCAGCAATAGGAAGCACTTCAAATCAACCGAAATAAGCAAAAACCACTCTGAATGAATTCACAGGCTTTCCAGAAGCAAGACATCCCTCACACACCGACTGCTCTATCACATCCAATCGACTCACGCCAAGAACGACAGTAAAAACTCTCGAATACTCTCACCAATCGAGCAATCAGTCAAACTTGATGCGCACCCATCATCTCCCGACAGCACTTCAGCAATTCCATCAATAGTCAACAAATTCACATGCAGATTCTTATGTGCATAAAACATGCATAAAACACACGCAAAAACCCGTTCTTTCACACGTATACATATACATAAATACACATAAACTCATCGACACAAAACACATATATGCATACGAATAAGTACACGCAGACACTCTTACACACAAACACACATACAAATAAATACAAAAACACAATCATATACACAAACACACATGTACAAATATATGTACAAATGTATGCTTTTAAAAGTTTGTATACATTCACAATCGACGACTAAAGCAACACACGGGCAGACTCTTTTGCATGCACTTCAATACAAAACCAAATAACCGCTGAAAATTCTCTTCAATACTCAACCGAAACACCGCTGAAACACCTCTACACGCCTCTCAAGCCCCTTCAGTCAACGTCACAAATGTCCACGTAGACCTTCCACCAGTAGTCGACGGGCACCAGGACGGGGTTGAAATTGTTGTCCACCTCCAAAGAGTACAACACTTCATCTTTCATCAGTAAATACTTCGACTTCTGAGCCAGATGGGGTAGTGGTGGTGTATGGAGGTGTGTGGTAGTGTGTGTGAGGGTGGGTGGATGTGTATGAATATTTATGTGGTTTGTAAAGATGTATTAAGATGTTTGGGGTGTATGGGAGTGTATATGTTAAAAAGGTTGATAGGGTGAAGATATTAAGGGTGATGAAGTTGTAATATTGTGTGAAAGCATTCAAAATCAATTTCAATTCTCAAGAGCTTTTTGCAGCATCTTAAATAATTAGTGTCTTATGAAATCTTCTACCCGACAATAAGCGAAATACCAACACCACCTTACCAACACCATCTCACCAACACCACTCCACTTACCCCTCTCCCCTCCTCACACCGACACTACTCCATCATTCCACCCCACCAACATTACCTAACCAACACCTCCCCACCAACCGAGTATGAAAAGTGTACGTTAGTGACGTTAGCGACGACGGGGTGGGGGAACTGGGCAGTGGTGAGGGTGGAGTACTCGTTAGCAATGGTGTTCATCTGGTCGCAGCAGTCCTCCTCGCCCAACCTCTCTATGTCACACTTCCATATCTGCCCATGTTGTCATCATCATCATCATCATCTTCATCATCACCATCATCATCATCATCATCATCATCATCATCATCATCATCATCATCATCATCATCATCATCATCGTCATCATCATCTTCATCATAGGATTGACCCAGTTTTATTCCCACGGCACGACGACTTATTCTCAATTTTGATCATTTTATCGGCTTCAAGCCCTTCCTATCCATTAACACTAACATTTTTCCAACTTCTACCCACTCACCAATCAAACCCTTCTTTAAATCTACTCACTAATTCAACCCATCTCTTCCTATCAACTCACCAATCCAATCATTTCCATCAACTCACTAATCCAACCCTTCCCACTCATCAACCCACTCACGTGTTCTCCCTTGAAGATGAAAGCAGCCATTTCATAGGCGTCGTAGTAGGCAGTGTCGATGGGTGTGGTGATAGGCATGATGTCCTTGGAGGTTCTGAACATGTCAACCACCTTCATCTTCCGCGTGCTATTTGTGTCGTTGTAGTGGTAGAGCAGGTCCCCTGGGGTGGAATGAATCAAA
Source organism: Piscicola geometra (assembly GCA_943735955.1). NCBI lineage: Eukaryota > Metazoa > Annelida > Clitellata > Hirudinida > Piscicolidae > Piscicola > Piscicola geometra. Next base: position 6,277,358 of record OX030963.1, read on the forward strand.
CCGTTGTTTGAAAAATTGTTTCAAAATGATGCTCAGTACTAATTGCTTTTTAATCATTAACTCCTTCAATAGGATACTCTACGGAAAGATCACTTTTCCCAAAACAATAGAACTTCAACGACAACCACACCAAGAACAAACCAACGAAGAAGTAGACGTCAAGAGAGTTCACAGAGTCGACGAGTGCAATTTGCTGCAGAACAGCATTGTATCCCGCCTTTGGAAGGCCCTCCCATCCTTCTGAGATCGCCACTGGATCTCCCGCTCTGCGTGCATTCACCATGCATTCATCACTCACACATGCATTCATCACTCACACATGCATTCATCATTCACACATGCATTCATCATTCACACATGCATTCATCATTCACACATGCATTCATCATTCACACATGCATTCATCATTCACACATGCATTCATCATTCACACATGCATTCATCATTCACACATGCATTCATCATTCACACATGCATTCATCATTTATAACATGTCTCCATTATTCACACCATGAATTCATATGGTTTCCAGTTTAAGGCATTCCATCATCATCACCACCATCATCATCATTGTCATCATCATCACAACCTTGTCTTGCGGTTCGTGTTCTCGTACTGCCAGTACTTGGAGCCTCTCAAGAAGTACGTGTTGAAGACCAGACTGCCAGCGTTGTTCTGGCGAGAGATGATTGGGTGGATGGCAAAAGGATATGAGGTGGAGATGGTGAATGGGAATAGGAGTGGTGGATGGAATTACTAATGGGTACAGGTGTAGTAAGTAGAATTGAGATCTGTGAGCAAAATTAACAAAATCAAGCATCACTTAAGCATACAAAGCATCAAAACCATTTTAAAGCCACAAACAACCACAACCCCTCCACCCATAACTCGACCGACCACTCACATATCGCACCCAATCGAACGCCACGTCAAACGATCCCTTGCAGACGCCGAAGTTTCGTTGGACGCCGGTGCGGTCGGAGCGGGAAAGTTCGACGTCGAGGTTGTGGTGCATGTCGAGGTAGATGGGGTACATGATGGAGGAGCGATCGTCGCTGTGCGGAAGACCCAAGACGTGACCTACTTCGTGCACTGCCACCTGGTGTGGTGAAAAGAGGAGTGGTTGTTGAGGGAGGAGGTTGGTGTTGTTGGTGAAAAAAAAGAGTGGTTGTTGGTGAGAGGAATGGTTGTTGAAGGAGGGTTGGTGAGAGAAGGGGTGGTTGATAAAGGAGGGTTGGTGTGTGAAGTGGTGGTTGTTGAAAGAGGGTTGGTGTGTGAAAAGGTTTTTAAGGCAAGGGATGAAAATGATGTGAAAAGAATGAAATGGCTGTCCAATGAAGTAATTCAACAATTGAAGTCTTTAACGCGCGGCATAAATAAATAAACACTATTTGAAACAAAAGTAAACATTATTTTATGCCAGTGCATTTATTGCTTCCTAAACAAGTGCTTAGATTTGCAAATATGTTTTGGATCTTTATTGCGTGCGAAAATTAGATCTTCGTTTGAAACCTAAATTATACTGAGTGGACTTTTATTAGAAGGACATCACAATGACAAGCAGCCACCGTGATCCTTCAACTTCCTTCCATGAAAAGCTTTTTAAAAGATAATTTAAATATCGAGAAAAATGATTTTATTTTCATAACCGTGCTTTTTCACAAATTTTTCATTATACAGTACAACAGTGAAGTAAAACATTGAAGTACAACAGTGAAGTACAACAGTGAAGTACAACAGTGAAGTACAACAGTTAAGTACAGCAGTGAAGTACAACAGTGAAGTACAATAGTGAAGTACAACAGTAGAGCATAACAGTACACTATACTATTGTATACTGTTGTATGCTGTTGTTGTTATTGTTGTATGATATCGTTGTTTATGTTGCTCTTGATTTTCAATTTTATTGATTTTGTCATAAAACATGTATTGTTCATGTATTGTTTATTGGTGGGTTTCTGGGCCGTCTCGCAGAGCCTGCATAGGTTCTCATCGCTTAGGCTTATTCTGCATTGTTGGGCTCTGATCGCGGGTGGTGACCAGTGCGAAACCTGCTCAGGTTGGTGCGAGCAGATTTTGAAAGTTCCTTTTCAGATTTTTTGAGCCTTCTGTTGTAGATGGCGTTCAGTCTGTCATTACTGAACTGGTGTGCTTGGGGTCCGTGACTTGAGACTGCTTGACAGATTCCGACTCTTGATGCGACTTGGTTGGTTGGGATTCTCTTTGACTCCCTACGTATAACTGCCTCCGCATCGACTTCTTCGTTGCCAATCAGAGTGCAGTGGCTTGGTGCCCATATGAAGAGGACCTTTTTGCTTTGATTGGCGCACTTTGCAGTTAGCTCTGTAATACGATGGGTGGAGAGAGAGTTCGATGCCACAAGCGAAAGAAGCGGTTTGCAATCGCACACAATCTTTGCCATGCTCCAGTCCTCTCTCTCACTCAACCATTTCAGAGCCTCCTCAACCGCAATTTTTCAGTGTCCAGAGACTTACTCTTGGGTCTTGTGTATGTGTTCCAGGTAGTTACTTTTTGGTCCTCTTGGTATACCACCACCGCAGCACCACCGTGCTTGGCCACCCCTTTCACTGAACCATCAGTGTAAATGGTAATGTCCGTGTTACCTTCCTGAGATGGCATCTCTGGTTGCCTCCAGTTGAGTGAGGTCAGGGTTGTGCTTGTTGGTGTCGGAATAGCTGATGCAAGGGGTCTTCTGGGAGAATGGCTTTTGCCTGAAGGAAGTATTTGGCCTTCAAGCTGTTTTGCTTCAGCTTCTTGGTAACTTGTCTTTCCACCAGAGCTTTCCTCCAGTCTTCCTGCTCGTAGCTTAGCCATTTGACAGCCCTCTTAATGGAAGCTTTGTCAAACCTCGACTCCATACTGTTGTTGTTGTTGTTGGTGAATGTTTTGGCCTTGTTTTTGGTGTGGTTGATGTTATTATTTTTCAATGTTGTCCTCGAGGTTGTAATGTTTTTTGGTGTTGCATGTATTGTTGTTAAAGCCTCATGGCAAAATTCGTTATTTTTGCGGCGTTTTCTGACGTGGGTTGTTTGCAGGCTTCGAGCGTGTTTTCAATTAAAAGTGCTCGTGCCTCGAACCAGCTCGCTGCAAAATAGTGAAATATAATGCCTGGCGCTCCAGAGAAAGCAATAAATTATGCAAGCAAATGAATAAGAAAAGCGCTCGCGAATAGTAAGAAATAACGAGCTGAATTACGCAATAAAAAAAGAATATAGCGAGGAAATGCAGGAAAGCGCTGTCAGGAGTAATAGACGTAAACAATTAATTTGAAACCGCAGAGAAAAAATCTGCTTTGGAAAAGCATGGCAGAGTGATAAATCAGAAGAGGGTAATAACAGGCCCCATCCAAACCTCCTTCCGTCACCCTATCACCCCATTCATTAACATTCTACCCATCCCTGCCAACCTTCACCCCTTTCCACCCCATTTTCATCATTCTTTTTTCAGCACCCTATCCACCCATCCTTCCCAGTTCTTATCTTTTTTGTCTCTCATTTTTCAAACTTTCGAGATTTAGAACTTTCATTAAATTGAATTCATTCTCCACCTACCTAACCAACATACATCATTATGCATTCCACGAAAGTTTAAGCGTGAATTTTTGAAATTTTGTTGAATTTATATTTAGACTTCAATTTGTTGAAGGAATGTCTGCAAATTAGCTTCACGTCATTGCCATATCCATTTCAGACTCAGAATCTGAAACCTTTCATTCATAAAGCCATTTTACTTATGCGTTTACTAGGCAATTTTTTCATAAATTAAACTATCTCTTCAAAATATCGCTACCTTTCATTCATTCCACAACTATTCAGCAAACTTTTTATTCATGCCAAGTGAAAAATTCAACTTATTTTAAATCCCGAACTAACCATTTAAAACACTACTTGGTTCTAGCCTCCAAATTCACTACCACTTCATCCCACTCTCTCCCCTCCTTCCACTGAATGCATTCAGGCCAACCAACCACTATCCACTCCACCACCTCCATGCACCTTGAGCAGGTCGATGCTGTCGACAGTGACGTTGGCGGCTCGTTGGAAGTTTTCATCGTCATCGAAGTGCACGTCGCCACCCGCCCAGGAGTGCGCTATCTCGCCTCCCGATCCATCGAACGGTCTCTCACAAGCCATGTGTTGGTCTGGAAGTGGATGGATGGATGGATGAATGGATGGATGGATGGATGGATGGATGGATGCATGGATGCGTGGATGGATGGATGGATGGATGGATGGATGGGTGGATGGATAGATGCATGGATGGATGGATGGATGGATGGATGGATGGATAGATGGAAGTATGCATGGATTCATGGATAGATGGATGCATGGGTGGATGGATGGATGGATGGATGGATGGATGGATGGACGGACGGACGGACGGATGGATGGATGGATGGATGGATGGATGGATGGATGGATGGATGGATGGATGGATGGATGGATGGATGGATCGATGGATCGATCGATCGATGGATGGATAGATCGATCGATGCATGGATGGATGGATGGATCGATGGATGGATGGATCGATGCATGGATGGATGGATGGATCGATGGATGGATGGATGCATGGATTCATTGATAGATAGATGGATGGGTGGATAGATGGGTGGATGGATGGGTGTATGGATGGGTGGATGGATGGATGCATGGATGAATGGATGCATGGATGGATGGATGCACGCATGGATGGATGGATGCATGGATGCATGCATGCATGGATGGATGGGTGGATGGATGGGTGGATGGATGGGTGGATGGATGGGTGGATGGATGCATGGATGCATGGATGGATGGATGGATAGATGGATAGATGCATGCATGGTTGAATCAATGTGTTGGTCTGGAGGCGTGATAGGGCTGGTGTGATTGAAATTATAATGGGATTATAGCGGTTGTCGATAGCATAGAAAACAAATACATTTTTTTAAAAGTTCAATTTTTGACCGCTTGAAACTACAGTGACTCGGGGCTTCTCATCTCAATGCCACTTCTTTGCAGGGTACTTAACATTGCTTCTGAGACTGGCAAGTTCCAGGAAACACTCGCATAGACTTCCCATTATCGGCTCTGCAGGCCCTACTATTTGAACTCTCAGAATTCTCCAACATAAGTGGATGGAGAAGGATGGAGAGGGATAGAGAAGGATGGAGAAGGATGGAGAAGGATGGAGAAGGATGGAGAAGGATGGAGAAGGATGGAGTAGGATGGAGAAGGATGGAGAAGGATGGAGAAGGATGGGGAAGGATGGAGGAAGATGGAGAAGGATGGAGAAGGATGGAGAAGGATGGAGAAGGATGGAGAAGGATGGAGAAGGATGGAGAAGGATGGAGAAGGATGGAGAAGGATGGAGAAGGATGGAGAAGGATGGAGAAGGATGGAGAAGGATGGAGAATGATGGAGAAGGATGGAGAGGGATGGAGAAGGAGAAAGTAGAATAGAGAAGGGTGGAGAAAGAAGGAGAAACGTGGAGACGGATGAATATGGACGGAGGGAGTGATATGTAGAGGAATGAATGTAACAGAAGATTGTTCAAGGTGTTTTATATCTCAGCATCTCTAAAAAGTTCGCATTCCCAACCTGTTCGAATATAGGCCGGGTGGTTGTGTCTATGTGTGGAGTGTTCAATGGATGTGTGTATATGTGTGGAGTGGATGTGTGTATGTGTGCAGTGGATGTGTGTGTGTGTGTAGTGATTGGATGTATGTATGTGTTCTTAAGGCATTGTGGCAGAGAGAACGCGTTTCTTTGAATTACAAGCGAGAGAAGTGATGATAAGAAGTAGGATGAAAAAAAGAGGAAGAAGAAGAGGAAAAAGAATAAGCAAGAAATTTAGAATGAAAAGGAAGAATATAAAGTAGAAGAAAAAAGAAGAGGAGAAGAAAGAAGAAAAAGAGGAGAAGGAGAAGAAGATGAGAATGAGAATGAGGGAAAAAAAAGAGGAGGAAGAAGAGGAAGAAGAAGAGAAGGATGAGAAGATGAAGAAGATGAAAAAGAGGAAGAAGGGAAAAAGGAGGAGGAGGAGGAAGAGAAAGTTATTGGCGTGGAAGGTGATTTATGTGGAGCTGAAGTGGGCCTGGTGCCTGGACACATAACTCATGTGATGATGATGAAACCTTACTTGAATATATAGACAGACAGCCCTACAATACCATAAAGTAAAAGACAAACAAATATTGTAAAAAAAACACTACACAAACTTTTAAAGTATACTAAATAAAATATAATTTTGTAGTAAAAATATAGGTTTTAAAAGCAAAAATCAAAATACAATGCATTAAAACCAAATTCATCACCGTAGAAAAAAATCTAGTCAGGAATAAAATATATTATTAAAAAATGCACTCGACTCTAAATCAACTGAACAATGAAAGTTACAGAATAAAAATATTATATTACACAAAAAAACTTAATTTGCTTAAGGCCCAATACCATTGGGCCAATATTTAGTTAGTTTCTAGACCAATGACTCCATTAGCAAGACTGTTAAAAACCTCGCCAAAATATAACTTTATTGCTAGATTCATCGATTCATAAGTTCAAAAAAATAAATAAATAAATAAGAAATATTCAATAATTTATTCCATTGTTACAAGTTTAGATTTTTCTACATTTTTAAATCGTTAAACAACTTTTTTTAGTGGTCCTTGAGTGGTTCTCAAAGGCGTTGAATTGACAGGCCACTTGGCTTTAACCGCTAAGTTCTTGATGAAGTGGCTACTGCCTGCAGGCGAGCTTTTAGCAATAGTGTTTTTAATTTGTTTAATTTTTGCACCAAAAAGTTTTAGCGAAGTATAAACCAAGGGAAATAGATTTTCGGCCAATACGGGCCATTTTTTGACGTTCATAGCTGTCTTGTTGTCTTCTGAGAGCATATATTGGCATATCAGCATAATGAAACCCACGTTTTAGATTTTAAAGCTACGTTCAAGATCTTGTTTGTGTAATTCAAAAATTTTACATCTCAAATAAGCGATTTTACAGAGACCAAGAACCAGGAACAGCGATCTGCTGCAAATCCTGGGAGGGAGGCTCCTACCAAGCATGAGCGGCAATTTTTGGAGGGTCCTGGAGTCCGGATCCCGCACTGTAGAAAAAGCATTCTTAAACTTCTAATATAAGCAAAGAATAGTTTTTTTAAACAGTAATTTCTATAATAACTCATACTAACAATTTGTTACTATATAAACATTTTGTTTTATGCCATGGTTGACGATTATGCTCGTATCAAAACAAAAGTTTCAAAATTATTTTTTCCTTAAAAAAGTGGACTTCTCACTACTAAAAAGTGTGGGCGTCCAGACCCCAAAAACTCCCCCAGGCTCATGCCAAAAACAAACCAAAAGTTGAAAAGCTCAACTTATGACATCGAAGAAGTTAGCATTGCTTAAATGGATTGGTCAGTGAACACCTCCGATCGAATTCTCTGGAATCCATTTGAAACTCTAGACGTTTGAGAAAGGGTTTTTAAGTAAGCAGGTCAAAAGCTAAAAAAAACTTCAAGAGAACTAAAACAAGTCATAACCATGTTATAGAATAAATAACAAAGTTTTTTTGCTGCACTGGATTGATTTGGTCTCCATTGATTATTGCTCGGTAGATGTTAGACTGTTAATATAAATATCTTCAAGCTATTTATTCACGCTATGACTAGTGAGAAAAAAAAATTCAGAGTTTGTTCATTCTATTTACGTAAATTTTAATTAAAACTTTTCTTTATTTTTTAATTAACCATAATCTTTGCTCCATTCCTCCACCTCCTCCATTCATATACTTCTATTCTTCATCCATTTCTTCCTTTAATCCACCTCTTCCATTCATCCACATTCTCTTCCATTCATCCACCTCCTTCATTCATCCACCTTCTCTTCCATTCATCCACCTCCTCCATTCAGCGAATGCAAACTCTTCTGTTTCGTTATCTCGTCTGATTTAATAGAGTAACAATTGCTTCCTCCAGCTCCCATGCTTGCCACTCCAGCAATCATTCACTCCTCAAGAAGCAATGTATATACGTGGACCCTGGATGCAAGCTTGGGAGAGAGAGAAGTGATGGAAGTGGTGGAGAGAAGATACGAGAAGTATTGAGGGAGACGAGGGGAGAAGGAGGGAGAAGAAGGGAGAAGAAGAGAGAAGAAGGGAGAAAGAAGGAAAAGAAATAAGATTTTAACGTCTTTAACTGATTACGTAATAATGCTGTGGCTAGAGCAGATAAGAAAATGCTTGTAATCGAAGAAATAATTGGAAGAAAGTGAATCGAAAACAAAAATAATGAGTTGCAAAAGGCATCGAACCCATTGGTGCCCAAACCACAGCCAGTAAGGAAAAAAATACAAGAAAATAAAAAACGTGAAAAAAGATAAGAATAATAATGGAATAAAAATGGTTGAGAATGAAACTGTTAGAAAGACATTGAGTGGAAAAAAGTGGAAGAACTGGGCTTTGAAACAAATTTACCTAGAAAGTTGCACTATTCAGTCTGAGTTGGAAAGCTAGAGGTAAAATGGAAAAAGAAAAGTAAGAGATGGGTAAAGACCACAAAATAATAAAAAGATGGAAGGCTGGAAGAAAATATCGATTAGAAAAAAGCGGAGTAGGAAAAAAGAGAGTGGATCTTTAAATTAGGAATACGCAAGAGGATAGGTGAAGTAATAAATAGTAAGAAGAAATAGTGGAGTAGTGTTGTAAGGGTGGTGTAATTAGGTTGTAGAGGTGGTTCAAGTGGGGCGTAGAATAGGCTTAGGAGTGGAAGCTTGGTATAAAAGTGGTTTATAAGAAATTTCAATATTAGTGTGTCATAGAAAAGTTAATCTCAATAAAACAGAGTCTGATTTTCAACATGAAAATAGAGAAAAAGTTGAAAACAATATTTTATAAGAATCAATATAAAATCAATTTTACATAAAATAAACAAAAAATATATGAATAAAAAAAACAAATATACTAAAAACCCCTGTGTGAATTCTAGCGTTCCCTATGGCACTACCAATATTGGAATGAATGTCTTTAAGTTGTATGCCTGGAATATTTCCAAAAAACAGTTAAGCATAAATTTGTTTCTTTTTGAAGTCTGCTTTCTTATTCATTCGTCACCAGCATCCACCTAACATCCTTCCTCCCTATCAATCTTTCCCATTCATCCTTCTTCATTCCTTCTCTTATTCCAATCGCCCAATATCGGAGAGATTACAGATACTTAAGAATTGAATTCTTACAAACAACTGATGCATCAGATTGAAAACTTCACTCCACAACTACCCAACAGAACTCATCAACTACACAACACCACTCAACAACAAATCCAATTATAACTCAATCATTTAAAATGATTGCTGCCAATCAATGTTATAAGCGAGATTAATCAAGCCATTTACCAACACACAACACTTCAATACACCATCCTAAACCGCACCAAACCATATCTCCTTTTACCTGAATAGCCCGTCTCAAGCTTTCAAAACCACAAATAAGCTAAGAAGATATCGTAAGACTTCTACTTTTCTACCCTGACCACTTCAACCACTGAACTCACCACTATGCCCACCATCCACCCTCCAACAAATCAACAGAGCAATAAAGATCACAAATCGACACGCGAAGCACTAATGAAGTTTCTTTTATCACTGCAATGCAATTAAAACTGCATCCAATCTCCGCTTCTCCACTCCCTTTCGTTCATCCCTTTTCTCTCAATCACCGCATTTAATAACAGTTGTACTAGAGAAGTAGTTGAGAGAGTCTTGTAAGCAAACCACTTGTAAGCATCTACTACTACCACCACTACCACCACCACTACTACTACTACTACTACTACTACTACTACTACTACTACTACTACTACTACTACTACTACTACTACTACTACTACTACTACTACTACTACTACTACTACTACTACTACTACTACTACTACTACTACTACTACTACTACTACTACTACTACTACTACTACTACTACTACTACTACTACTACTACTACTACTACTACTACTACTACTACTACTACTACTACTACTACTACTACTACTACTACTACTACTACTACTACTACTACTACTACTACTACTACTACTACTACTACTACTACTACTACTACTACTACTACTACTACTACTACTACTACTACTACTACTACTACTACTACTACTACTACTACTACTACTACTACTACTACTACTACTACTACTACTACTACTACTACTACTACTACTACTACTACTACTACTACTACTACTGTTACTACTACTACTACTACTACTACTACTACTACTACTACTACTACTACTACTACTACTACTACTACTACTACTACTACTACTACTACTACTACTACTACTACTACTACTACTACTACTACTACTACTACTACTACTACTACTACTACTACTACTACTACTACTACTACTACTACTACTACTACTACTACTACTACTACTACTACTACTACTACTACTACTACTACTACTACTACTACTACTACTACTACTACTACTACTACTACTACTACTACTACTACTACTACTACTACTACTACTACTACTACTACTACTACTACTACTACTACTACTACTACTACTACTACTACTACTACTACTACTACTACTACTACTACTACTACTATTACTACTACTACACCACCACCACCACCACCACCACCACCACCACCACCACCACCACCACTACTACTACTACTGCCACCCGTGGAAGGTTTCAACCATCCAGCAATAAAGTCATTTTAAAAAAATTAATTGATACTTTAAAATATAAAACTTAAAGCACCTTCAATTCTAAACTTCTCATTCGACCACAGCAACCCACTCACTTCTGGCAAAGGCGACTAGGACGTTGGCAGCATGCGCCTGTTCGCTCGGAGCCTCTTGGAACTTGAGCGGAATCACTTCAGACCACATTCGGAAGGCGGTTTTCATGACGGCACGCTGTTCCTGCTGCTTGGTGCCCACGCCCCGGACCAACAACCACTTCACCTTCTTCGCATCTCCATCCATGTTCTTGAATTTGAATGGTCCTTCTGCGCCCTTGTACCAGTGTTCAGTCCTTCTCTTCGTCCTTTTTTGTCGTCTTGCGTGTTTTTCTGAATCTCTTTTTCCACGCTTGAATGTCTTTTTTATGCTATCATCTTTTGTTTTTTCAAATTTACTCACCCTGACACTTCTTTTTCTTCTGTTTAGCGACTCTTCATCAGCTTCTGCACCAACCTCCTCTTCCGCCACTTCTTCTACGACAGTGTTGCCTTCATCTGAAACCCTCTCCACAACACTGCTCTCACTTTCAGGCACATCTCTTTCTCCAGATGCCTCTTCCACTCTGCCATTTAAATCTCTCCCGCTTTTTTCTCCACTTCCGCCTTCACTTCCTCCCCCTTCTTCCACTCCTCCACTCGCTACTTCTCCTTTCATTGCCGCTTCTGAATATCCTTCTTCCTCTCCTTCAATGCCTGTGACTCTTTCGCTTCCGACCCCTCCTTCTTGTAAACTCACAACTTCTTCGCCAGAGGCTTCATCGTTTTGAAGAGAAAGGTGCTTATCTCCGTTTGGATCGTCATGGTGGTGGCTGATGTGGTTCTGGTGATTGTGGTGGTGTGAGTGGTGTAGAGAGGGTGGAGGAAAAAGCGTGGTGTTTGTTTGAGTAAAGGTTGGGGTAGCTGTAGAGGGACCAATAGGAGGGGCTGCTTCTAGGTGTTGACTCAACATGACCAGCCTCACACCGACACTTTCACCCTTGTCTAGAGATTCATTTACTGCCATAAAAGAAGGGTTTCTCCTGCAGTTTTCGTACAATCTGCGGCTGCTACTGTTGTTGGTATTGTTGTTGTTAGTGGTGCCTCCTTCAGAGTTGGTGATGTTGTTATTGGCAGTGTTTGGAGGAAAACAGAGTCGACGTCTGCGATTCAGTGGGTTAATGAGACGGTTTCTGCTGGATGGAAACTGCGGGTTTGTGGTTGTTCTCATGGCGTTGTCGTTGTTGTTGTGTGGATCTAAGAGGTCTTGTATGTGGGAGGAGTCAAGAAGGCTGTTGTGAGTGTTGTTGGGAGGTTCCTCAGAATTGGGGCTGGAGGATTGACTGTAACCGAGAAATGATCGCTTTTTTCTTGTCAGAATTGTTTTTGAGTTTTTTTTATTTCCTCTTCTGCCATCCTTATAACTATCACCACTCTTTCCAGCATTCCCACCATCCCCATCTTCAACTGTCACGTCAGGGTTTCCACACCTCCTCTCTCTCATCAAGTGCAAGGTCACACCGTCGAGTTTGCCATTCTGTTCTAGGTGGAAGGCACGCTGGAAAGTCTTGATTGCTTCCACTTGCTGTTCCCTCGTGCAGTGGCTTGTCAGTGGTCCTACATGCTTGCTTGACTGCGGGTTGAATGGCAGTTTCAGGCTTTTACTCGTTGTAAACCTTCTTTTGCCCTTCCTTTGTCCTTCTAACAAACCACTTCTTCTCACAGGAGACACACTTGTTTCGGCTACCCTTCTCTTCCTTTTCCTCATTATTCTCATCTGATTTCGCAACATTTGTCTTCCATCTGTCTTCATTCTCTTTCTTTTTCTCAGACTGCAGTCTTCCAGATACCCATACTTATGCAGGTAGCTCTGTGTGTGTGTGTGTGTGTGTGTGTGTGTGTGTGTGTGTGTGTGTGTGTGTGTGTGTGTGTGTGTGTGTGTGTGTGTGTGTGTGTGTGTGTGTGTGTGTGTGTGTGTGTGTGTGTGTGTGTGTGTGTGTGTGTGTGTGTGTGTGTGTGTGTGTGTGTGTGTGTGTGTGTGTGTGTGTGTGTGTGTGTGTGTGTGTGTGTGTGTGTGTGTGTGTGTGTGTGTGTGTGTGTGTGTGTGTGTGTGTGTGTGTGTGTGTGTGTGTGTGTGTGTGTGTGTGTGTGTGTGTGTGTGTGTGTGTGTGTGTGTGTGTGTGTGTGTGTGTGTGTGTGTGTGTGTGTGTGTGTGTGTGTGTGTGTGTGTGTGTGTGTGTGTGTGTGTGTGTGTGTGTGTGTGTGTGTGTGTGTGTGTGTGTGTGTGTGTGTGTGTGTGTGTGTGTGTGTGTGTGTGTGTGTGTGTGTGTGTGTGTGTGTGTGTGTTTTTTTTTTTATGTGATAATGGATATAAACATTTGTTTCATGTCAGAATTTATCCACGCTTTCAGAAGACTCCAACAAGAATCATCAAGATGCTATTCACAGGAAAGTTCTGCAGTTTATCTTAACCAGTTAAACAACCCTAATAAATAAAAACAAGTCATTTCCAACAGATGTGGGTCAGAGGCGCTTTTGTGAAAGTTTCAAAGCCTAAAATTCCCGGCAAAGGAAGTCTGTTGACACAAAAGTGTCACAAGAAATATACTCTCACTTTGTGCTACTAATCATAAAATCCAAGATTGACAAATAATTCATTTTAATAAAATGGAAAAGAATCGGAACTACCATGGCTTGGCTCCAGCTCTGCACCCTAAATGTCTTCTTCCTTTTGTAACGAGTCTTCTTGCTACTAGAAGTAGTAGTGGTTCTAGTAGTAGTAGAAGTTGTAATAGTAGGAGTAGCAGTGGTAGTGGTAGTAGTAGTTTTCATGTCCCCGAGCACTCTCCACCTGTTGAGACTCTTCACAGACTTTCCCTTTGTGCCACTCTTACTCTTGATTGTGTATTCAGTGTTGTTGTTGTTGCTGTTGTATTTAGTTTTGTTGTTTTTTTTATCATTGTAGTCGTCGTTGTTGTTTTCTTTATTATTTTTATCTTCTTTGAAACGACTTCTCACTTTGAACACGTCACGAACGGTGAGCGCCTGCTCTCTGTTGCCAGTGGTCTGCCTGGCCCTTCCTTTGAGGATTTGCTTGCCATCATGCTGCTGTTCATGGTGATGATACTTGCTTTCATGCTGGTGCTGATGATGATACTTGCTTTCATGCTGGTGCTGATGATGATTTTTGCTCTTCTTGACATACTTCTGAGTGATGTTGCTGTTAGAGGTTTTATGGTAACGGAAAGAGTGCTTGTCGTCTTTTTCCTTAGGCCTTTTCCCTTCTCTGTCTGAAACGATGTAAAAATTCCTGTTGCTGTTTATTTTGTTTTTGTTGCTGTTTTTGTGATTATTATTATTTTCATTCTTTGCACCTTGGTCACGATGATGACGATGATGCATGAACCTAAAATGACCACTCCCTCCATCTGACCTTTTCCTCCATATGTTTTGTTGGCTTTTTCTGCGATGTGTGTTACGTGGCTTGCTTAGGTCGTGTGTTGTTCTTGATAAAGAATTAATTATGTGTTTGTTGCTTTTTGTTTCTTTTTTATTGTTTTTTTTATGTGTTTTTGTGTTGTTGTTGATTTTGTGATTGCTTTTATTTTTGTTTTTGTTGTTGTGTGTCAGAACGCTGACACCAATGTTGTCAGTTTCTTTTTTATTGTTGTTGTAGTTGTTGTTGTAACTACTGCCGTTGTTTTTGTAACTACTGCCGTTGTTTTTGTAACTACTGCTGTTGCTGTTGTTATTTTTGTTGTTACTGTTACTGTTACTGTTGTTTTTGTATAAGTCTTGAGAATACTTGTAGTAGTTGGGTATTCTACCAGCCATTCTTTCTTTCACCTCTCCACTCATTCTCATTCTCTCCCCGTACGATGGTGATGACATGATGATGATGATGAAGGTTATGCCGATGAGGATTCTGAAGAGGGGGCTTGTGGTGCTTGTGTTGGAGATAGGTGTGAATGCTTTGCATATCTTTGCCAGGGTCTTTCCAGGGGTTGTCTCCTGAGAAAAGCTTTGAGAGGTAGGTACTGTTGAATGTGATAGTGATGACGATGCTGTTGATGATGATGATGATGATGAGGATAATAATGATGATGATGATAATGATGATGATGATGGCGATGGTGACCAGTCCGACTTCATGTTGCTATTTGTGTGTAAAGCATGGAAGTCTAATTATTTTTAGTTAGTATTAAGTTTTATTCTTATTCAAAGTGTTGCGGTTAGAGTTTTAGTTTATGATGGTGTTTTTGATATTGTAGTAGTTGATGATGTTGTTTCTGACGCTGTTGTTGATATGGTCACCAACACTTCAGCTTTAAGACTTGCACAAAAACCTGTGGGGATGTGTTAATAGGGTGGTAGATCGTGAGAAAAGACGTTCCAATGGCGTTAAAGTCTAAAACTCTCGACTCAATCAATAAAGGATCAGTTTTTTCAGCCTCCAAAGCTGAGCAGCCCACATTCAACACCAACTGAAGTTGACTTTGATTGTTCTAATTCAACTAATCCAAAGAAGAAACATCGGAAGGGAAGTGGAGGAAAGAAGTGATGAGAGCATCCAGGCACTCTTTTTTACTCATTATCTCTTCTTTATTCTAGTATTTTTAAAATTTATTTATTTATTCTTTTTAGAGATTTTTTTCTGTTTTCAGGTTTTCATCTTCTCACTCACTCATCTCTGGTTCGCTTATTCAGGAACACTTCATTGTTCTTATGGAACCACTTGTTTCTTCCAGTGAAAAGACATGGCTCCAAATGTGCTAAAAAATATGGCATTTAAAACTGTATGTGTTATAGCCTATAACTTATAGGATGTTGTGTTGGATGTGATATTGTATGTTGTGTTGGATGTGGTGTTGGATGTGGTGTTTGATGTGGTGTTGGATGTGGTGCTGGATGTTGTATTGGATGTGGTGTTGGATGTGGTGTTGGATGTTGTATTGGATGTTGTATTGGATGTTGTATTGGATGTTGTATTGGATGTTGTATTGGATGTTGTATTGGATGTTGTGTTGGATGTTGTGTTGAATGTTAGATTGGATGTGGTATTGGATGTGTGGTTGGATGTTTTATTGGATGTTGTATTGGACTTAGTGTTGGATGTTGTTTTGGATGTTAGATTGGATGTGGTATTGGATGTAGTGTTGGATGTTGTGTTGGATGTTGTGTTGGATGTTGTGTTGGATGTTGTATTGGATGTGATATTGGATGTTGTATTGGATGTAGTGTTGGATTTTAGATTGGATGTGGTATTGGATGTGGTGTTGGATGTTGTGTTGGATGTGGTTTTGGATGTTGTGTTGGATGTGGTGTTGGATGTTGTGTTGGATGTTGTATTGAAGGTCTATGCAAGCTTTGTCGGAACTTGGATTTTCAAGAAACTGCACGCACCTTTCTACGGTACTCTAAAAGAACTAAGCCACATCTTACCACACAATACCAACACACTGTTACACTAAGCCGCAGCACTTCACCACAACAGGTATCTTTTTCAAAGATTTTTCAAAACGTTTAATTTCGCATTTGCAATCTTTTTATAATCCACTTAAATTCTTTTTTCATCTTTTCACTTATTTCCTTCTCCTGCTTTCTTATCTTCCCTCATCGGATTGTTTCGTCTAACCACTTGCATTATTGAATTTACCTTAAACTGGTCTTGGAACTAGTCTGATGCTTCTAGTAATAGTATTAATAGTAGAAGTAGTAGTAGTAGTAGTAGTAGTAGTAGTAGTAGTAGTAGTAGTAGTAGTAGTAGTAGTAGTAGTAATAGTAGCAGTAGTAGTAGTAGTAGTAGTAGTAGCAGTAGTCATAGTAGTAGTCATAGTGGTGGGGGTGGTAGTAGAAGTAGTAGTAGTAGTAGAAGTAGTAGTAGTAGTAGTAGTATTAATAGTAGTAGTAGTAGTAGTAGTAGTAGTAGTAGAAGTAGTAGTAGTAGTAGTAGTAGTAGTAGTAGTAGTAGTAGTAGTAGTAGTAGTAGTAGTAGTAGTAGTAGTAGTAGTAGTAGTAGTAGTAGTAGCAGTAGTAGTAGTAGTAGTAGTAGTAGTAGTAGTAGTAGTAGTAGTAGTAGTAGTAGTAGTAGTAGTAGTAGTAGTATTAGTAGCAGTGGAATTATGAATGTAAGTTATATGTGATCAAGTGATTTGTGATGTAGACTCTTATGCATCCACGATATTTCATGAGAATCCTAAATAATCAAAAAAACATGTTTATGTCACTTCGGAATCTTTTTATTCATTTTTGTCTGCATTTCCTCTCATTTTTCTTTTCTTTTTCTTCCTCCACCACCACTTTCCATTGCCATCTTTATCTCAACTCCTTGTAATATCGACTCTTGTAGGCCGATATTAATTCTCCAACACGCGTACACAATCACACATGCTTAAGTGCACACGTGTGCACATTTCCAACATTCACACATGCGCTAATGCAAAAATGCACATAATCACACATGGACGCATGAACTCATTCACACATAAACACATGAAAACATACACAAACGCACACATTGACGCAATCCCACATGCACATCTATTTCCACATGTGCAAGAAGTCACATATCTATCAATGTCAACGCAATGAGCTTCTTGTGCAGTATCGGAGGGAGAAACAGGAGACGCTGATGATGGACGAAATCAATGCCAAAGTTCCAACCTCTGATGATTGTCGCAAGCATTCACAAGAAGAAGCGATCACATTGATGGTAATGATGAGGATGGTAATGGTTATGATGGTAGCATAATAATAACGATGATGAAAAGATGATGAGGATGATAATGATCAGGTTAATGACAGGCGCGGAACAAGAATGCCCGAAGAGTGAGGACAGGTGCTGGTAATTTGAGGAGTTGCTTTAATAACATGCAATTAGTGTCCATGCGTTAGCGAGTAGTTGTTAGCGATGATGATGACACGCTAATAGTAATGATAAGGAAAGTATGATGATGTTGACGACTCTGATGACATTGAAATACCTTCTCGGCTTGTTTTAGGTTTTTTCTGGTCTTCTTCTTGTATATTCTCTTCTGTAGATGCTGCAATCAAGGGTTTGCAGGCATTAAGCTATCGATTAACACTGCAGTTTTATAGATGCTTAAAAGTTTTTGAATGAATAACTTGTTTATAGGATCATTAAGTGTTTTGTAAATGCTTCAATCTCTTGAATAAATAGGTTTTTTATTAGATCATGAAATTGTAGTTTGACAGAATGCATTCTGTATCTTGAATCACTTTCTCTTCACTTTACTATTTCTCGCCTTATATACTGCCTACATACGTGCATGCATATAGGCTAGGGTGCCAATGAAAATTAAAATTTCGTTTAAACCTCTTACTCTCTTATTTTATTATTTTAAAAAATGTATAATAAATTTTTTAAAGCATTATTTTAAAGTTTCTATTTTCATTGATAGCATAACACCAAGAAAGTTCGCAATATCTTGAATGTTCCAAAAAATGTTGGTATTATTTTTTATTATTAAAAATGTCATCTAAAAAAAGGTAATTTATTTGAATTTATTCAGAACGCTACTCTTTAACTTAAAAACATTATAAAAATGATATAATCCAATAAGTTGCATTATTTATCTATGAAAGCAGAGTTCGGATACTCATGACGGTGTTTTATTATAGCTTGTAGCAAGAATTCTTTTTGATCTTCTTAATTAGACATCGCACCATTGAACGCCTGTATTAAAGCCAATCCCTGCTCAGTTGTATACTGGACCTCTTCCAAAGTGCTAGCACTCATCTGACCAACAACATAACCCTCTTCACCATCCCATAATGTAAGACTTTTTTAAGGAATCCTTGAGTTATATCTAAGGCTGTAAATAGGTTCCTAGTGTGTTCTGATACAAAGTCGCACAATCTTATTCAGAGTAAAGCAGAATTAAAAACAAGGCGACGGGGTTTGTTTAAATTTGTAACCATGGCTGACTTCATCTCTGCAAGCAATTAAAGTTCAGAAAATGCTAAACCAACAATAGTTTCACTTTAATACTACAAATGTTGACTGAAGGACTTGATATCAGCCTCACCTACAGCTTCGTGAATCTTCTTGTAGTGAGAGAGTGGTTTTGGCCTTTCTTTCACCGGATTCTGTATCACTGTCAATATCTCAACTCATATATCTTTTGTTGCTTATTATCGGCTTTCATTGTCTTTTGATCTTCGTTTTCCAGCAAGCTTTTTTTCTTTTTTCTTTATATGAAGTCTTAAAATAAGAATACGTAATTTTTGCCAAAAGTGTGACACTTTTTCCATAGTTTCGTTGGCACTCTCTGAATTTACTCTTTGAAGATGGACAAATCATTGTAACACTGTTTGCTTTGAAGAAATTTCGCAAACTGAAACTAATTCTACAGCTACGCCAGCAAGCCATATGCTCCCATCCTTGTTTCTGTTTGCCATTTTAAAAATAACTTTAAATTTTTTTATATTCTGTTTGATAAGAATAGAAAAAGATTATAATTAAAAGAAAAGGGCATATAAGGGAACTTTATAAACTAAAGGCATATTTATATAAAAAATAAAATTAATTTAATTTAATTAATAAAAATTTTTTTTTTCGATATCTTAAGTTTTCAGCGTATTCGTAACATTATTTTATAAATAAATCATTTAAATTATAACATGTTTAAGCCTACACACAGATTAAATATCATGATATTTAAATAAGTTTGGCTCAATTAGTTTAGATCATTAAAAAATGAAAAATTGAGACATAAAGTTAGAGATGTGCTTTAATCTAAGTTAACTTTCGATTAACACGTTAATCAATTAACGCATGTTACATTTTTAACGCCGTTAAATATTTAACGCATTTGAAAAAAATTACGCATTAAAAATTTTAATTATTTAAACCTATCCAAATTGAACTGTTTTTTGCAGTTTTGGTTACATTGTCAGCAAGTGAACACAAACACTTCCCTAATTTACAGTCAACAAACGAATGGGAAAAATTGCATTTCATCAAAAAACTGTGAATTTTTCATAGATTTGCAACAGGGTGAAAAATATTTAAAATGTTCATTACTTGCAATTTGCTGAACGGGTAGCCGAGTCGATAACGACTCTCGGCTTGACCAACAATGAAAGGTCCTAAGTTCAAGTGCGACCAACGCCCTAGTAACCCTGAGGTGCAATTGAAAATACGCAGCCTAAGTGGCCTCGAAGCTCGTTTGGGTTATACGCCACTATAAAAATGCTCGTCATTAATTGTCACTTTACACATGAAATATGCACTTCAGAAGATGATTCAGCCTATGTCATTCGGTTCACACAAAATTTCTTTCTGAATTGGAACAGAAAATGATTAAACAGAATATCCAATGGTCAAGAATTGCCACATCATTAGACCTCCGATTTAAAAATCGAAAATATTTGAAAAAAATGAAAGAGTTGAAGAAACTATGAGAAAGAAAAAAAAACTTCAAAAACTATACAGCCTTTACCAAACAAAAGACTATAAACATATTTAACTCAAGAATCTGAAGATTCGTAAGTCAACTATTAAACGTTATAGAACAGAATCAGAGGTATGCTTTGAGAGCTGTCTTCTTGTTTGGTGGCAACAACACGAATAAGCATATCCGGCTCTTGCGGAACTTCTGCAAGTACAGTTCTATTTGAACGTCTATTGAGCTTGTCATGACACATAGGTAGCAAGAAATGAGCCTCTACAGATCCAACTAATGTGGAAAACTTGTTTGCTTAAGTAACTGGCTTAAATATTATTTGTCACAATTGCATTTTTAATCAATCATGAATTCATTTTTTTAAATGTGTTTTACTTTTATACAAAAAATCAAAAACATTTTTATTTGTGAAATGTAAAAAAAAAATACTATTTTATGCTAAAAACATTGCATGAAAATAATATAAAATTTTTCATCGAACGATTAACGGCGATTGAAATGTTTAATCGTAAAACAGCTCAAATAAAAATGTTTCAAAAAGAGTTGTTTTTATTGCTCTGACTGGCACCCTAATATTGGCACCTTTCATAAGCTTGGAAAAAGGATCTCAGTTTTGGAAAAGGCTGACCACTCCTTTTTGGAGTAGTCTTTTCTCCCAACAACGCATTTGATCGAGGAATGAAGATTAAGAAAATCATAAGTGAGTTCTAATAAAGTAAACCCAAATAGGTTAAACAAAAATTATTATTGATGTCAAAGGCTTGCTGGCGTGAACTACCTTACCTGACCTAGAGGTGAAACTCATGCTTTGTGGCTGTATTGCAACGCTACTAATTATATTTTCAAAATTCTCAAAGTTATCGATGTACGATGTCTCTAAGTGTTCCATAAAACATAATAGCTGGACCCAAACCGAATGACTTAATCCAGAATAGATCTTATCAACACACAGGCAGAAGTCTAGTAGGCATGCTGATGTTTCTGTAGGCTCAGTGGTTTTCTGTTTCAAGCAACCAAAAGTTTTTCGGCCTTGTATTCTCTTCTAGTTCTCGTCAGATTTTTATTTCTTTCATTGACAATTTTATTGCATTCACAAAAGTATATATCTTTGTAGATATATACTTCTTTCCTTCTTCTTGCATTCAGTAATTAGTTTTTATATCAGTTGAGTATTTTATCTCCATTATTTATCGGCCTACATTGTTGCCTTAATTAGTGGTTGCCTCTGACTACTTGCTGATAATTCTGATTTTTATGTTAGATTACTAATTGTTATTGGTAATTTTTATAGCTCATTACGAGCCCAGTGACTGCCTTCACTAACGTAAAGCCTTCATTCACAAATGCATGATTCATCTGCTACAATGAAGCAGTCATGTCGTCAGCTACCAAGTCAGCAACTCAATGGCACAATGCCTCAACAGGCCAACGTAGTAAACACTCATAAGGTTTATAACAAAAATAAAAAATTGTATTTCTTCAGTTTATTACAGAGGGTTGTCGTTGACTGAGTAATAATAATGATAATAATAATAATGACGAGCATATTTTAATTTGCGCCTCAGGGTTATTAGAGCATTGGTTGCACTTGAACCTAGGACCTTTCATTATTGGTCAAGCCGAGAGTCGTTACCGACTCAGCTACCCGTTCACCAGTTTTGAGTAAGCGGACAAGCGCACCACTAACGGCTGCTTGTTTGTCTCTCTGAGGCCTCTGCACCCCTTTCACTTGCACCAGCCACTCGTTTGCTCACACATCCATCCATCTACTTATCTCCGCCTACTAATGTATTTGCCTACCTATCAACACATTCATCATTTCTATCAAACATGCAATAACTTACATGCCATAATCTTATTTACTCACTCTCTCCATTTATACACTTTATCTTTTCACTCTCTCCATTCATAAAACCTCTTCATTTATGTTCTCTTTCCACTTTTTTTTCTTTCATCATGCATCCCTCATTCCGCTTCTCTTTTTCATCCATTCACTCACATTTTAAGACTAATCTTTCCAATATTTCCACCAATTTAATTTTCACTTCCATCTCATTATTTTTCAAAAACTCTTTTTTCATTAATTTCTCCCGTTTCACTTCTTCCTCCCTTCCTCCCTTCCTTCTTCTCTCTCTTTCTTCTTCCTCCCTTCCTTCCTTCTTCCCTCCCTTCCTTCTTTCCTCTATTTCTTCTTCCTCCATTCCTTCCTTCTTCCCTTCCTTCCTTCTTCTCTCCCTTCCATCCATCCTTTCTCTCTTCCTTCCTTCAACTCATCAACACACCAACCCCTATCATATACTCTTTCATTTCATCGTTCGATCCGACCTGCCTTCATTCATAAATTCATTCACACCGCAATTACTCAGCAGATCTCGCCATATGTTTATGTGCGCAGATATCAGTGAGATTGCGGTCGAGCACGCTGGGAGCCCTGCTGGCCTATTCTTCAAAACGTTATTAAAATTATATTTAATGCGATTTGGAGTGAGTATTTTTATACTTTTTAGAGTTTGCACTAAAGTGTGAAAAAAAAATTAAGTTGTAGTGACGTTGGTACGCCTTATTGACGCTCAAATGCATCTCTAATGCCCCACCAAGCCCTTCCTCTCATGCATTCCTTCAAGACAACTCTTGTGGCAAGTCTGCAACTTCTGTTTAGCGATGGAGATAGAGCAATAGAGAGCGATCTGTGTACTTGCGAAAATCAGGATCGTGAATTAGATTTTTTAAATAAAAAGCTTTTAAAAAACGTAAGTCGGCTCAATCCTAGAGCGAAATTGACTTGAAGCTTCAGAGGAGCTTAAGAAAAGTATCTCTCAGCAGAGGTCTTCGTGAAATTTCTCTCAAGGAACTCTTCATTAGCTATTGAAGACACTTATAATTAGTAGTAATAGTAGTAGTAGTAGTAGTAGTAGTAGTAGTAGTAGTAGTAGTAGTAGTAGTAGTAGAAGTAGTAGTAGTAGTAGTAGTAGTAGTAGTAGTAGTAGTAGTAGTAGTAGTAGTAGTAGTAGTAGTAGTAGTAGTAGTAGTAGTAGTTGTAGTAGTAGTAGTAGTAGTAGTAGTAGTAGTAGTAGTAGTAGTAGTAGTAGTAGTAGTAGTAGTAGTAGTAGTAGTAGTAGTAGTTGTTGTAGTAGTAGTAGTAGTAGTAGTAGTAGTAAAAGTAGTAGTAGTAGTAGTATTAGTAGTAGTAGTAGTAGTAGTAGTTGTAGTAGTAGTAGTAGTAGTAGTAAAAGTAGTAGTAGTAGTAGTATAAGTAGTAGTAGTAGGAGTAGTAGTAGTAGTAGTAGTAGTAGTAATAATAGTAGTAGTATTAGTAGTAGTAGGAGTATTAGTAGTAGTAGTAGTCGTAGTAGTAGAAGTAGTCGTAGTAGTAGTAGTAGTAGTAGTAGTAGGAGGAGGAGTAGTAGTAGAAGTTGTAGTAGTAGTAGTAGTAGTTGTAGTAGTAGTGGTAGTAGTAGGAGGAGGAGGAGTAGTAGTAGAAGTTGTAGTAGTAGTAGTGATTTTATATTATTATCATTATTGAAAGCACACACACAGGCTTCAATGTCATTTTTATGAATGAACTGTTCACTGGAGCGTGAAGGAGCCTCCCACAGCTGACTCACAGCATCGCCTTGAGATCAGCCACTCATTCGAGGAGGCTCTCTTGACTGTCACTCGTTGTCAAGCACTCGTTGTCGACGTGCTGTTACTTAATTTACTTTCTAAATTTTATAAAATATATACCTCTCCACCACCAGTCTTAATCCATACACCCCAACTACCACACATTTATTTCACCACGACTCTACAACTACACAATTACTCTTCTACCACATCACCACTAATAAACAACTACTTCAGCTCCACCATCACGCAACCTCTTCAACTTAATTTCCTTTTTGTGTAATATAAAACCCGTCATACAACTTCAAAACCAACACACAAAAACTTCAACAACTACTATTTCACCACCACTACACAGTCACTCTTCCACCACTCTACCACCACTTTCAGTAGTTGTTATTTTTTCATCCATTATAAACTCATTCGATCTTTCATATATCCATTCATACACCACAAAAGCATCACAAAATCCCTACGCAACCACTCCACCACACAGCTCCTGGTCTGCATGGAGGGTGGCTAGAGAAAATAAAAAAATGGGATGCAATTACTAACCATGACAATAACACATCTTGTCAGCAATAAATACACAATTCAGTCTTTGTTTGTATTTTTAAGTTACATTTTTTATTCTATTTTTATTTTTAACTTTAATCTTTTGTTTATTACTGTGATATTTATTTATTTTGTATTTTTATGTTATCAATTGTTTATTACTGTGATATTTATTTATTTTGTATTTTTATGTTATCAATTGTTTATTACTGTGATATTTATTTATTTTGTATTCTTATGTTATCAATTGTTTATTTATTTATTTTTAAATATAGCTCATTCTCATTATTTTTATTATTTCAATTAACGCAATTCAAGCTGTACATTGTGTCAATATTTGATTATTTAATAAATATTGAAGTTGAAAATGGAAATTTTATTAATCACCATACACAGTTACCTACACATAAACACACAATTATACACACACCAACCCACAGACACACATACACACACACTCACAAACACACAAAACGTCAAGCTTGAAGACCATTTTTCAATATTTTTCATTAATTTTTATTAGAAATAAGCTAGCAAGTGTTCAATCCCCTGAAACTTTTTGCCTCCACAACAAAAACAAAGAAAAGTAGTAGTAGTAGTAGTAGAAGTAGTAGTAGTAGTAGTAGTAGTAGTAGTAGTAGTAGTAGTAGTAGTAGTAGTAGTAGTAGTAGTAGTAGTAGTAGTAGCAGTAGTAGTAGTTGTAGTATTTGTTGTTGTTTCACCAATTTTAAATTCATTTTTTCTTTCATTCATCAATTCATTCATTCATGCTTGCTGTGCTCTAGGCTTGAATGAGCTTGGTGACCCTGACCTATTATAACTCCTGATTGATCCGTGTGTGTGTGTGTGTGTGTGTGTGTGTGTGTGTGTGTGTGTGTGTGTGTGTGTGTGTGTGTGTGTGTGTGTGTGTGTGTGTGTGTGTGTAACACGATAACCTATATAATAATACGATTTTAATTGAAGTGTTTAATAACAATAGACTAATTTATTGCTTTCAATAAAAATCTCCTTTTTAATATTAATATTATTAATATTTTATTTGTTACTATTATTCTGAGTCTATTAATTATTATTACTTGTAGTAGTAGTAGTAGTAGTAGTAGTAGTAGTAGTAGTAGTAGTAGTAGTAGTAGTAGTAGTAGTAGTAGTAGTAGTAATAGTAGTAGTAGTAGTAGTATCAGTAGTAGTAGTAGTAGTAGTAGTAGTAGTAGTAGTAGTAGTAGTAGTAGTAGTATCAGTAGTAGTAGTAGTAGTAGTAGTAATAATAATAATAGTAGTAATAATAATAATAGTAGTTTTCAGTCGTTTTTAAAATGCCAGAAGATCCATACACAAAAAGCTTAGCCTAAGAATGATTTTCTCCGTTGGGTCTATTATAAAATTATATTTTATATATAAATCATAATATCGAATAATAGAGTTAACATGTGTGATGCTACAGGACTCGAATATTACCCAGATGCCCGAAAAAGTGCCTCTTTTCGGTTAAGTGCTAATTTTTGAAGCGTTCAATATTTTCTTAAAAATAATAAGACGATTTAAAAATATATATTGCAATTTTTAACTTTTCTAATTTAATTAATATAAGACACAAAAATAAAAACATTTATTAAGCTTTATGCTTGAGTTGAAAAAAAAACTTTATATGTAAAATCCAGATATTTTAAATTATTTTAATTTTCAAAGTACTAGAAAGCAAATAATTTCCCGGGTACGGGATCCGTTAATCCAGAACCTTTTTTGTGGCACAATTTTTTTCATCAAACCACGTATCAGTGCGCTTTTGTCAACTGGTCCAGAATCTGACCAAAGCCTCTGCAGGGGACTCCTGGTCAAGTTCTACCATGGATTACTCAAGTTCAACAGTCAGAAATGCATTTAGATTTGAATGCGCCACACTTCATGGAAACACTCGCAATACTATGCACGAACATTTTTACACTTGCTATTTGTAATAAAGTAGTTTTAAAAATTTGGCTTTTATACAAAATTGAAAAACACAATATTTTATAACTTTTTTCGACGGCTGTATTTATAATATAAAAAATGTATAAAAAGAAAAAAAAAAGAAAAACATGGAAAAAGTAGAGGGAGTTTCAAGTTTTATTTCTTGCGAACTGAATCACTAGTGGCTTTCCTTTGAAGACAAACCCGTTGAGAAGTTCCAGGCCTTTTTGTGCTGTTTCAGTGCCTACAAAGACATTTGAGACGTGAGTTTTAAAGTAAATTGATTTTTTAATCAATTCTTCAACACAATAATAATAAAACCTTGAAATCTATCTTATATAACAACAATAAATAGTTAAAAAATTAAGTCTTTTAGAATCCCCATGAAACAAAACCTAAGAACTAATTTGGAAAAACATAAGAACATTGCCAACGCCACACAACCCCAAAGACTCACAGGGGAATCTAACGAAGGCCTGTCCTTTCATCCTGCCTTGCATCAGTCGGTACACTATGCCTCTCCTCTCACCACCCTCCTCCTTGCCAACACCATGCCCATCACCACTACCACCCCTCTTACCACTCTCCCCATCACCACCACCATCTTCATAGCGTCCAAACAACCTGACCAGGTCAGCTTCGTTCACCTTGTTGGA
>OX030963.1:6309310-6396810 GCA_943735955.1 Piscicola geometra
CTCTCCCAGATTTCACCCGTCCTCCAAGACCCACTCTCCCAGATTTCACCCGTCCCCCAAGACCCACTCTCCCAGATTTCACCCGTCCCCCAAGACCCACTCTCCCAGATTTCACCCGTCCCCCAAGACCCACTCGCCCAGATTTCACCCGTCCCCCAAGACCCACTCGCCCAGATTTTACTCGTCCCCCAAGACCAACTCTCTCAGATCTTGACAGTCCTCATAAACCAACCCTCCCAGACTTCACCCTTCCCCCAAGACCCACTCTCCCCGACTTTACCTTTCCTCCAAGACCCACCCTCCCCGACTTTACCTTTCCCCCAAGACCCACCCTTCCAGACTTCACCCTTCCCCCAAGACCCACCCTTCCAGACTTCACCCTTCCCCCAAGACCCACCCTTCCAGACTTCACCCTTCCCCCAAGACCCACCCTTCCAGACTTCACCCTTCCCCCAAGACCCACCCTTCCAGATTTCACCCTTCCCCCAAGACCCACTCTCCCAGACTTCACCCTCCCCCCAAGACCCACCCTCCCTGACTTCACTCTCCCCCCAAGACCCACCCTTCCTGACTTCACCTTTCCCCCAAGACCCACCCTTCCTGACTTCACCCTTCCCCCAAGACCCACCCTTCCTGACTTCACCCTTCCCCCAAGACCCACTCTTCCAGACTTCACCCTTCCCCCAAGACCAACCCTTCCTGACTTCACCCTTCCCCCAAGACCCACTCTTCCAGACTTCACCCTTCCCCCAAGACCCACCCTTCCTGACTTCACCCTTCCCCCAAGACCCACCCTTCCAGACTTCACCCTTCCCCCAAGACCCACCCTTCCTGACTTCACCCTTCCCCCAAGACCCACCCTTCCTGACTTCACCCTTCCCCCAAGACCCACCCTTCCTGACTTCACCCTTCCCCCAAGACCCACCCTTCCTGACTTTACACGCCCCCCAAGACCCACTCTCCCAGGCTTCACCCGTCCTTAAGAAATCCTTCCATATTCAATCGAGTTCAATAAAATGCCAATTGTTGATCATAAAGCATCTTGAAGTAATATGTATTGATTATTCTGTACATTCAACTTCGTAAGTGTGAATCCAAATTCATTTGATTTTGTTTTTAATAAAATCAAAGCGACATTTTTGTTTTTTTTTACTATAATAGCCTAAAATTGTAGAAGATGGTGAAAATGTGGAAATCGTCAAAGAAAATTTTTATTTGTGATCCGGAAGGTTTACGGAGGTTCCTAAATTCAGTTAAAAACTTTATAAATGAAACCTTCTTCTAATACAAGTTATTTGAAAGTATCTGTGTGTAAGACGTGGATTTTTGACTGAAAGTTTGAGCGAAAACTATCTTGTGGTATGATGAAAATAATATTAAATGGACTTTAAAGTAATTAATGCGGCTTTATACTTTTCAGAATTCCTTTCATAATATTTATGACCCTTGTCAGCAAGTTTTTTTTGTTAATTGTAAACATTTTTCGTTGTAGATTAGATAACTATAGAATTTTATAATACGAAACAAAATAATTCAGACATAATTAAAATACTTATGAAATTGTGTTTCAAGAAGTGTTTAAAAAAACTTTATGTCATAGTAAAATAACTTGAAATTATTGTAGATGGTCTAGTTTGATATCTTTCAGAATATAAAAAAAGTGACCACAGTATTTTTAAATAACTGTTTTAATGCGTTCAATACAGTAATTTTTTTTCGATAATGAATATAAACTAGAAATTAATAAATAGAAATAGCATATAACACGATGCATAAGATGAACTTTAAAAGCAACAAAATTTACAAGCTAGTGTGCCTTATAGTATAAGGCTTATACACACGATTTTCTAAAGAAAAACTGCTTCAATGGTAGAAAGAAAAAAAGAAAGTAATAATAATAAATACGTGAAATAATAAACTTTTTTAAATAACTAAATAAATTTTGGATTCTAACATCGTAAATATCACTTTCTTTGAAAAAATACATATCCCATTTATATGGAAAAAACTATTCTAACTTTCATTAAATTAATTCTTTTTTCCATGTTTTTAAAATTCAAATAACTGTGTTTTACGGAACTTGGAATGATGTCTCCAGCCTTTCACAAGACTTGCAGGCCTCAATCAATCAATCAATCAATCAAATAGATTTCTATAGCGCTCTTATTCAAATTCAAGAGCGCTCGATTACTTCAAAGCTAAAATCTGAAATTTAATCTTTTAAATTTTTAAGGTTTGATTTTCATTTTTAATTATTTTTAGTTGAATTTTTAAAGTTTTGTCAGACGTGCTCATTTGATCCATGAACGAAAAAATCGAGGTTTATACTTTAAATTTTTTTTATTAATGACCGTAAATAATTGTAGGATCTTTAAAATATTTTAAATAATAAACTTTCTGAAAAATTCAAAAACAAACTATTTCAATATTTCATATTTTATTTTACAACATAACAAATGAACAGATTTTTTCGTGCTAAAAGTAAATTGAATAATAGATAAATTCCTAATCCAAAAATTAAATGCAATTAAAAATAATATGAATACAATATTTGAAAAATATTATCTAAAAATGAAGATTGCATTTAATAATATTTGTTATAAAGAATGTGAATGGAATGGGCGGTTGAAGGAAATTTGGATGGAAAGATGTGATCAAAGAGTGAGAAGATGAAAGGAAGGATGGATGAATGAGTGAGAAAATGAAGGGAAGGATGGGTTAATTGATAAACGAATAAGATGGTGGATTTAAGGGTGGATAGATATGAATTAGCAGCCCAAAGTAATAGAGAAACAGAGAAACAAAGAAGCTGAATACGATGCATAAATCATAAGAATACCTAAAATAATGAAACTTTCAATTTCATTTACAAAACAACCAACATTGTTACAATTGGTGACTAATATTGTCACAATCTCTATCATCCTTATCATCATCATCATCATCATTATCATCATCAATGATCTTCTGGCTTGATGAAGAAGGCAGACAGGGCGAAGATCAAGAAGACAATCCCACCAATGAAGTGGACTGGTGATGATGATGATGGTGGTGATGATGATAATGATGATGGTGGTGATGATGATAATGATGATGGTGATGATGATAGTATTGATGTAGGTGATAATAATAGTAATGATGATAGTTGATGTTTATTATAGTAATGACAATGAATAAATAATTACCAAACAAACACTGTCCATTACAACCGCAACTCCCCACCAAAATCTAATTCTACAAAACCACACATCTATTCACATACATACATACACACACACACACACACACACACACACACACACACACACACGCACACACACAAACACACACACACACACACACACACACACACACACACACACACACACACACACACAAACACACACACACACACACTACGACCCCTTCAACACACCTGTCTTGATGGATATATGTTGAGCCACAAACCTGCCTCCGACCACAGCCAACAGTGTGCACAACGCATGTCCCAGAACTCCCCCCACCACCACCCCTACTACCTCCTGAGTTGTCGTGGTGATGATGATGATGATGATAGTGGTCGTGGTGGTAATTATAATGATCGTGGTAATGACGATGGTGGTGATTATGATGATGATCATCAACCTCAACTATCTCGCAAAAACAACAACAGCAACAGCACGCACATCGCCCAACAACAACAACAGAAACAACCCTCCCCCCCAACAACAACAACAACAGTATCACGCACATCCCTGGCGGCGAGGATGATGGTGGCGATCTGGGAGCGATCTCCCCACTCAGCCAGGAAGGTCAGCATGAAGGACTGCAGAAAGACCTGTTGTTGTTGTTGGTGAGGTCGTTGTTGTTGTTGGTGAGGTTGTTGTTGTTGTTGTTGGTGAGGTTGTTGTTGTTGTTGGTGAGGTCGTTGTTGTTGTTGGTGAGGTTGTTGTTGTTGTTGTTGGTGAGGTTGTTGTTGTTGTTGGTGAGGTTGTTGTTGTTGTTGGTGAGGTTGTTGTTGTTGTTGGTGAGGTTGTTGTTGGTGGTGAGGTTGTTGTTGTTGGTGAGGTTGTTGTTGGTGGTGAGGTTGTTGTTGTTGGTGTTGGTGAGGTTGTTGTTGTTGTTGTTGGTGAGGTTGTTGTTGTTGTTGGTGAGGTTGTTGTTGGTGGTGAGGTTGTTGTTGTTGGTGTTGGTGAGGTTGTTGTTGTTGTTGTTGTTGGTGAGGTTGTTGTTGTTGTTGGTGAGGTTGTTGTTGTTGGTGAGGTTGTTGTTGTTGTTGTATTTCGTTGTGTTGTTCAGCAGTCTGGGGAGGATAGTCTCGACCAGCTGCGCTGCCCTGCCAGGCTCTTGAGTCAGATCTCTTGTGTTCTTGCCCAGCATGGGCTGGGCAGTCTGTCCAGAGATGAGTTTGTTGTCTCCTGGGCTGTCTTGCATAGTCTGCCCTGGCAGGGTGGCCGAAAGTACCCACATTTGAAGCGCAAGCGCCCCCAACAGCACCGCGTGGGTATGCGGTAGTGTTGTTGGTTAGGTTGTTGTTGTTGGTGAGGTTGTTGTTGTTGTTGGTGAGGTTGTTGTTGTTGGTGAGGTTGTTGTCGTTGTTGGTGAGGTTGTTGTTGTTGTTGTTGTTGGTGAGGTTGTTTTTGTTGGTGAGGTTGTTGTTGTTGGTGAGGTTGTTGTTGTTGGTGAGGTTGTTGTTGTTGGTGAGGTTGTTGTTGTTGTTGTTGGTGAGGTTGTTGTCGTTGGTGAGGTTGTTGTCGTTGGTGAGGGGAAGTTTTTGTTTTGTTGTTTTTGAACATCAGCTACAACAAACAACAATAACTAAAAAAACAACAATATCAGCACACAATAACACATAAAAATAATGCAACTACAACAACACACAACAACAACAACAACAACAAACAACAATAACAACAACAAACAAAAACAACAAAAACACATAACAACAAAAAAGCAACAACAACAACACACAAAGAAACATGGACCTTGCTGAAGAAGGAGTAGAGGCAGCGTCTCTGGGGCACCCGCATCACACCTCCCTCCACGTCCAACTGGGCACTCTCCTGTGGAGGTGGAGGAGGTGGAGTTGGAGGAGGTGGAAGTGGAGGAGGTGGAGTTGGAGGAGGTGGAAGTGGAGGAGGTGGAGTTGGGGGAGGTGGAAGTGGAGGAGGTGGAAGTGGAGGAGGTGGGATGGATAGTGACGGAGGGATGAGGATAGTGGAAGGAGGATAGGTAGGCGGAGGTGTGTTGGAAGAGTTTGGGTGAGTGGTGTATTGTGGTGGAGAAGGATGTGACATGGTAGTGGTGGTGAATAATAGATGGGTTGGGAGAGTGTGAATGATGGGTGAGTGATTGTTGGTGGTGGTGATGGTGATGAGGAGGAGAAGGGTGGTGAGAAATTATGAGTAGGAATGGTGGAGGAGTTGAAGAAAGAGGGGGTTGGATAGGATGCGGAAGAAAAATAAAATATACGTAATGATGATGATAATGATGATGATGATAATGATAATGATGATGACGAAAATGATGACGATGATGATGATGATGATGATTATGATGACGATGAATATCAGCACCAACTTCTTGCTCACTCTTGCTAAGTTCTCTTTTCACCTACAAGAGAAATATTAATAAAAATATCATAATGTAAATAAATAATAAAAATATAATATCATTATCATCGCCATCCTCATTCTCCTCCTCATCATCATCATCACCTCTTCATATTCTTCTTGTGCTTCTCCGGCATCCATTAACCATGCTGTGGTAATGATGATGATGATTCTAAAAAAATAATAGTAATAATGATTTATATAAAGTACTAATGATGTAGCTGAACAAAAAGAGAGTGAAAACCACAACCATCATAACCACCATCATCATCATCATCATCATCACCATCATCATCATCACCCCCATCATCATCACCATCATCATCACCATCATCACCCCCATCATCCACATCATCATCATCACCACAACCTTCTCGGAGCATCTTGATACCAAAGACAGCGAACAGGCCGCACGAGACGTAGTAAGTGAACCAGCGAGGAATCAGTGTTGTTGCATATCCCAGGAAGGCTGAGGAAGATGATGATGATGGTGATGATGATTATGGTGAGGATGAGTATGATGATGATAATGATGATGAGAATTATTTATTTGTTTTATTTTGTATTATGATGAGAAGGATGATGACAATGATTATATTTTAGTGATTTATTTCGTTATTCCAGTTAAGAATTTAAAAAAAAAAGTTTTCTATGTTTCTTGTTGTTGCAGTGATGGTCAATATGAATAGACTTCCAAGAATACTAATATAACATAAATAATGAAGATTTGTAGAATATTATCATCATAGGAACCAACATCAAAGTCATCATCACACCCACAATCACCCTCATTCCACCACCACCACCCAACGCCACCTTCATCACCATTATCATCATCCTTAACACTAATATCATGATCCTTGGCATCACTACCACTATCATCGTCATCCTACTCATCATCATCGCCCTCATCATCATCATCACGATCATCATCACCATCATCATCTTCATCACCACCTGAGAGAACGGTCATGAGCATGAGTGCTGATAGTGATCCCAGGAAGACGGTGGATCGTCGATGACGCATCGATAAGATCGCTGCAATGAAGAACGTCTTGTCGCCTGTGATGGTGATGATGATGATGATGGAGTGATGATGATGATGATGATGATGATGATGGAGTGATGATGATGATGGGAGTGATGATGATGATAATGATGATGAGGGGAGTGATGGTGATGGAATTAATGATGATGATAGAGCGAGAAAATGCATAGTTGTGGTCAATGGGGTGTCTACGAAGATGAAGGCCTGATGGTGTTGTAAATTTGTGAGGCTGAAACAGGTTTGCAACGCCACGCTGGAGTCGGTACTGTGGTGTGCCGTGGGTAAGTGCTTCAAACTTCTATCTGTGAAAAGACGCTGAGGCTGCATGAACACCACCCACTACGTGTGACAGCTGACAAGCATGTTCCGAAGCGCTTCAAGCGAAACAAAGGCTGGCGAGAGGACTCCAGAAGTGCATTGGCCCAGATCACAGGCAATGAGGCCATTCGTGAACCCTTCACTCGCATCAGACCTAAGCCATGGGAGGAGGCACTTTCACTTCAGCTGTGCAGTGAACTCTCAGGTGGAGCCAACAAGAAATTTGCCAAAGAAGTGCTCCAGGCTGATTTCGAAGCAACAATGACGCTATGGAAGAAAGAGAGGTTGCCTAGAACCCGCCTCACATTTTATGCAAGCATTTAAACTGACTTAACTTCATATTTTAAACAAAAAAGTTAACAAATCGTTTAAAAAAAGATAACTGACAACTTTTTATTTTCATATTTATATATATTCAGCTCACTATGCTCAAAACCTAGCCAATAGCCTAGTGTTGAAATCAATCTCAGAGCACAAACACAGCGAAGCCACACATCTTAACCAAGATTAAAATAAGTTTCGAGAGCCTAAGAAACTTTAGTAAGACAAAGGAAGGTTTCTTCAAAGCACCCTGCAGAAAAGTAAGAAACTTCCAGAGGTGAAGAATCCGAGAAACAAAATCTACAAGACTGCGTTGAAAAGAAAGACTCAAGTTGAAGCGAGCCAAAACATTTCTGGCCCAACTACGCTGAGGCACTGTCTAAATTAAATAAAATGAATAAATAATGCCTATTTATAATGCGCTGAGGCACGCAACAGAGGCGCCACTCACACGACATAAGTTGTGAAACACCGCATCATATACACTAGGCATATGATAGCTCACAGTTGGCTGAACAGGGAATCGAACTGGCGACCTTTAAGTTGCAGTTACAACGACTTTACCAACATGCTCGTCTAGTCACCGCATTGTACAACAGCAAATTTCTGGAAAAACTCCAGTTGTGATCTGTATGGAGCGGTAGAGGATGCCACAGACCTCTCTGAGAGCGTCTAAGAAGTCGCAACGAAAGAAGAAAGATCATGCAAACTAAGGACTTGAAAGAGGGGAGGTGTTTGCATGCTTACAATGCAAGAGACCTAGTTGGCTCAAACAGGGGTAGAAGAACTATAAATACGAAATCAACAATAACAACAAGAAAACATCTACATCAACATCTACATCATCTACAACAACAACAACACTACCCAGCTCAGAGACGATGATGACGGAGAGAGAAGCGACAAACGCATGCATGAAACCCAGGTCCAACTCAACACTCAGTTTGGTGTTGTGCTTATGATGCTGATTGTTGTTGTCGTAGATGTTGTCTGTGAGTTGATCAACAGTCTTTGGATTGATTGGTTGGAGCTGTAGTGGTAGTGGTGATGATCATAGTTATGGTGTTGATAATGATGTTAATACTGGGTAGAAGCATGCTTCACGCTCAAGTGTTAAAAAGAGTAGCAATGTATACTTTAAAATACCAATATATTGTGGTCTTGAAGCCCGTCTGGGTCTATGCCACGTTAATGATACTAGTCATTATTTTTTTAATGTACGAAAAAATGGGAATTAATTCAAAAAAACTCTAAATTAATAAATATTGATGTACTTTGCTCATCTTAGTCAGATAAGTCATAATATTATTTAAATTTAGTTAGAAGTATTCTTATTTTCCTTCATAATTACAATCATAGACAATCTTATTTTTTAAATGTATCTTCAAACTTTGGGCCTAAAGAAAATTGATTTTTTTGAAAAATGATGGTGTCTGAACATTTTGGGTGTCTGAACTATTTCATTTTTAATTTGGTATTTTAAGGATATTGAAAGATTTAATACAGTTTATTAATTAATAACAGAAATACATGAATTTAAATGTATTAATTTTTGATAATTTATCAATTTTTTAATTCAAATAAATGTAAAAAATTATTGATTCAAACAAATGGCAAAAATTATTGATTTAAATGAATGTACTGAAACCATTGATTTAAATCAACTAAATTAGTCACCTTAATCTGCTCAGCACTAGATAGATAGACAGGCTTGAGAGCAGCATCATCATCAGCAACACTATCATCCTCAGATTTGGATAGATGGATGAAGAGGGTGAAGATGAGAAGAGAGAGGATGAAACACCATGATGATGGGAAATGCAAATTGGGTGAAGATCTCATTTCAATTTTTTAACTGAAGGTGGTGGTGGTGGTATTATGGTGATAATATATAGATTATTATATAATGAAAGTGATGATATTGATGATAGTAGTGGTGATTGTAAAATTTTAGATATATTTAAAATATTCAAATAGATCAAATAAATCAAAATATTTAGAAAAATTATTAAATTTTCAAATAAATTAAATAGAGGAATGAATCAGAGGCTATAAAATACTGACGTGAACGGGAAAAAGCTAAGAAAATAAAGATTTTAGTAGACAAAGTTGGTTGAGAAATACTACTGATAATTATTTTTCATTATTTAACTATTGTTTTTATTGACTCAAATCTATCAGTTTTTATTATAAATAAACAAATTGTCGAAAATTAAATTTCTCAAAAACTAGCGAGTGCTTTTGGACTAAAAGTAAAGTTAAATAAATAAATTTTGAAAAAATAAATAAATTATTTTTATTAATTAAAATCTAATAATTTTTCAGAATTTTTAAATATTTAAATCACAATTATCAAAACTCTATGCTTTGAAGTAACTTTTTCTTAATATTTCAAGAAAAAAAACAATAGTTTTTGTTAAATAAATTTGACATTTTATAAAACTAAAAAGATATAAATAAATTATTTTTGAAAGTTGAAGGTTCAATATCTTAAAAGATAAAGGAAAATGAGTCAATGAAAGACACAAAGATAAATGTAGAGAGTATCGATGGATGGATTTAGAGTGGATGAATGAAGAGAGAAAATTGAATAGTACACTCCACTCTATCATTTCATTCAAAATCCTCTTCTTTGTTTGTCCATTGAGTCAATGATGACCTTTTTTAAGTCTACAACGCTGTAGTCAGGGGCGCAACCAGTCAAAAATGCTGGGGGGGGGCTCAACTTTAGTATTAAAAAATTATTATTTACCGCAACTGTTGTGTTTTGCAACATCAATTTTTATATTTTCTTTCTCTTTTAATACCGAGTTTTTTTCACATATTTTGTTCAATAAATTTTAAATTCATAAGTTAAATTTTAACTTTTTTCATTTAGTTATTTATAATTTTTTTTTCCTGTTCACATTTAAAATTTCTCATAACAATCTTTTTTCGCTTAGATAATTTTTCAGTTTTTTCATTCGATTTTAGTATTTTTATACAAATTTAGTCCTAATTTCAGGGCGAGAAGATAGTTAGTACTTGAATTATTTTTTTATTTATTCAAAATAACTTTTAAAAGGTTTCCAATGCTTTTAAAAAGTAATGGTGCGTTTTCGCAACTTTGACGTAATATGATTTCATATGATTTTTATAAAGCCTAGTCATTCATTACAATAGTTATTATAAAAATAATAAAATTATTAATTTAATGTTAATGTATTATGAAATTTATAAATTAAAATTAAAAGTTGAATTTTGTAGATGAATGTTGATTTTTATATTTCGAAAAAAATTCTAAACCGCAAATGCTTCAAACTTGAAAATTATTGAAGAAAATATAATTTTTAACCTCTCATAGGTTGATTATAAAATTAAAATAAAGATAACATTCGTCGTCAATGTCGTCTTTGAAACAGCACGACAGTTTATGAGTGCTGTTGTAATTCACTTTAAATAATTTGCTTTATTGTATTTAAAATAATAATTATTATTATTATAACTAATAAAATAATTAGAAGTTTAATTTTATCAAACTATTTGCGATTGAAATTTATTTCTGTTTTAATAAATGTGGTTTGAATTAATTTATTTATGATTTCTTACTGCACATAAGTATGTCACACTTCTCGCTCATGTTGCGTTTTCGCAACATTTTGCCCCATTAAAACTTATGAAATAATTGTTTTCAGTTTTGCTTGAGTTGTTATTATAACCATATAATGCAAGTCTAAATGTAAAAATCGGGTAGCGGCGGTAAATGGGCTAAATAAAAACTACCAATTATAATTGATAAAGAATTTAGTTAGTTTATTAATGATACCAAAGAAAAACTACAAACTAAGTTGCATAGTATTCTTAGAGTTACGTCATCATTTTTCAAACTAAGGTAAAAAGTAAAAAAATAAGTTTGATATGAGATCCTAAACAGTCTATAATTTTTGTTCAAATATATAGTTTCAACTAAATTTTTATGTGTTCTCAGTTGCAAAATAATTTTTCGATCAGTTTGTGAAAATCTTTTCACCATTTCATTTACTGAAAGAAGTGCAGTAGCGGTTTTGGTAGCAGATATTCTCAAACAAGCTTTGCAAACGACGAGCAGAAACAGTCGTCTTAAGATGAATTTTAGTAAGCCGAAATTTAGAAAATGCTCTTTCTGCATCTGATGAAGTAACTGGCAGAGTCAGAGCAACATCGAGCATATAGTG
Organism: Piscicola geometra; assembly: GCA_943735955.1. Classification (NCBI taxonomy): domain Eukaryota; kingdom Metazoa; phylum Annelida; class Clitellata; order Hirudinida; family Piscicolidae; genus Piscicola; species Piscicola geometra. The sequence goes on from OX030963.1 coordinate 6,320,782, forward strand.
CACCTCAGGCTGAAGGCTTGTTGCTCAAAAGAGCTCTTGCAGTTCGATAAATGAAATGAGATCAGACTGATCCGCACGTAAACTTAATGTGTTGATGTGATTTTGAGCTGTCTTTGCACAGTTTCAGCATCCTTTCCATGAAGGTTGAATAATTCTGAAAGCTCGGGAGTTATTTTGTCTATCTGCGTTATTCTTTATATACTTGCCATAGGTGGAAAAATTTACATATGAAAAGTGTAAAGATTTAAGAGTGTAGTTAAGTTCTAGTGGTGCTCTATTTTTTTCAGAATTTGTGACATGTTAGTGTTATTTTGGTAGGATCTCTATCTTCTGTGTTGATATATGAAATGTTTTGTGAGATAAAGACCCGATGGCCATCCAGAGAAAATATCATTGTCCTATGGCATATTGAAAAATTGATTACCCCCCCCCCCCACCACCAAAAAAAATCATCGATTTTCGAAAAATTGTGAGACCCTTCAAATAGGTCTGGGGGGGGCTTGAGCCCCCCCCAGCCCCCCCCTAGTTGCGCCACTGGCTGTAGTCAAACAAAGCTTTAACATCAAAAATTTTCGAATAAAACTTCTACGATCAACTAATTAACTAAATATTTTTCTCCGCTTGTATAAGTTTTGGACTTGTAGATGGAAAAGGCAGCGTGATCAATTTCAGAATGTTCAAGTGAAAGCAAGCGCTTACAAGAGTAAATCTGAAGTTGTTACTTTTATTTTTTTCTTTGAATTGCTTGCTTGCTCAACATGAAAAGTATTGTAAATTGTTTTGCTTTCGAACTATATGTAGTAGATCTTAATTTGCCCTGGGAATCTGTGACTGCATCAAAAAAGGTTCCCGAAGTTTTTATGCGGTTTGTTGTATCGGCAACTCTGCCCTGCCCAGAGAAATAGCATCTATTGTTTGTAGGATATCTATGGTTCTGCCTCCTAATGAAGCTTTCTAAGACTTTCAGTTGCGGATCAGCTCCTGGGTCACTGTCACTGTCTCAAACAAAAAACAGTAGCCCGTACAGAACCAATATCTTGTAGACTTTTAAATATTTGATTTTTTAAGGCTGTGTTGTTCAAAATTTTTCTATACTTTCAGATACTTTGATGTGGTCCTTCGAAATGAGAGCTCACTGATGTAGTAAGGACGACGGGATAGTCTAGCGTTCGACTTAATAGCGTGGGTTCGATTCCTACCATCGCCTAATTGCGTTAATGCTCCAGAGAAGTCCTACACTTTATGAAAAAAAGAATAAGCAAAAGGCACTCAGAACCTAAGCTGCAAGATATCCGTGTTCGTTTAGTGTTTAAAAATACCTTTGCGGATACTTTTCAACTAAAAATGTGACGTGTCCAAGCTTTTAAACACACGTGCACAATGATAGCGTTGAAGTTGAAGAAGCGAGTCAACAATTTGCACTCAGTGTGCAGGTCAATGTGTGTCTCTAGATAGTATTTGAACGTCACAACCACCACACTTTCACTATCAAATTAAGTGTGGATTTGATCACTCTGAATTATGATTTAATTCAACATCCCATCGACGATCCCAACCTTCACCACACCAACATTCTTTACCTCCACCACATCCACCTTTCTCATCACTACCACACCACCATCCCAACATCAACCACACCAACTACCATTCTCACCAACCATCCCAACCTCAATCACACCACCATCCCAACTTCAACCCTCCCAACCTCAACCACACCACCATCCCAACTTCAACCATCCCAACCTCAACCACACCACTATCTCAACTTCAACCATCCCAACCTCAACCACACCACCATCCCAACCTCAACCACACCAACCATCCCAACCTCAACCACACCACCATCCCAACCACACCACCATCCCAACCTCAACCATCCCAACCACACCAACCACCACCTCCACCAACCATCCAATCGACACCCTTCACGCCATTCCCAGCATTGTAGCTTTTTGAGGATGTTGACTCAGGAGATTAGTGCGGTGCCAAAGCCCCTGCGCACACAGCCCCATCGAGCCATGCGAACCTGAGCCGCTTAAGACGTCAACACTCATTCAGTCAGGCTCTCATTCATCCACTTGCTCTTTTAATTTACTTTCTTCCTTCTTTCACTCTTCTACCCATCCATCTATCAAACGTTACTTCGCCGAGTTTCTTACTTTCCATTTAAATGTTTATTTCCTCACTTACTCTTCTTTCATTCTCTTTTTTTCTTTTAATTTTTTTAACTTTCCTATTATTTTTATTTTCTTTGTTTTTACTTTATTATTAATTTTTTTTACTTCTTTCATTTTATTTTCTTTTCATTTTCTTTTCCTTTCATTTTCTTTCACTCTAGTGTTTATATTTCCCTTTTACCATCCTTTCATATCTTTTTCCCAACCTCTCCAATCCTCCATCACTACTCACCACCTCCTCCTTCACCCTCTTGCACCTCTGTCGCCTATATAAACATCTACAGAGTGTCAGCACCACGGAGTTAATGGGTTAGTTACAGCTTATATATCCTTGATAAAGATAATAAAAAGATTATTATTAATAATTATTTTGTTGTTTTTATTTTAAAGATTAAATGGCTCGGTGTTTTAGATAACTCACTCACTCTTTTCCGCTCCATAATTCCGCACGACACCTTCATATATCTCCACCCACTTCTACCTTTCACCACGATTACCCCCATCTTCACAACACCCTCATATATCTCCACCCACTTCTCATTTTCACCACCATCACCCCCATATTCACAACACCCTCCTATATTACCTTCGACCACTATAACATTGTCACCACATCAACATCACCACATCAACATCACCACATCAACATCACCACATCAACATCACCACTGCAACATCACCACATCAACATCACCACATCAACATCACCACTGCAACTTCACCACCGCAACATTAAAATCACCACATCACAACCACATCACCACCACAAAATCATCACCACAACATTCTTCACTCCATCCTTCAAAACACACTCTTTTCCACAACATCATAACCACCACAACAACACCGCCACCTAGGTCGCAACCACCCATACGCCTATTCGTGCGTCGTGTGTGGCGACCTCAGCTACGGCAGACACTACGGCGCCTACTGCTGCGACGGCTGCAGCTGCTTCTTCAAGCGATCTGTCCGCAAGAGAGCCGAGTATACGTGTGTTGGTGAGTTGGTGTTGGTGGTGAAGGGAGAGGGTGAAGAAGGGGAAAAAATGACTGATAAAAAAATGAAAACGGATAATTATTTCTAATCAATCGAATTTAATTATAGCTTCTCACTAACTTTGTTGAATAAATTAGTTTTTAGACTTCTGACTGATAGAGGAAGATTAAAAACTGCTAGTTATGCCCGTTAGTAGTTCAAGAAAATACCTAAAGAGGTTTCTTATACTTGATAGGGTTTGAAGTCGCCATTGCTTCTTTGACATTTTATCTGGGATGGACCTCTTTGTCCTGGCTTCCAATAATACTTCTCAACTTTTCTCATGCAACCATTTGACTTCTTCAACATAACTCTTTCTGTAAACCTACTTTTGCGCTATCGTCTTTTTAAATTTAATTTTCCTTTTGTGGGAGTCAACGCTGCTTAACATACTTTCAATTGACACGTGTTTTCAGATCAATATCTTTTGAGGTAGATTCATTTTTGAAATAGTTTTACATTTCATTTTAAGCACTCAAAACACTCAGAACTACAACCCTGTACAACCACTTTCACCACACAGGCAATGGTCATTGTGCCGTCGACAAGGCGAGAAGAAACTGGTGTGCTCGATGTCGTCTCAGTAAATGCCTGCAAGCCCGTATGCTGGTGCAAGGTAGGTGGGCAAGTATAGGTGGGAAATACAGGTGCCTTAAAAGTTCGGGTTTATAAAGATTACATTTTTTGGGTAAGACTGTCTGACTTGCTCAAATTAAAGTTTAAAATATTCTTATTGGTGGTCTGTAACATTTTGTGTTGTACCGTTTAACTTATAAGTCATTCTAATTATATTTTTTCATCATTGTTATAACAAGAAAGTTTGCCACTGTATGGATGGAAGGGTTTAAACGACTGTAGAGTTCTTTCATGAAGAACTCTATAAATTTTGTAACATAATTACTCGTAACTTGAAGTTTTTAAGTCAAATGTTTAAAAAATGGTTGGTGTCGGTATATTCTACTATTGTCCCTCCATCATTGCAGCAGTGCAGCGGGAGAGAGGTCCTCGCAAGAACAAGGGAGTGAAGAGGAAACGAGAACACCGCAGGCTTGGAGACGTTGCAATGGCGGATGATTTGCAAGTTGAAGAAAACACTGTGTTAAACCAGTTCCGTGAGAATGGATGTAATGGAGAGTTTGTTGAGAGAGTTACAAAAGAGGAAAGTTCAGATGAATGCAGAATAGAAACTTTCAAAAGAAAGCAAATTATAGAAAAATGGATAGCAAGAAAGAATTTCCAAAACGATTCAAAACTCATCTGTCAGAGACTAATGTCAGGTGGAGAATCCTTCATTGATGCCTTTCTCCCTCTTCCATTTATTCCAAGAAAAAATACTTTTGTTTTCAATTCTTATAAAAAGCCAAATAGTGAATATTACTTATTAGACAATCAATATTTTAGACCCTGGTTAAGTTAAGCCGTGAAGAATAATGATTATTGAAAATTTAGCGCCTGGTAAATAGTTTGCTTAGACTAAGTTTACTTTTAAAGAAATTAACAAATTGTATATTGAATGAAAATACTTTACTAAGTTATCTTTGATTCTAAATTCATTTTCAAATTCTAGAAGTATCAATAAAATGATTTATAGCAGGACTCTATGCTTTTTCTCGAATACTCACAGAAGGTCTATATTACATTTTCTAAAACCACACTCATGCACCCCTATCAAATGTCTCAAAAGCACAGTTTCATCAAATGAAAATAAAAGTTTGAATACTTCTAAAAATTTTGAAAATAATCTTAGACAACAAGGTGGTGTTCAAAAGTTCACAGTTTTCTACCGACTGCCCCAAATAGTAATAATAAGAATGGTTGCTAGAATGAAAATTCTGCAGACTAGCATTACTATCGTTTTAATCCCATGGACATATTATCTAGAACAACAAGGATTAAGCCCACCAAACTCAGTCATTTATGTAGCTTCTATTTCAGTTTTTGCAACCTTCATGCTTGTTGCCATCAGTCAGCTGTGCCAGCGCTTCATAGGTCTCGGTGCTTACCACTCCAGCTCCGACACAGTGCGTCTATCGCACATGACTTTCTGGGGTCAGAGGAGAGATGTCTTTGTACCCATGCAGGACCTCGTCATGCCTACCGACATCGGAGAAAGCACGTCTGATGTCTTCTTCAAAATCGAAAAGTGAGTCTACATTAGCATTTAAATTTAAGTTTAACCACTCAACCCCTACATAAGTTACAAAATGTGATAGTTGTATTTAAATACTTTGGTGTTGTGGGGTCAGTTACATTATCTATAAATATTTTTATAGGTACAGTGACCCCTCATTTCTCCTCTTCTTGTCCAAAAGGCACGGAGTCGTTGTGGAACCAGAGATTTATGAAAAGATTTTTGGAGCTAAATAAAAATATAAAATGTTTATTTTGAAGATAATCCACATAGTCACTCATTTTCACCAAAAGACGCATCAGCCAGCCAATGGCTGTTCTCAAAGGTCTAGATGTAAGTTATAAATTCAATGTAATGTAAAATAAACGTAGTTCTACTCTTTTCAATGTTAAATATATCATTTATTATAACTTATCAAAGTGACAAAAACTATAGACTTGCAAACATTAAATAATTACAAGGGAAGCTACCAATTAATATTTAATCAACTATAAATAAAAAAATACTGGTCGACTCCATTCATAACTATATTGTTAAAGTTCACCTTGATGCAGTCTGACCTTGTACGAACGTAGTGGAATCTTCCTCTTCTATCGATTGGTATCTAAAAATGAAGAACGTAAAAAAATAAATGCACAATCATTTAATTGCACAAAGTTTAAATGTTCTTCTAGGTTAGAAATGTAATTATTTTATTTAATGCTTACCTGTGTGTTTTCTGATCAGATTTCTGACACCGTTTTCCCGTTGCCATTGTTTCAATATCTGGTTTTAGCTCTTGCTTCTTTTTGTTCAGATTGATTATGGAAAAAACTGTTTGCACGAATAGCTGCTCCTTAACAAGCTGTGGCATCAAACCAGGAGACACAGACCAGGGCCGGCAATCTGCTGCAAATCTTGAGAAGATCCTAACCAGCATGGACAATCCTGAGGAATCCTGGGGTCCGGAAAACATTTTTAACTTCTCTTTTTCTCCGAATATTTAAGTATGCAATGCAAAGTTTTATTTTAGACAACTATAACTAAACATACTCACAATGAATGTATTAATATGTAAAAATTCAGTTTTATGCCATGTTTGACGCTTGTGCTCGCATCAAAATAAGAGTTTTAAAATGTTGTTATTGAAAAAAAGTGTGAGGGTCCGGACCCCAAGACCCCACCATGATAACGCCCATCCAGCAGAAGGTAAAAGATGGCAGCACTCTGAAACTTTTCTCAGACCACTGTCACTTTGACACTCAATTAGCTCTATCTGAAGTAGAGGTCGGACATGGACGATTTTTCATTCCCGGTCCCGTCCCGTTCCCGAATTTTGTTTTCCCGTCCCGTCCCGTTCCCGATGGGACATCAGAATTTTGATTCCCGTCCCGTCCCGTTCCCGAAATGTTTTTTCCCGTCCCGTCCCGTTCCCGATGGACCATCAGAATTTTGATTCCCGTCCCGTCCCGTTCCCGCAACTCGATTCCCGGTCCCGACCCGTTCCCGAAACTTTTTGACCCGGTCCCGACCCATTTCAACAACAAAAATTTTGTTTATTTATTTTTGCTGCCGTTTTCACCGGTCCCAAACTTGCTAGTCCTAACATTTCTTAAAGTTCATTATTTGAAAGTCAGAAAATATTTCTTTTAACAAAATAAAACACGATTTAAATTTCAAATATTTATTGAAATGAAAGTATTGAAGTTACTCATTGTTTTTGAGTAATTCAATCAAGTCTTTATTGCTTTTAACACGGGTTTTAGCTTTCAAATTAGGTGATCTGGGGTCTGAAGTTAAACGACCACATGTTGACAAATTCCGTTCACAGGGAATAGAACTTGCAGGTATACTCAAAATTTTTTTGGCTACTTTTTGTAGTATTGGAATTTTTTTACTTCAATAGATTTAACATCTTTATAATCTTCAATTTTGGTGAGACGTAAATGTGAATATTTGTACAATTCATCCTCTTCTAAATTTTTTTCCTCGTTCATTATTGCTAATTCCTCAATAATGTTAGAAATATGTTTTTTGACAACATTCTTATTCTCCACAACTGCACAAATCAAATCATTCGTATAATTTGATAGTAAAAAATTGTATTATAACTTTTACGATATAAAAACTAACATATAGGGTATAAATAACCATCATTTGTTTTTTTCCTCAACGTCACTGGAGCTTGGTCTGGCTGTATACAAAATGGAATTAAATTTTCTCTAATGAAAGTCTTGGTATTTATTTTTTTCTATCCCAAACTTTTTTAATATTATTTTTTTATACTGGGGGATGCAACAGACATGCTGCCATCTGAATAAAATCAATGGGCGTCTTTTTTTTGTCAAAATGATCAACTGATCATTCAACTGGAAATTAATAATTCAAATTCAAAGTATGAATTTATAAAATAAAAATAATATAACTGACCAGTTTGATTTCATCTGACAAGTTTTCATCATCACCCATTTGTTCTAATTTCCCTAATATTTGCACTCGCCAACTTCAAATGTAATGTTAGAGATTTTGACATTGACAACGCAATGGTGGCTTCGTTATACATTTCCATTGCGTTTAATACTTATTTTAAGTACGGAGTATCGATGAAATAGAGATTTCCATACTTAGGAGTTTGCTGAGGTATAATTTTTAAAGAATCCACTCCCAATAACTTGTATTCCCGTTTTTCCCGTTCCCGATTTAAAAATTGATTCCCGTTCCCGATTTTTCCCGTTCCCGATTTGAATATTGATTCCCGTTCCCGTCCCGAAAACCTATTCCCGGTTCCCGACTTTTCCCGTCCCGAAATTAATTTTCATTCCCGTTCCCGCGGGAGTCCCGCAGGTACCCGGTCCGACCTCTAATCTGAAGGTGTTTGAGTGCAGACATCGTTGGTAAAAAGATTGGCAAAGATGTCAAAGCATACTGCCAAAAGTGCCTATCAAACTCATTCTTTTACCAGTTCAGTTTTTTAGTCAACTGCATTGGCGGCGATCCTGGGGAGGGGGGGGGGGGTTAGGGTTAGGGAGGGGGTCCTGGGGTCCGGACCCACCCCACTTTTTGGTAATGACGGGGTCCGCCTTAATCTGGATCCCCACTCTTTAAAAAAAAATATTTTACAAATTTGCTTTTATACGAGCAAAATCTTCAACCAAACAGAATAAAACAGAATGTTTATATAGTAATAAATAGTGAGATTGTTTAGTTATAGTTTAGCTGTCTAAATACCATAGGCGGCGATCATGGGGGAGTCCTGACCCCAGGATCACCGCCCATGATGTGTAGTTATAGTGATATCTGTCTAAAACAAAAATATTCTTTGCTTACTTAAATACCCCTTCACATGGGCGGCGATCCTGGCGGAGTCCTGACCCCAGGACCCCCCCAAGATCGCCGCCCATGCTATATACTGGACCTTTTGCTCCCTGGTAGGGCTCATATTGAATTGAATAACCAAGATGGTTTTGAAGACACCGAAACTTAAATCCAAATCTTATTGGCTTCTCTCTCATACATTTTTTTGCTTCATTTTTCCATAATGTGTACTGCCATGCTTTCATCAACACAAATGCTTCCAAGAAAGCATTTTCTATAAATTTTTGATTTAGCAAAACAATAAGAGGTCTAACTTCGGTAAAAAAAAATTTTTCTTTTCGTGTTTTTTGCACAATAAATGAAATAAATATTTAAAACATTATAGTAAAATTTAACACATTCATGCTCACTATTTCAATAATGGAACATTCATAATTTGTTTAAAATTGATCACAAATAGATGAGAAATTAATGCATTTTTAAATGTAAATATTAAGGAAGAATATGTTATTTTAGAATGAGCACAAATAAACAAAATACAGAAAGTTTGAAAAGTTTAGTAATTATTTTTCTTTAGCCATATTTTCAAAATATTTTTTTTCATCTTTAAATTAGCATTAAAAACCACAAAAAATATAATTTTGAAATAATCAATAAACCACATTGTAGTTATTTCATTCATAAAAAAATATATTTGGCTGGATATTGCTGTCAAAATCTCACGATATGGGACTGCTAGTCATTACGCGAAGTGCCTGGTTATTTCAGGCTTTCTGTAGAGTGCCTGTTTACGTGTTTTGAATGTTACATATATACTGAAATTGAAAAGTCTATAAAAGTACAATATCTAGCGAAAATTGTCAAATGTAAGAGATAATGATGATTCGGGAAATTAGATGGCTGGTGAGTATCTTTGTCTTAGTAGCAATATGTCAAAAGAATTTCGCTTCAGATAATTGTGAGTTTTGATTGCATGTAAAAATTTAATTTATTATCAATTAATATTCACTTCTTCAGCTTCAGAACAAATCGCTGCAATCAATTTAGATTATTACGCGATGGGTTGCTGGTTTTATTAATTATTTATTCATTTTAAGAGTCGCTAGTCTTTTTTTGAGAAATAACAAGTCTTGGGGCTCGGCAAATAAAGCTGGTAGGAGGTTCCATATGTTAATTATCTTTAGGAAAAAACTTTCTTTTTAATATCATATTGAAGGTGATAGTGGTAACATTTTAGAAAAGTTCTTCGATCTAGTTCTGCTTGATCCAGGAAGAAAGTGTGTTGCGACTGGAAATTAGAATAGATTTTATACATCATTGTAAGTTGTACTTTTGTCTGCTTGATTCTGAAGTTTTCCATTTCAAGTCATCTATCATGGGCGAAACACTGCTTGTTTTTTGAAGTTTATTCATCACGTTCCTAGCTACTCTTCTCTGCCCATCTCTATATCATGGAATTGGGTTCAAAATTGTGCTGCAGAATTCAGGTCTTGGGCGTAAAAAAAAAGTTAGCTGTACTTCTTATGTTCTTGTTGCTTATTTTTAAATTTCTGCGAAAAAAACTAGAGTGCTAATTTTTTTCTGTTCACTTGAAAATGACGCACTTTCCAGGGTTGAAGGACATGGCTCAGATCTTTTCCCATTCGACGTAGGTCTTTTTGAAGTTTATGCAGTCTGTAATAAGTTTTCTGTTGATCACACAATCATCATAAAAAAATCTTATTTTTGATGACATTTTCAATGGTAGATAAGGCAAATTAGATAAAGAACAAGCATAAAGGGTCCCAGAACACTTCCTAGTGGCATTCCACTGATTCCTGAAACATGATTTGAAGTGGCTTTTTACTATGACGACTCTTTAGGTTCGGTTTGTCAAAAGTGCTCTTATCCATTCTCTAATCTGGTCACGTATACCGTAATGTTACAGCTTTATCATCAGTCTTTTGTGTGGGAATTTTTCGAAGGCCTTACTAAAATACAGTATTGCCAGATCATGTTGTTTTCTTTTGTCCCTGGACTTCGGAATTTGTCTGTAAAAGTCAGGAGTTGAGTAGAGCAACTCCATTTTTTTATGAATCCATGCTGGCAGATGGTGAATATGTTATTTATTTTTATGTTTCTCATAATGGGACTGGCAATAATATGCTTGAAAATATTAAAACAAGTGCAATTTATTTAAACCAGGCGGTAGTTCCTCGCTGGAATTTTTTTAAACGTGGGTGACAGCGTGGCGGTCCTCTAAACATCTGGAACAGGTCCTATAATTAAGCATTTTAGAAAAAGTTGACAAAACAACTGGGTGCCTTCATTTTTCTTCTAGAACTCTTGATGGGAACATATTTGGACCAGTTGTTTTTTGTGCGTTGAATTTCAAGATTAATTTCAAGACTCCATTATTTTTATTTTTGTCATTAGTGGTGCTGGTTCCCTTCTGGTGTTAGGTTGATGTCACTATCATGTTAAACAAAACTATTGGCTCACAAGAAGTTTTACTTACCAAAAAAAGTATCAGGAAACAATATAACTCATTAATAATGAAAACATGAGTGGCAGAGCGTTTTCTAATTCAAATTAACTTTTAAATGAAAAAATAATAAGTAGCCGACGATAAATTTGATAAAAATGCAATTAAAATTTAATAACTTCAATGATTTAACCATTCACGCCGCATATAAACACAATCAATCCCTCAGTTTCCTCCTACAACATCCTCTTGCACAAGCCTGCTCGACAAAATGGCACATATGGAAATTATCCCCAACTAAACGGAATTTTGCACAAATATGAAGCCGACCTCGCCGTCGATGGAAGCCTTAGTTATAACAGGGATAGTTTTTCATGTTCTCACGCAGTAGAAAAAGGAACGTGGTGGATTTGCGACATGCAGAACTTCTATATGGTCGGAAAGGTTTCATTGTATGGGAGGAATAGCAGTATGTTTCGACTGAACTATTTCATCATAGGTCTTTCTACAAGCGACTACGGAGGTGGTGCTGTGGTCAGAGGCACTTACCCTATTTGTGCCCAATATCCAAAGACGATTAACGAAACTGGTCCCCTCACCGTGTATTGCGTTCCTCCCATCCCCCTCTCCAAGTACTTAATCGTGCAGCAGTCTGAAGCGTTTTCTGGATATCTCACAATATGCGAGATTGAAGCGTTTGTAGTTGAAATCAAGAAAGCACACAAGTGGCGAACGTTCGAAGGCTTCTACCAGAGCAACTTCGAAGTAGCCAGACTGGCAAAGAAGAGTGGTTTGGAGTGCACTTTGGAGTGTTTCAGCATGGAAGGTTGCTGGTCTGCCAGTCGTTCGAGCTCTGGAGAATGCATCCTCAGTGCAAGCAATAGCACCAGTGTTCTTGAACAGGATGAAGCCTGGAACTATTATCTAGGAGCCGAATAATCAGCTATTTCAAACGATTTTCTTAAAAAAATTAATAAATTGTTTAAGTTTTTTCTATTATTTATTGTGTGTTTTTTGAGGTTCTTTGTGCACACTCATTTCTACTCATCATCATTGATCTGCTCAACAATTAGTGAACTAAAATAGTTTAAAAAAATAAAGCCGCTGAATGGAAAACGTTTAAAATTACAAAACCGAAAATATTCTTTTTTAATTACTTGACAAATTGTTTCTTTATATTGATCAATTAGTTTTGTCATTTTACAAAACTAGATAAAAACATTGAAAATTCTTGATTCGACACAAAGCATCGCAATAAACTTTATACTATAAAGTTTATTGCGATGCTTTGTGTATAAAGTTTATAGGATGGAACATCAAGTATTTGCATTCAATTGTAATTTATGATTGTCAATGACATCGAATAAAGAACGTCGTCATGCAGCATTTCCAGTAGTTTCATTGAGCTGTGTTGTTCTTTATTTTTAATACTATTTGAATGGTCACATAGAAAGTAAAAGGATAATAGAACAAATAAATAATACATTTCTATAAAGTGAATACAAAATATAGAATTTCAAGTTCTTATGTAATAGCATATTTTAACAATATAAGTAAAATTTAAGAATAAAAGGTAGAGATGTGCTTTAATCTAAGTTAACTTTCGATTAACTCGTTAATAGATTAACGCTATTGGAATTTTAAACGCCGTTGAAGTCAACCAAATTTATCGAAATTAAAATATTTTAAAACTTTTGTCATTGTTTTGCGTGAAAGAAAATATTTGAATACATTTCTTTGAGAAGGTATCACTCGTTTTTAAAGTTGCATTTTATCAAAAAACTTATAATTTCTTGTAGATTTGCAATAGAACTTCTAGGCGGGGAAAAATATTTTGCATGTTTAATAGTGTTACCTACAATATTTCACCTTACACAACAATTATGCAGTTCAGAAGATTATCCAATTTTGTCATTCGTTTAAAAAAAAAACTTATTTCCGAATTGGAGCAGAGAATGATGGATATGAACAACCCATAGTTTGAAATTGCCACATTATTAGACCCCCGATTAAAAAAATTTGACGTTTTTTTTACAAAAAATGAAAAAGAATTAGCATTGAAAGATATAGAGAAACAAGTAGAAAATAGGAAAATCCCCAAAAATATACAACGTTACCGAACAGAATCTGAGGTATGCTTAGAGAATTGTTTTCTTGTTTGGTGGTAACAACATGAAGCAGCCTATCTGGCTCTTGTGAAACTGACATGAAAGTACTTGTCATCTCCAGCAAGCAGAGTTCCATATGAACCTATTCAAGCTGGTCAAGGCACATAGTTAACAAGAAAAGGACCTCTTTAGATCCAACTAATTTAGATAAACTTGTTTGCTTGAATAACTGGCTCAAATTATGTGTGACAATTAAATTTTTGATCATTTATGCATTCATTTTTTATTTTTTAAAATTGAGACTACTTTTAGAATTAAATTCAGAGAAAACTTTAATAGTTTTATTAGCTTTGTAAGAAAAAAAGTAAAAATACTCTTTTACACTAATGTCAAATACGCTAAAAACATTGCGTTAAAACACGATTAACTTTCGATTACAATTTTTCATTGTTCGATTAATATCGATTGAAATATTTAATCGCGGAACATCTCTAATAAAAAGAATTAAATATTAATTCAAGATGTGGCTCTCGACCTCCTATGAATGCTTTCTGTAGTTGCAGCAGATAGACCTCATTCGGCTCCTTGGAATCATGAATGGTTAATTGGATGCAGATTGCATTTCCCTACTGGTGGTTCTGTTACGACTAAGAGTTCAGGAAACACGAGAGAGAGTTTATTTACACGATAACGACTTTATATAGGGTGCGAGGGACAAAGGTCGCCTAGGAGTGGTTGTGTGTACATATCGTACACAATGTGGCCGCTACAATACTCCCCCACCAGAGAGTACTGGCGAACGAAGAAGAAAACAAAATATTGTCAAGTTGTGAATTTTGTTGGTGCAATAGTGGTTGTTGCAGTAGTCACGTTGCGTCATCTGCCAAATTTTTTGGCCAATGCACCCTGCTGCCGGACCTTGTGTGGATTGGAGGTGGCTGTTGAGTATTCGGGACGTTCGATGATCTAGTACTCGTTGTTGTTGTTGACAGCGGATTGAGAGTGAGGTTGTTGTTGTTGTGGTGGTGGTCGATGCCATCTTTGTTGCTCCACTCACCAACAGTGAAGTTGTACATGAATGCTTTTACATCTGAGAAGTCTGACGTATAGGCAATGGAAAAGTCTGTAGAAGACTTGTTGTTTCCTGGTGCATTGATGGGTGATGCATGCATGAATGCATTCTCTGTTGGGTGGTGATGATAATGATGAGCAGATTGGCTGGTGAGGGTTGAGGCGGAAATGCTTGTTTTGTTGAATCTTGTCAGCTTGTCTGACACCACGGCTGTCTGCTTAGACTTAGGTAGCGCCTTCTTTTTCGTCTTCGACTTTACAACAGCTGGAGCCGACGACGTTGCCGCCACGACAGACGCCTGGTGGTGATGATGATGATTCTGAGCGGAAATTCCCGCGCTTTTTTTATCGCCTGCTTCAGTTGGCTCTTCTTGACGCCTTCTCTTTGTTGCGCCGCTTTAATTTTGATTTTCATGGTTCAACGTGACGTCACATCTTGGAATCCTTCGTTCTTATCGAAAAGGAACGATAGATCGTCGATGCTCGCCTCTGGCACGTTGTCCACCAGACGTTGGCGAGACATGTCCACCCCCAGACTGAAATGAGACAGAAAGTCCGCTCCGATTATGGGTTTCTTGACGTCGGCTACGCGAAAAACCCAGGGAAATTGCCTGCGTAAACCGAGGTTGACCATCAAGGATTTCTGTCCATACGTTTTGATGACGGAGTTGTTGCATGCATGAAGCGTGAACGATGATGGGGTGAGAAAATTATTGGCTGGTGGAGGAATGACGCTTACTTCTGCACCAGTGTCGATTAGGAATGTGAGGTTGTTGCATGCGTCTCTTATGAATAATAGGCGACTCATGTTTTGTTGGCCGTGGACAGATGTCGCTCCTATTGTCCGGCCCTGCCTTTTAAAATGAGTGAAGGTGCATGGTGGTGTGCATTTTCGTGCCTGTTTCCCAAACGTTTGATGGTACCAGCACATGCCTGACGTGGTGTTCGGGCTTCTGGAACGAGGTGAATTGTGTCGACTGTTTGAACAAATTCTTCCTCGTGGTTGATTCTGGTTAGCAGCTAAAGTGGCCATACTTGGGGTGATTTGTTGCAGCCACGTATGGATCTCCGGCATGGTTTGGCTGAAGCTTGTGGAGTTGGCGTTGAGACTTGTGTGATGGCGGTTTGTTGAAGTTCCACCATTCTGTCTGCTTGTAACGCCAGTTCTGCCAGTGGGATGCTCATTGAAGCCGCCAGGATTGGTTGAATGTGAGTGGGCATTTTGTCGAACCATAACTGCTTCAGGATGGCTTCGTCCATTTGGTTGCTGCCCAGCAGTGACTTCATGTGGCGAAGCAGCTGGGAAGGTTGTCTGCCGTCTGGTTGCAGGTCGCCGAATAACGCTCTTAGCATGCTTGCCTCAAACTGGCAGCACCTGTATAGAATTGCCTTTTTCAGCGTCTCGTATGGCGACGACGACGGCACCTCCACGAGTAGGTCTTGAGCCTGTTCGGCGACGTGGAAAGGTATGTGCTCCACCACATATGAGTACATTGTCAGGCCTGCTGTCACTTTGCGCGTGTGGAAAATTGCTTCCACGTGGCAGAACCACAGTCTTGGGTTGGCTGTAAAAAAAACCGGTAAGCTAAGTGAGCTTACTTGCGGCGTCGGCTCTGCCCTCGTCTCCTCCTCTGACGTAACTTTAAAGAAAATGTCGTCCATAACGTGCTTTAGTCGGGCTTCTGTTCGGGGTCACCAATTATTACGACTAAGAGTTCAGGAAACACGAGAGAGAGTTTATTTACACGATAACGACTTTATATAGGGTGCGAGGGACAAAGGTCGCCTAGGAGTGGTTGTGTGTACATATCGTACACAATGTGGCCGCTACATTCTATTTTGTACAGCCAGACCAAGCTGCAATGCCATTGAGAGAAAAAACAAATGATGGTTATTCAGACCTATTCTTTTTGTTTTTATAAGGTAAAAATTATAATGAAATTAATATACTTTCAAATTATACGAATGATTTTATATTTGCAGTTGTGGAGAATAAGAACGTTGTCAAAAAACATATTTCCAACATTATGGAAGAATTAATAATAATGAACGAAGAAAAAAATTCAGAAGAGGATGAATTGTACAAATATTCACAATTACGTCCCAAAAAATTGAAGATTATAAAGATGTTTTATTTTATTGGAGTAAAATGAGCAATTTTAATATACAACAAGAAGTAGCTAAAATTTTGATTGGGTGATGGTGATTGGGTGATGGTGATTGGGTGATGGTGATTAGGTGATGGTGATTGGGTGATGGTGATTGGGTGATGGTGATTGGGTGATGGTGATTGGGTGATGGTGATTGAGTGATGGTGATTGAGTGATGGTGATTGGGTGATGGTGATTGGGTGATGGTGATTGGTGGTTGATGCTGATTGGGTGATGGTGATTGGATAATGGTGATTGGGTGACGGTGATTGGGTAATGGTGATTGGGTGATGGTGATTGAGTGATGATGATTGGGTGATGGTGATTGTGTGATGATGATTGAGTGATGGTGATTGGTTGATGAGGATTGGGTGATGCTGATTGGTTGATGTTGATTGGTTGATGGTGATTGGGTGATGGTGATTGGGTGATGGTGGTTGGGTGGTGGTGATTGGGTGATGGTGATTGGGTGATGGTGATTGGGTGATGGTGGTTGGGTGATGGTGATTGGGTGATGCTGATTGGTTGATGGTGATTGGTGGTTAATGCTGATTGGGTGATGGTGATTGGGTGATGGTGATTGGGTGGTGGTGATTGGGTGATGGTGATTGGGTGATGGTGATTGGGTGATGGTGATTGGGTGATGGTGATTGGGTGATGGTGATTGGGTGATGGTGGTTGGGTGATGGTGATTGGGTGTTGGTGATCGGGTGATAGTGATTGGTTGATGATGATTGGGTAATGGTGGTAAATGCCGATTGTGGTTGTGGGGGTCGATTTGTGAGTTGTAGCTGATTAGGATTAACAAAATCATCATCATTATAATCATTCGTTTTTTAGTGCCGCATTCTGACTTCTTACCTGCGGCCGCATGATGATGATGATGATGATGATGAGGATGATGATGATGATTATAAACCTCAGAGATCATTGTAGACATCATCATCATCATCATCATTATAAACCTCAGGGATCTGAACGGCAGCACTGATCTGAAGTTCACCTACACCGCCATGCACGGAGTCGGCTACAAGCACTTCAGCCACGCCTTCCGCCTCTTCGGCTTCCAGGCCTGCGTCCCTGTGCCTGAACAGGTCTGTCGGTCTGTCTGTGTCTTTTTGTGTTTGGTCTATCTATCTATCTATCTATCTATCTATCTATCTATCTATCTATCTATCTATCTATCTATCTATCTATCTATCTATCTATCTATCTATCTATCTATCTATCTATCTATCTATCTATCTATCTATCTATCTATCTATCTATCTATCTATCTATCTATATATCTATCTATCTATCTATCTATCTATCTATCTATCTATCTATCTATCTATCTATCTATCTATCTATCTATCTATCTATCTATCTATCTATCTATCTATCTATCTATCTATCTATCTATCTATCTATCTATCTATCTATCTATCTATCTATCTATCTATCTATCTATCTATCTATCTATCTATCTATCTATCTATCTATCTATCTATCCATCATTCATTCATCCACCCATCCATCTTTTCATCCATCCATCCATCGTGCAGGTGGAGCCTGATCCGGACTTTCCCACAGTCAAGTATCCCAATCCAGAGGAAGGCAAAAGTGCCCTGGTTAGATCTTTCATTCCTTTATTTATCCTCCTATTCATGTATCCATCATTCAGTCTTTTTTATCAGTCTATCCATTCTTCATCTTTGTACATTCATCCATTTATCTATCAATTAATTTATTTATCAAATCATCCATTTATCTATCAATTAATTAATTTATTTATCAAATCATCAATTTATCTATCAATTAATGAATTAAATTATCAGATGATTCATTTATCTATCAATTAATGAATTAATTTATCAAATCATCCATTTAACTATCTCATCATCATTCATTAATTCATCTCCGTCCATGCATCCATGCACCCTTCAGAACCTCTCGATAAGGACAGCCGAACGACACGGCAGCAACATCATCCTGGCGAACGATCCTGACGCTGACCGCCTAGCCGTCGCCCAGAAGAAGCCTGAGTATGTGTGTGTGTGTGTGTGTGTGTGTGTGTTTGTGTGTGTGTGTGTGTGTGTGTGTGTGTGTGTGTGTGTGTGTGTGTGTGTGTGTGTGTGTGTGTGTGTGTGTGTGTGTGTGTGTGTGTGTGTGTGTGTGTGTGTGTGTGTTTGTGTGTGTGTGTATCTGTGTGCTTGTGTGTGTGTGCTTATGTGTGTGTGTGTGCTTGTGTGTGTGTGTGTGTTTTTGTGTGTCGGTGTGTGTGTGTATCTGTGTGCTTGTGTGTGTGTGTGTGCTTATGTGTGTGTGTGTGTGCTTATGTGTGTGTGTGTGTGCTTATGTGTGTGTGTGTGTGTGTGTGGCGGTTTTCAGCGTTCAATTTTTATGCTTGTTGGTAGCACGTCATATGAATTCCTGAATGGGACTCTATCAGCTGGTTGAATCGTTAGCAACTAGCATATTTTCTTTCGCGAATGGGTCGACAGTTGCCAGGGAGCGTGGATCTTTTCCCGAATGTGTTTGCATCAATTAGTTGGTAGCAGTGTTAATGGTGTTTTGATCTTTTGCTAACATTAATAGAAATAGTAATAATAAATATATTGTGTTAAAAGTAATGATATTAATATTTATAATTGCTGTTGTAGATGTAATGTGGCGGTAGTCTAATGGCTAATTGCATGTTGGTTAAATGCGAGGCACTAATTGTTGCACATGGGGGATCGACTTTAATTTATTCAATTAATTGCGATAGACAAGCACTTCAATTAAATTCTACTTAATTAAAATTCTATTAACGCTAATTATAGTCGGTATGTGTGAGATTTTCGATGATGATGATGATCTTGATGTTGATGATGTTGGTAGTGATACTGATGATAATGATAATGATGGTATTAGTGATGATGAGGGTGGTAGTGATGGTTGTGGTCATGATGATGATTCTACATAGTGGAGAGTGGCACACGTTCACGGGCAATGAGTTGGGAATTCTGCTTGCCTGGTGGCTCATCAGACACTACAAGGAGTCTCACGATGGTGAGTATCATCATCATCATCATCACCATGCCCTATAATTATCATCATCATCATCACCATGCCCTATAATTATCATCATCATCTAATGATCTTTATCAGTATCATTATCACAACCATCCCTATAATCATTATCACCATCATTACCATCGCCTCTATAGCCTTTATACAATTATTTTAATTTTTAATTGCTTTCATAAAAATCATGTTAACCACTTAGGCACAAAATAAGCATAATGGAGTAATCATAATTATCACCGTCATCATCATCATCACCGTCATCATCATCATCATCACCGTCATCATCATTATCATCAACGTCATCATCATCATCATTATCATCACCGTCATCATCATCATCATCATCATCATCATCATCATTATCATCAACGTCATCATCATCATCATTATCATCACCGTCATCATCCTCATCATCACTTATGCTCACCTCACATATCACACACGCTTAAATAGTAATAGTAATAATATGAAATAATAATAAGGATACTATTATATTTTTATATAAATTTGTTAAAGTATTCCTATATTAATTGTATGAGTGTTAATATTGCTGTCAGCATTAACGTATGTGTGTGTGTGTGTGTGTGTGTGTGTGTGTGTGTGTGTGTGTGTGTGTGTGTGTGTGTGTGTGTGTGTGTGTGTGTGTGTGTGTGTGTGTGTGTGTGTGTGTGTGTGTGTGTGTGTGTATGTGTGTGTGTGTGTGTGTGTGTGTGTGTGTGTATGTGTGTGTGTGTGTGTGTGTGTGTGTGTGTGTGTGTGTGTGTGTGTGTGTGTGTGTGTGTGTGTGTGTGTGTGTGTGTGTGTGTGTGTGTGTGTGTTAGAGGTCGGACCGGGTACCCGCGGGAACGGGAATGAAAATTAATTTCGGGACGGGAAAAGTCGGGAACCGGGAATAGGTTTTCGGGACGGGAACGGGAACGGGAATCAACATTCAAATCGGGAACGGGAATCAACTTTTTAATCGGGAACGGGAAAAACGGGAATAACAGTTATTGGGATTGGATTCTTTAACAATGATTTTTCAGCAAACTTCTAAGTATGGAAATCTTTATTTCATCGATACTCCGTACCTAAAATAAGTATTAAATGCAATGGAAATGTATAACGAAGCCACCATTGCCAATATCAAAATCTCCAACACTACATTTGAAGTTGTTATGATGAGTCCAAAGATTAGGGAGATTAGAACAAATGGGCGATGATGAAAACTTTTCAGATGAAATCAAAATGGTCAGTTATATAATTTTAATTTTATAATTTAATACTTTGAATTTGAATGATTAATTTCCAAATGATTGTTTAGTTGATCATTTCGACAAAAGAAAAGATGCCATTGATCTTATTCATATGACAGCATGTCTGTTGCATCCCCAGTATGAAAGAATAATAGGAAAAAAGTTTGGGATAGAAGAGAAATAAATACCAAGACTTTCATTAGAGAAAATTTAATTCTATTTTGTACAGCCAGACCAAGCTGCAGTGCCTTTGAGAAAAAAACAAATGATGGTTATTTAGACCTATTATGTTTGTTTTTATAATGTAAAAATTATAATAAAATTATTATACTATCAAATTGTACGAATGATTTTATATTTGAAGTTGTGGAGAATAAGAATGTTGTTAAAAAACATATTTCTAACATTATTAAAGAATTAGTAATAATTAAAAAAGAAAAAAATTCAGAAGAGGATGAATTGAACAAATATTCACAATTACGTCGCAAAAAAAATTGAAAACTATAAAGATGTTTCATTTTATTGAAGTAAAATGCGCAATATTGAAATACTACAAGAAGTAGCTAAAATTTTGTTTAGTATATCTGCAAGTTATATTCCCTGTGAATGGAATTTTTTAATATGCGGTCGTTTAATTTTAGATTCAAATTCATTTCATTTGAAAGCTGAAACTCTTAACGGTTCAACCCGTGTGAAAAGCAATAAAGACTTGATTGAATTACTCAAAAATAATTACTAACTTCAATACTTTCATTTCAATAAACATTTGAAATTTATTAAAAGAAATATTCTCTGACTTTCAAATAATAAATTTTAAGAAATGTTAGAACTAGCAATTTTGAGACCAGTGAAAACGGCAGCAAAAATGAATAAAAAAACAAAAAAGTTTCGGGAACGGATTGGGACCGGGAATCGAGTTGCGGGAACGGGACGGGACGGGAATCAAAATTCTGATGTCCCATCGGGAACGGGACGGGACGGGAAAACAAATTTCGGGAACGGGACGGGACCGGGAATGAAAAATCGTCCATGTCCGACCTCTAGTAGGAATCCCCTAATATTTGCAGCAGATCACCGCTCCTGGTTTTAAAGAACCAAATAAATTTGTAATGAAAGTATTGAAAATGGATAGATGTGGTTAATAAAACATTTATATATTCTGTTCACAATTTTTATCCAAATGATTATTCAAAAATTATTTTTCCAAATTCAAATGGTATTATTTAAGGAATTTTTATAGAATAGAAGATTTGATAAGAATGGAACAATTTTGCATAGAATTAAACACATCTTGTTTTTAGAGTTACATAAGTTTTTTATTAAAAAGGACATTCTTAGCTGTTACTTGTTATATAAGTTACATAAGACTTCATTGCGCTTAACTGCCAAGTATGAATTATACAAAAGCGCTAAAGCTAAAGGCCTGTAAACAATTGGACTGAATAAATGTCTTATATATAATGAAAATTCTTCTGATACAATTGTGATAAGAAGATATTTGAAAATATTTTCAGCTTGACGTTGATCCAATGTTAACCTTCTGAAAACTAACTTCAAGTGATTTCTCAGATGAATACTTAGTAAATTCTGCATTCTCGAGATCGAAAATGTTGTTTTCAGTGCAGATTTACTTGACCGCTTTAGTGACAATTGTTTTGGCGTACTTAACTACAAGGATTGTCAAGCATATGATGAACTTTAACAAGGTCAAAAAAGCCCTTGCAAAGCTACCTCAACGCAAACCTCACTGGTTTTTTGGAAATCTGTTAGAGGTTGGTGGTGTTTGGATTTGTGTTTATGGGAGGGGGTTGAGTGCATTTTAACATGAGATTTAAAGTAATGCGTTCATTAGTAGATTCTATAAGAATAAAAGTTCAAATCACGATTTTAAAAAATATTTATTATTTAACTTTATTTATTACTAAATCATTAAAAACGAAATCTTCATTAAAATACTATTAAACCAATCAGGTTCCAACTCCTTTCACAAAAATAACGATTGACTATTACAAAAGTTGCTGCAGAAGCAATCCAAAAGCCGATTCTGTGTTGTCGTGTCTTTTGGGAACGGGGGCCGTGAGGGTTTGGCACCCTGACACGGTCAAGGTTATCCTAAAGACTTCAGGTTCTAGAAGAGAATTGAAAATCAGATTATACTTCCAAAAAAAAATTTTTTTTTTACACACGGTGCCTTGTGTACCGCCTATATTTTAATGAGATGCACTGTTAACTTGATGCACGAAAAGTTAGAAATATAAGTGACATAACTTCTGAATGAGTCAAAATTGTTCAAACGTTTAAGTTGTTTTTAACTTTGTTTATCCTAATCTAACATTTCAATATGTAAGTATAGCGAATAAAAATGTTTGAAAATCAATTGCCATTGCTAGGTTTTCGTATGTCAAAAACGCTAAGTTCTTTGAGATTAAATAATTTTTTCAATATTTATAACTTTTATTAACTATGTCCTTTCATAAATAGTTTTAGAATTAGTGACAGTTTAATTAATAAATGAATACTCAGTTCTTTGGTAATATTTTCTCATATCTTCAAACAGAGCCAAAATACATAAAATATAGCACATACCAGCTTGAAAAAGACTGGCTAGGAGAAGGATTGTTGATTTCTTCGGGAGAAAAGTGGGCAAGGAACAGGAAGCTTTTAACACCTTCGTTTCACTTCGGAGCTCTTAAGCGTTTCGTTCACGTCCAAAACACTTGCTCTGAGTTTCTCCTGGTGAGTGGTGAATGCAATTATTTTTATTAAATAAAAAACAATATTTAGAAAACTCAAAAATAGCAGAAAACAAATTTTCTTTATATTGAAGTTTTTTCCAATATTGAAGTTTTTTTCAATATTGAAGTTTTTTTCAATATTGAAGTTTTTTTCAATATTGAAGTTTTTTTCAATATTGAAGTTTTTTTCAATATTGAAGTTTTTTTCAATATTGAAGTTTTTTTCAATATTGAAGTTTTTTTCAATATTGAAGTTTTTTTCAATATTGAAGTTTTTTTCAATATTGAAGTTTTTTTCAATATTGAAGTTTTTTTCAATATTGAAGTTTTTTTCAAAATTGAAGTTTTTTTCAATATTGAAGTTTTTTTCAATATTGAAGTTTTTTTCAATATTGAAGTTTTTTTCAATATTGAAGTTTTTTTCAATATTGAAGTTTTTTTCAATATTGAAGTTTTTTTCAATATTGAAGTTTTTTTCAAAATTGAAGTTTTTTTCAATATTGAAGTTTTTCTCAATATTGAAGTTTTTTTCAATATTGAAGTTTTTTTCAATATTGAAGTTTTTTTCAATATTGAAGTTTTTTTCAATATTGAAGTTTTTTTCAATATTGAAGTTTTTTTCAATATTGAAGTTTTTTTTCAATATTGAAGTTTTTTTCAATATTGAAGTTTTTCTTTATATTGAAGTTTTTCTCAATATTGAAGTTTTTCTTTATATTGAAGTTTTTCTTTATATTGAAGTTTTTTTCAATATTGAAGTTTTTTTCAATATTGAAGTTTTTCTTTATATTGAAGTTTTTTTCAATATTGAAGTTTTTTTCAATATTGAAGTTTTTCTTTATATTGAAGTTTTTTTCAATATTGAAGTTTTTCTTTATATTGAAGTTTTTTTCAATATTGAAGTTTTTTTCAATATTGAAGTTTTTTTCAATATTGAAGTTTTTTCCAATATTGAAGTTTTTTTCAATATTGAAGTTTTTTTCAATATTGAAGTTTTTTTCAATATTGAAGTTTTTTTCAATATTGAAGTTTTTTTCAATATTGAAGTTTTTTTCAATATTGAAGTTTTTTTCAATATTGAAGTTTTTTCCAATATTGAAGTTTTTTTCAATATTGAAGTTTTTCTTTATATTGAAGTTTTTCTTTATATTGAAGTTTTTTCCAATATTGAAGTTTTTTTCAAAATTGAAGTTTTTTTCAATATTGAAGTTTTTTTCAATATTGAAGTTTTTTTCAATATTGAAGTTTTTTTCAATATTGAAGTTTTTTCCAATATTGAAGTTTTTTTCAATATTGAAGTTTTTTTAAATATTGAAGTTTTTTTAAATATTGAAGTTTTTTTAAATATTGAAGTTTTTTTAAATATTGAAGTTTTTTTCAATATTGAAGTTTTTTTCAATATTGAAGTTTTTTTCAATATTGAAGTTTTTTTCAATATTGAAGTTTTTCTTTATATTGAAGTTTTTCTCAATATTGAAGTTTTTCTTTATATTGAAGTTTTTCTTTATATTGAAGTTTTTTTCAATATTGAAGTTTTTCTTTATATTGAAGTTTTTTTCAATATTGAAGTTTTTCTTTATATTGAAGTTTTTTTCAATATTGAAGTTTTTTTCAATATTGAAGTTTTTTTCAATATTGAAGTTTTTTTCAATATTGAAGTTTTTTTCAATATTGAAGTTTTTTCCAATATTGAAGTTTTTTCCAATATTGAAGTTTTTTTCAATATTGAAGTTTTTTTCAATATTGAAGTTTTTTTCAATATTGAAGTTTTTTTCAATATTGAAGTTTTTTTCAATATTGAAGTTTTTTTCAATATTGAAGTTTTTTTTCAATATTGAAGTTTTTTTCAATATTGGAGTTTTTCTTTATAGTAGTAGTAGTAGTAGTCTTTATAGTGCCTTTGTCTCGACACTTCATATCCTTTTTTTTTTTCTTTTTTTTTTCATCTCCCCCTTTCTCTTCTCTCCCTCTGTCTCCAGATCGCTCCCACACTTCACAGCACCACTTCTTCCATCCTCCGATCCTCCTCCTGGTAACCAAGGACCCCTTCCATCGGGTCTTGTTTTCCACGCTCCCTTCTCCAAACCGTCAGCCATTCTTCTCTCCACTCTTCATACAACCCACACTCCAGCAAGACGTGCCTCTCATTCTCTTCCTCCCCACAAACACACTTCCTATCCTCCTTCTCATACTTCCAGCGCACAATTTCATTATTCCTTACCGTCAAGCTATCCCCCCTACACATCATCCTAACTTTCGCTCCATCTGAACCATCTACATATTTTTCCAACTTCCTGCTTTCTGACTTCTCCTCACGGTATCTTCTCAATCTTTCACTTTCCTGTATCTTATTCCCCCATTCCTCCCTTCCCCTTTGTTGGATCCTCTTCACTAGTTCCCATTCCCCCCATCCCTCCGACCTCCCTTTCTGAAACGCCCATCATAAACACTCCTGCTCGTGCGCCTTTCCCTCCACGTACCATTCGGCTCATAACCTCCACACCCAATTTTTTTCCTAAGTTGGCTACACCTCTCCACCATTTAGATTTCTTACCTATCTCCTCTACACATGCTCTACCTACTCTTCCTACTATATCTTTCCCCTCTAATGTCCTAATCACAAAGTCTGTCATGACCTTAGCCTCTCTTTCCCAGAATGTACTCCAGGCTGTTTCACCATGTACTACAACATTCCTAACACTGGTCTCTACCCCCCATATCCATCTCCCAAACTTAGTCTGTAAAACCTCTAACTTCTTTCTCTCCTTAGCTGACCAACCAACTGCTGCAACACCATACATTATCTTTCCTACAATCAAGCTTTTCCATGCCTCCCTGCCCACGATAAACCGACTCCCCGATCTTTTTGCTCCATATTTTACCATGCCGGTTAGACTTCCAACGTTTTTCATCATTTCACCAAATTGATAAATTCCTTCTTTTTTTCCCCCTTTAAGCTTTAATCCTAAATACCTTACCTCATCACATTGTCTTATGGTCCTACCTCTAATTACCCATTCTTGACATCCTTCCATTCCTGTATTACCAACCAGTTCCACAACTTTAGATTTCTCTTCATTCAGTTTCATTCCATATTCTTCTAACACCTTCAGTACATCCTCTAACACTATTTTCATATTATCTTCACTTCCCGCCGTCACTAGGATGTCGTCAGCATAAAGCATTCCTCTAAACCTCCACTCTTTCCTACTATCCTCCCTACCCATTTGATTGTGTACTTTCATCACTACCCCGGCTCGATGGTTATATTGAAGTTTTTTTTCAATATTTAAGTTTTTTTCAATATTGAAGTTTTTTTCAGTATTGATGTTTTTTTCAATATTGAAGTTTTTTTCAAAATTGAAGTTTTTTTCAATATTGAAGTTTTTTTCAATATTGAAGTTTTTTTCAATATTGAAGTTTTTTTCAATATTGAAGTTTTTTTCAATATTGAAGTTTTTTTCAATATTGAAGTTTTTTTCAATATTGAAGTTTTTTTCAATATTGAAGTCTTTTATCTAAGTTTTTTTCAATATTGAAGTTTTTTTCAATATTGAAGTTTTTTTCAATATTGAAGTTTTTTTCAATATTGAAGTCTTTTATCTAAATTTTTTTATTTTAAAGCTTTTTTATATTAAGCATTTTTAACAGTAAATTTTTTTAATCTTTTGAGTTTTTTAAAATGTTAAACTTTCTTAATATTCAAGTTTTTTTATATTCAAGTTTTTTAATATTCAAGTTTTTTTTATATTCAAGTTTTTTTATATTCAAGTTTTTTCATATTCAAGTTTTTTTATATTCAAGTTTTTTTACATTCAAGTTTTTTATATTCAAGTTTTTTTATATTCAAGTTTTTTATATTCAAGTTTTTTATATTCAAGTTTTTTTAATATTTAATCTTTCGTAATTCAGCAAGAATAAAAAATAAATAAATTTTATAATTTTTCTTTTAAGCTTCTTCACAGAAAACAGTTCTTGATCCGCAGAATTGTAGAATTGATACTTCCGGCTTCGCTCGCTCCGCAACTTTGACGTTGAAGGTGGGGATACGATGTCAATGAAACTGAATAGAATCTGGTAGAATAAATTAATATTCAGTATAATCAATAGGTTTTCATCAAATTAACTAAAGTTTGTTTAAGTAAAAATAATTTAATGGAATAATATAAGTTTTAAATAAATCAAATGATTTTTTCAAATGGTTTTAATATAGCAAAATGATTTTGCCAAAATCCAATTAAGCCTAATTAGGGGCGCATAAATAGGCAAAAAATCGAAAAATTGGAAATTCGTTACGTCCACTTAGATTATGGTTCACTAGGTTATTTAATGAATATTTAATATTGGAAGTTGGTACTTTTGATGAACACACCCAAAAAACTAAATCGAAGGCTGTCTAGTAACAGAAGTTATGGAACCTCCCTATTTCAAGTTGTTCTGGTGGTGTTTTTTTGGCTTGGATGTGCATTTGGTGTCAGAAGCAGCAGTTGAGCACTTGGAGTGAGTCTAAAAGTTCATTTTTATTATGCAGCCTCTTCTCAAGAATGTTTTAGAAAGGCAAAAGATAGACTAGGACATTGATGAAAAGACCTTACTGATGGAGTACCCAATCAGTGAGCAAGCTTCTGAAATCAATGACACTCTCGTTCAAAACCTTTGAATGGAGAGGCAGTGTGGTAAGGTGAACCGTAGACTAAAGAAACTAGTAAATTGAATGCAGTCAGTAGATCCATCATTCTATAAAAGGGCCAGCAGCCTAAAGATGGCCAGATCCCGTCTTTCGGAGGCTTCGAAGCAACGGGTCTGGCAAAAAAAACAGTAAAAACTTGACTAGAGTAAAGAAAATGAAACTAATTTTTTTTTAAAGCTAAAATTTTAAAAACCAGGTTTATAGACTTAAACTTTTATGCGTATTGAAATAAAAAAATCTTTTCACTGAAAATAAAAAAGTTTAAAAAAAAATTGAAAATAAAAGTATTAACAAAAAAAAAGTAAAATTTTTATAAAAACAAATAAGTTTCAAAAAGTTTGAAAAAATGTGTTTTTCTAGTGAATAAAAGGTTTAACATCTCCCATTTTGGGTGTTTCTTTCAATCGCGGGTGGGGCGAGGGTTATTTTTGACATAAAAATTAATTTTTGTGTCAAACTTTTTTTATTGTTAGTGTTTCCTCCTACTATTACATGAATCAATTAGTTTTTTTCTTACAAATAATTTTTAACGTATGCATTAGTCCTTTAGATTTAATTTTCCTAACACCGATAATATATTTTAATTTTTTTATATCTTTGTATAAATACGATTCGAAGATTTTACTGATTATGATCTTAACAAATGTATTTCCGTAAAATACTAATGAATTCGCAAACTTCAAACTAAAATTGGGAAACATTGTAAATAATAGTCCCATATTTTCTTCAAGATAACGACTGATCAGCAAAATGTACCAGAGATCCCGTTTACAATTATGATGCCAAATGGACTTCCCTTCGATGTGACTCTGGATGCTGGCAGGAAAACTGTCGTTAAAATAACTCCAACTGCGGCTGCAACAGAGTGTAAATTTACGAATGTAAAAGGTGTGGTAATTGAAGCTACCGTACAATCTGTGGAATCCAATATAGGTATGTATTTGAAAGTTTAATTAATAAACACTAAAAAAACTAAATATTTGAAATGAAGAAATATTCAGACGTTCTATTTACAATTTTTTTCAAGATTTGGGTGTTGGTAAAACAGTTAAAATCTTCAAATTTGGCGGAGAGAAGAAACTAATGATGGCACACGAAAACAGGGAGCATGTGCCTATCAGCTTTGAGGTGCGTTCCTTGTTAAAATGTGAAAAAACTCAAATGCTACCCCTAAAAAGCTAATATTTTTTTATTTAATTAATATCCACTATTTATTTTGAACTCATTATGAATAATTTAATTAGTTGTTGAAAAATAAAACAATTCAAGCGATCGTTCAACCTATGAGCAGGTTAAGAGAGAAAAGGATAAAGAAGCCACTTTTACTTTCAAATCTGGAGAAAAAACTATAGTTCTTCCAAATCAGCAAGAAACCTGGGTGATGGTACCAAGAGCCAGATTTGTAGATTATCAGGAAAATATCGTGGTGAGGATGAATGTAGGGGCTGAAGAGCAAGTGGTCATCACCAATGCCCTGGGAGGTGAGTAGGAGTGAAGTCGTTTGAAAGATTTGCGGGACTTTTATGGGAGTTTTTGATGTTGTAATAGTTTGTAGCTGTAAATATTGTATGTGGCATGTGGAAGTTAGAATGGGAGTTTGGATACGTTTAGGAGAAATGGGAGAGTTTACGGTTTAAAGCACTTCAGTTGGGTGCCAGGCAGTGTTATTTTCGTAACGAAAACGACAATTCTGAATAATCGTTCCACGAAAACGAAAATAAAAACTAAATTTATTTTCAAAACGAAAACGAAAATAAAAACTATAATTATTTCCAAAACGAAACTGAAATAAAAACTATAATTATTTTCAAAACGAAAATCAAATAAATTTCAAAGTATGCCATAATATGTAAATGTATAAGTTATATAAAAATATATGTCTATGTTAAAAACATTATCTTTGGGCTTTATGAAAGTAGCGCCATTTATAAAACGTTATTTTATTACCGCTTCGCTTTGTCAATTAAATTTTCACTTATTTTAATATCAAATTTGTTATTATATTTCAAATTTGTTATTACTCAATAATTTACGTGCTCAATTCTTATAATAATTCAATTGACTGTTAATTTTTAAAACTCATTGGTTGTTATTATACAGTTCTATTTTACTGTTTCATTTTAGGATCAATTAATTTTGTTAGAGATAAAAAATAGTGTTCAAAGTTGTAAATTAATATATTTTCAAAACTAAAATGAAAATAAAAACTTTAATTATTTTCAAAACTGAAACGAAAATAAAAACTTTAATTATTTTCAAAACGATAACGAAAATAAAAACTATACTTAATTCCAAAACGAACCTGAAATAAAAACTATAATTATTTTATGAAACGAAAATAACACTGGTGCCAGGGCACTATACAAAAACGACAAATATTATTATTCTTTATGAATTGAGTGAAATTATGTTTAGAGTTAGAAAACCTGTTCTTTTTCATTTTATATGTTTTTAATCTCTACAAACTCTCCATTCTTCAGTGAAGCCCACGATCAAACAAAACGATAAAGAGAGCAACTTTGTTTGTTTGGACAAAAGCTGCGCGTTCGACATTGAAAAGAAAGAAAACGCACTTTTCTATGTCAAACTCGCAGCCGGCGTGAGTATTTTATCAAAATATAAAAGATTTTGTCTTTTAATTAATAAAAAGTTTTTTATTTATATTTTTGAGATCTGTATATAAAAAATTATTTTTTGTCTTAATCAAACGCTTCCACATAATTATTATGTGTTAATTGGGTGCTTTATAAACCACTCTAGGTACGAGCTACTGAAAAACCAATGCTGACGGTAGACTCGAAGAAGAAACTGGAAATTGAACTTCAACCGAATGTACTGGAAATCGTGAGATTGAGGAAAGATGAGTTTGGAGCCGTTTTGAGCTGCTCCTTCTCTTCACAACTCACTGATGTGCAACAGCCTTATAAACTTCTAATCACGAACTCAGCAACTCCAGGTTAGCTCGTCAGTTTTATGCTTTGTAAGAAAATTGGAATTTTAAACGACTCCTATTGTCTCATTGTTACAGAAAAAGTAATGATAGACAGTGATGTGGCCATTTACCGTGGAAGGCCTGCGACTGGAACGTATCGGTTTGGAACGCCAGAAATTGGGAAAAATACTCAAATAAAGAAAATTTTCAAACTTAAGGTATTTTTATACGTTTTTGAGTAGAAAAAAATTAAATTAATAAAAAATAATAATAAATTGTGAAGATAAAATTTTCTGTTAATTTAATAGCAGTTTTTCAGCTTCAATATATTACATTTGTTTTTGTTTTTGAATATTTCAGTTTCAGCATCTGAGCCCTGAAACATCTTCTATAGAGTTCGACATTATAAACTCTGGGACAAAAAAATCCGGAGAGTTCAAAACAGTTCAACTTGTTCCCAACGAAGCTTCTAAACATCAGTTATTCTTTGCTGAAGAAATTTATGATAACTTTACAACAGAATTTGAAATTAAAAACGAAAAAGATGTTATAATTGAAATGAAGATTACGAGAATGTTTTACGGTACGTATGAAACAGACTAAAATTTGTTGAATTGAAACATTGTCCTTGATTAAAAATGAAACGAATTAATATATTCTTACATTTTTAAATGATTGTTTTTTCATAGTTACGAAATTATAGGTTTTTTTTCAACTTATTAACTAAATTGTGAACCGATGAATATTGAAATTCTTTGTTTTAAAATCTTTCTTAAAATCGCTATTTCATTCCATAATTGAAATAAGTTTTTAATGGTATAATTTTTTAAAAATCTGATACACTTGCTTTTTATACTATTAAGTTACAAATTTAATAAACTTGATATTGACTTTCAATATTTTATAAAATTTTATTTTTGTTGAATGATATTATTCAAAGCAATAAACTAAGTGCAACAATCTTGTGATAAACTTGCTTCTTTTTTGAAAAAAATAATTTAATAGTTTTTAATGAAACTTTTGAACCAATACAATAAAATCTTTGATAAAAAAATCTGAAGTTGAATGAAAAAGAACAATTCTGTTCAATTAGTTTAAGATTTTGAAAAAGCTATAAATGCGAGCGAAATCCATATAGGGGGAGGTTGCTCAAGATGAACCAGTTTCTAAAATGGAACGAGCTTACTTACAGCTATGCGATGTATACAATAATTTTTTCTAAATTTTCTATTCATGCATCCGTCTTCTAAACACATTTGTACGTTTTTTTATTCCTCAAAATTGCCTCGTTCAATTATAATAATTAAAAAACTGATTTCTAGAAGAATATTTTAAAAGTTGGGAGATAACGTTTTACGGCTTTTCCTCACATCGGAAGGAGTATAATTTTATTTCTTTATTATTAATTAGATGATGTACTACAGTTTCATTATGTGCAAGTAGTATAATTAATAATTGAGAGATTAGCCTGTTATGACCATGGATATGTAGCATGGTCATTGTTGTCTAAGATGAAACGTAGGAAGAGATTATAGACACTGATGAATCTGTCTCTGGCATTCGTCCATCTCGGGGGATGATAAATCTATATAGACTATATACAATATAATCGACTATATAAAGTTTATATTCTAAATAGACTATTTAAAATTAATAAAAACCAATAATTTACTTTTTTATTAAATAAATAAACTGTTAGTATTCATTAGCTTTGAAACAAATATGTTCTACTTATAGCTTAATCTTAAACTTTCGTCTCATTAGTCTGTAAACTAGAGGTTTGCAATGGTTGAAGCTAAAAGAAAAGTGTGAAATAAAAAAAATTCTTTAGGTAAAGCAAGTTTAACTTATGTTATTCCAAAAAGTTTACTTTAAAAATAGAATTTTAAAAATTCTTTAAAAAAATTAGAGCGTTTTAAAAAAACATTAGATGACACTTTTGAGAAGGAACTAAAAGACTACATGTTCCAGTTTAAATACAGATTTTTTGGAATGTTCAGTATTGAAAAAGCAAAGAAAAATATTTCTTTAGATAAATAAGAAAGACAGATAATAATACAGATGTTTAAATTTCAATTTTTATGACATACAATATGATTTCATCTTAAGCAACTAAGAATTCCATCTCGGGAACCCAGTTGCTCAGGAAGGAATTTTTGACTGTTTATGTTTGAGGTTAATAAACTCCTATTTATTTTTTATTTCATTTTTTATAATGAAATTGATATAGTTAGACAAAGAGTCAATATAATGGCTGCATTAATTTTAATTCACGTTATTGGTATATATATACACGTTATATATATATATATATATATATATATATATATATATATATATATATATATATATATATATATATATATATATATATATATATATATATATATATATATATATATATATATATATATATATATATATATATATATATATATATATATATATATATATATATATATATATATATATATATATATATATATATATATATATATATATATATATATATTATATGTATAGGGCGAAATCTAATTTAATAAAATTTGTCAAACATTAATATCATTTATATTTATATTTGTCATTTTTGAAAAGTTCAAAATAATATCATTATATTATAAAAATTCACTTACGTGAATTGATATTGTTCGCCATAATTACCACCATAGACATTCTATTTTTTAAAATTTATGTACGAACAAAGGGTGAAAAAAACTAAGGGTGTTTTACGGTATATGTTATTGGGGCTGAAATTGTGGCGTAAACGAGTGGGTTAAAAAAAAAATATTTCAGCCCGTTTTTCGATTTTTGCAGCACTCTAAAGCGCTCTTGAATTTGAGGAGAGAGCGCTATAGAAATCTATTTGATTGATTGATTGAAGTGATACGAACTCTTAGGCGGGCGGTAGTTGTAAGTGAAACATGGTGATCTCTCACACCATCGGAAGCCATCTCTAGCGCCATATGAAACATATGACTTATAACCAGTAACTGCTGCTCTCGTGTTTTTTCAACGCTTTCAGTAAAGCTGGAGTGACTTTTCCATGGCTAAAGTCTAGGAAAAGTGTAACTGGAGGTAAGTTCTAACCCATGCGCAGACTCTACCTGACTTTTTGATCACTATTTATTTAAAATAAAAGAATTTCAATTATAAGTTCGATTGGTTAGAACTGAAACCTCTTTCAAATAGGATTACAAGATGCAAGTGCAGAATGCGTTGAAAGAATTGATTAATTCATTGAATTTGTTACGCTGCTCAGGAAGCCATTTCAACATCTGCTTGCTTTTCAAATGAAAACTATGTATTCAAAAACTATTTCTCACATTTCTTTTAAAAAATAATAATAAAAATGAGATAAAATTATATTAAAAAGTAGTGGATGACAAACTGACAGCTTTATTACAGTAGTGAAACTTTCGCTAAATAAGAATTCATTTTATAGAGGATCAATAGAAGGTATACACAACTTAAGTTGAATTCCCCATACGATTTCTTTTTTCGCTGAGAATATTGATTTATTTAAATTTGAAACTTCAAAAGAAAGATAGCTAAAAATATATAAAAGAATTGGCTTTTATTAAACCTAAAATCGTGAATTAATTGATAAAGAAAGAATGAAGGAGATGTTGACTTTGATGGTGCTTTTTGTCGGATTCTCCGGAGGTTTGATCACGATTTGTTTTTCATTTCTTCGTATTTATGCAAATTAATAAATTTCTTTAAACATTGTTTTTTGATATAAATGCGGAGTTAAATATGTGAAATAAGAAAAAGTATTTTAAACAAATCTATTCATTAGATTTTGTATTCAAACGAAAAATTAATCTAA
This sequence comes from Piscicola geometra, assembly GCA_943735955.1. Lineage (NCBI taxonomy): Eukaryota > Metazoa > Annelida > Clitellata > Hirudinida > Piscicolidae > Piscicola > Piscicola geometra. Next base: position 6,355,687 of record OX030963.1, read on the forward strand.
CATAATAATTATTCTTCAAGTTTCTTCTCAAACTCCAGTAGTAATAAATCTCACCAAGGATTCTTGTAGCATCGTTACTGTCGCAAACGCTCCAAAATCTTTGACTTTAGAGGTAAGAAATTCATGAAATACATACATAAATAATAAAACTAGGTAAAATTAATTGTTTGATAGAATGTTTTTTTAATGAAAATCCCAAAAAACAAATAGTTGGAAAAAATAAAAACTAAGTAAAAACGTTTCAAAAACTCGAAAAAGATAAAAACTTTCAGTAATTTAGTCCAATATTCCCTTCCAGGTGAAGACGAACCTGCAAAATATAGCAGTAATTTCGTTTAAAGTAAAAGGGCTGAGAGGAGGTCAGGACATCGTTTTGACTTTGCACGCTGGCAGGAAAACTATCGTTAAAATATCTCCAACTGGAGCTACGACACTTTGTGAAATTGTTGTTGCAGGTGTGGTGATTGAAGCTACTGTAAGCGCTGTGAATTCTGATATAGGTTTGTATTTAGGACCTTGATAAGTAAATATTCAAAAATCGAGAGATTCAGACGTTCATTTTGAATTTCAAAAATTATAAAACATCTCTTGTATATTTTTATTTTTCAAGCTATGCTCGTCGGAGAAAGTGTTGAAATTTTCAAGTTTGCCGGAGACAAGAAACTAAAGATGACACACGCAGGCAGGAATCATCTGCCTCTTAGATTCAAAGTGCGTTTTAAGTGAAGACTTGAAAATTATTTAAAAAAAAAAAACTTTTAATAAACTGATGAATTCTTAAATTAATTTCTATTTTTATTTGTAAGTTTTTATAAAAAATTTGAAACTGTTTATAGCAAAGAAACGCATTTAAAACGTGATATCAAACTACAAGCAGGTTTTGAAAGGAGCTGCAGTAACAGAAACCACTTTAACTCTCAAGAATGGCTTTAACCAAAACACTAAATTATCTCTTTTTGGGGAAAAAGAAAGCTGGGTAATAGTGCCTAAAACCAGATTTTCATCTGGAAATACAGTCGATGTGACGATAAATGTAGGTTCTGCAGGTCATGTGATCATCACCAATGCCATTGGAAGTGAGGAGTGGTTTGAAAATCTAAACTGGATTTTTGAAAATTTAGATGTTTAATAGTTTGAAGCGGGAAATATCTTTTAGTTTAGGGTGTTTTTGTAAAACTTTGGTGGGAGTTTGGAAAGGTTTCTTAAGAATAAGAGAATTTCAAGTTTATTTATGAAAAAAAAAGGGTTGGGGTAGAAAAATCTGTTCAATTTCATTCTATATGTTTTTAAACTTCACTTCCATACTTCAGTGAAGCCCACGATCAAACAAAACGATAAAGAGACCAACTTTGTTTGTTTGGACAAAAGCTGTGCGTTCGACATTGAAAAGAAAGAAAACGCACTTTTTTATGTCAAACTCGCAGCCGGCGTGAGTATTCTTTTGATGTATCAATTATTTTAAGTTAAATTTTTAATTTACAAATATTGTTAGTTTTTTTACTTAAACACACTTTTTCTCCCTCATCATTGTTAATTGGGTGCTTTATAAACCACTCTAGGTACTAGCTACTGAAAAACCAATGCTGACGGTAGACTCGACGGTGAAACATGAAATTGAACTTCAACCGAATGTACTAGAAATCGTGAGATTAATTAAAAATGAGTTTGGTGCCGTTTTAAGCTGCTCCTTCTCTTCACTACTAACTGATGTGGAAAATGCCTCTACATTCACAATCATGAACTCAGTGACTCCAGGTTAGCTCTGTGGTTTTGTGTTTTTTATAGCTCATTGTGCTTTTTTTGTTACAGACAGAGTAATCATAGATAGTAACGTGACTATTTACCGTGGAAAGCCAGTAGCAGGAACGTATAATTTTGGAATATCACAAGCTCGGGAAGAACTTGGAATGAAAAACATTTTCAAACTTGAGGTGTTTTTAAGTTTTCAGTTTGAAAACTTAGTTTATTTTATGGAAAATTATAAATAAAAATGTTGTTTTGACTATAAGATATGCGGTTAATTTTTAATTTTACTTTTAATTCTTTAATCTTTTTAACTTCAATATATTCATTTTTTAATTGTTTTGGATTTTTTCAGCTACAGCTTCTGAGTCCTGAAACAGTTTCTATAGAGTTTGACATCATAAACTCTGGGACACAAAAATCTGGGAGGGTCAAAACAGTTCAACTTGTTTCCAACGAAGCTTCTAAACATCATTTATTTTATGCCGAAGAAATCTATAATAATTCAACGACAGAATTTGAAATTAAAAACGAGAAAGACTCTAGAATTGTAATGAAGATCGCGAGAATGTTTTATGGTGAGTATAACATAGAAAAAGATTGATTGAAAGATTTTCTTTCACAAAAAAACAAAACTAATTTGACATATAGATAACACTTTTATTGAAATAATAAATCACAGCATGATAGTCTTATAAGGGAAACACTTGTTGAGGTTTTAGTTCTTGTTCCCTCTGTCATTTCTGATATTAATAAAAACCATGAATCTGATTAATGAAGTTTATTTGTTGAAAACTTTCCCAAAGTGTTTATTATTTCTTAAGTTTGCTTTTTTTTGAATTATTTGTGAAAAAATCTATCTATCGTGTCAAAAACTTATTTAAATCTGTCTTAACGATCCAAACTCTTTCTTCAAAAATATAATATTTCATAATTGTTCAAGGAGTTTTTCTTTCTAACTTATTCAGTTAATAGAATATATAAAAAATATCAACGATTATTTAGAAAATTTTGACAATTTTTTCACTTAAATGAAAATTTGTAACCCTTTAGTGCTCGTAATTATTATTATTAATAATATATTACTATTCATTAATTTATTATTGCAAACGAAAACACTTTAATTTCAAGGATCGGCTTGGACTTTGACAATAAAACACTCAACAATTTTGGGAGTGTTAAGATTTAAGTGTTAACGAATATCATATAAAAAACTAATTCGTGAATAAAAATGCTATTGATAGTATTAAATAATATTGTTTTTTTTCAAAACGTCTTGATTTTTCAGTTTTTTAAATAGTTTTTTTGCATATAAAAAAGAACACAAAAATCAAGAGTTCTCAAAATAACTTCTGTCTATTTCTATTTTTAAAGACAAACTTGAAAATAATTCAGCTTCTTTTCATGATCTGACGCAGTCTTTATATAAGTCGATCTTGAGTCTCCGAACTTTATTTAATCGATCTAAATCGAGCTCTGCTCCTATACTTTCGTTGTTTAGTTCGATTTCTAACTTTGAAGAGCGACTTGGAGGAAGGAAGAATGAGAAGGATGTTGACTTTGGTGGTGCTTTTGGCCGCACTCTCCGCAGGTTTGAGTGCCAGTTATTTTAATTTCATTGTAAAAGTTTAACAAATCTTAACAATACTGGTTTTTTAAAATATAGCTTTGAACATTTTTAATTTTCAAGTTTTTGAACTAGAGTTTTTTTCAATAATAAAGTTTTTATTTTTCAAACATTTAAAGTCTAATTTTTCTTAGTTAAAAAAAAATTTCAAGTTAACTTTGTAAACAGTTTATTTAAATTCAAATCTTATTTTTTACAGTTTTTTCAATTTCAAGTTTACTTTTTTTATAGTATATTTTATAACTAAGTTGTATTAATAATAAGGGTTTATTTTATTTAATAAAATAAATAATAAATGATTTTATACTTATTTTTCAAGCTTCTTCAAAGGCAATAATTCTCAATCCGATGGATTGTGAAATTGATACTTCAGCCTTCGATGGCAAACCGAAAACTTTGACGTTAAAGGTGGGAAAAACAATGTCTATAAAACTTAATTGAGTCTGATAGAATAGAAAACAATTTAGTATATTAAAATAAGGTTTAATTTAATTAAATAAATTTTGTTAAATTATGAATAATTTAATATAATAATACGAGTTTGAAATGAATCAAATGATTTGTTCAAATGGTTTATTATAGTAAAATCCTACTTAGCTTAACCCACGTTTAACTAAAATTGAAACAAATAGTAAATTTAATTTACATATTTTTTCCAGGTAACGACCAAACTGCAAAATGTACCAGAAATCCCGTTTACAATTATGATGCCAGATGGACTCCCCTTCGATGTGACTCTGCATGCTGGCAGGAAAACTGTCGCTAAAATAATTCCAACTGCGGCTGCAACAGAGTGTTTATTTAAGAATGTGAAAGGTGTGGTAATTGAAGCTACCGTACAATCTGTGGATTCCGAAATAGGTATGTATTTGAAAGTTTAATAAGTAAATATTGGAAAATTAAATATCTAAAATGGTGAAAGATTCAGACGTTCTATTAAAATTTATTTTTATCTTTTTTATTTTTCAAGATATGGGTGTTGGTGAAACAGTTGAAATCTTTAAGTTTGGCGGAGAGAAGAATCTAAAGATGACACATGAAAATAGGGTGCATGTGCCTATCAGCTTTGAGGTGCGTTCCTTGTTAACATGTGGAAATTGCTTTATAATTGTACGCATTAAAAGCCAATATATTAATACCTTCCTAAACTTTTCATCATTTAATTCATTATGAGTCATTAAAGTTTTTTATAGCAGATAAACGCATTTCAAGCAAAATTTTAACCTACGAGCAGGTTTTTGGAGATAAAACAAACGCTACTTATTTTTCCAATCTTGCCCATAATTATCTAGAGACACCTCTTTATGGCGAAAAAGAAACCTGGATGATATTTCCAAAAACCATATATACTCAAGACCCTCCTCAGTCTACATTCGATGTGGAGATAAATGTAGGGGTTGAAGGGCATGTGGTCATCACCAATGCCGTGGGAGGTGAGTAGGAGTGGAGTCGTTTGAAAGCTTAGCGGGACTTTTTGAGAGTTTTGATGTTGCAATAGTTGGAAGCGGAAAATATTGTTTGTGGCGTGATGGAAATTAAGATGGGAGTTTGGAAAAGTTAAGGAGGAATGGGAAAGTTTTCGCTACAAGAATTGAGTGAAATTAAGTTAAGAGTTTAAAAAAATGTTCTATTTCATTCAATAAATTTTTAATATCCACGAATTCTTCAGAGAAGCCCACAATCAAACAAAACGATAAAGAGACCGACTTTGTTTGTTTGGAGAAGAGCTGCGCGTTCGACATTGAAAAAAAAGAAAACGTACTTTTTTATGTCAGATTCACAGCCGGCGTGAGTATATTTTTGAAGTATAAATGATTTTCTCATTTAATTAGTGAAAATTTGTTTACAAACACTTCAGTGGTCTGAATGAGAAAACAATTCTTTTTTTGTACTAAATCAAACGATTCCTCATAATTACTCTGTGTTAATTGGGTGTTTTATAAACCACTCTAGGATGCAGATGATGAAAAATTAATGCTGACGGTAGACTCGAATGAGAAACAGGAAATTGAACTTCAAAAGGACGTACGGCAAGTCGTGAGATTTGATAAAGATGAGTTTGGAGCCGTTTTAAGCTGCTCCTTCTCTGCACAACTCACTGATGAGAATTTTAAATTACATATCACGAACTCAGCAACTCCAGGTTAGCTCATCGGTTTTTAACTTTGCAAGCAAATTGGAATTTCAAATGACTTTCTTTTTCTCTCTGTTACAGACAAAGTAATGATTGATAGTGACGTGGCCATTTACCGTGGAAAGCCTGTGATTGGAACGTATCAGTTTGGTGTTAAGGGAAAAGCTAAAGAAGGGAAAATATTAACCTTAGAGGTATTTCATTGTTTAGCAACCCCAATCGATTTTCAAAACTTGAAATTCTTGAATTGTAGATTTTTAATTTAAAAAAAAAAAGTTATACCTATTTTAAAATGTAAAAAGAGCACATTTTTGAGCCGTTTTTACATCATAACCTATAAGCAATTCACGGCCCACTCACAAGACAGAAATATTGTTTTTTTTCCATAACTTTTGTTTTTTTCTTCTTATATTTTTGAAAATCACTATTTTAATTAAATTTGATATAAGGAATCAAAATTAGAAGTTTAAAGAATAATATCTTTAAAAATGAAAAAGTTATTAACTGCTTAAAAGCTTCACTTATGGAAGAAATCAACTTTTACTTAGTTTATTCTTATTAATTATTTTATACCTTTTCAAGGTTTAAAATAATGAGCTATTTGTTTTTGAGGAATTTAAAATAAAAATAATTCAGCCTTACATCTATTAACAATGTTCTCAAGGAATGAAAAAACTGTTCAAATACGTTAATTCAATGTGCAAAGGCTGAAACAAATATTTAATAAAATGTTCAATCAACAAAAAAGTGTGGCATTATACTTACCATAAAGTTTTTTAATAGTTTCATGTTCTTCAATAAAAAAGGTCTTTTAGAAATACTAGAAATAATATAAATTATTTTAGAGTTAGGGGCTTTTATTTTACATAAATATTTTTTTTAGAGACATTCGGTTTGTCTTCTCATGCTGGCCATTGATAATAACCAAGTTTCTTGGACGAATTAAGAAACTTCACAACTGAATTTTCTTCGTCTATAATTTTTCCACCTAACCAGGATACCAATTATCTTGGTAAGCCACTGCTACATATTCATTCAAAATTTTTTCGTTTTAATAATCTAGTTTTAATATTTTGACATGAGATGCCAAGGGCTTCACACATAGAACCAGGAAAAGTCATTGTTAAAAGGCCTGTATGTAAAATTATGAAATCTAAAAGTTGATAAAAAATGGTAAATGTTATTAATTAAAAAGAATAAATCTTGAAAACTTTGACTTAAGTTAAAATATTCGTTTACAAATCAAGAAAACAAATTAGGTTAATTAAACGAAGTATCCTGTACTAATGCAATCGAATGTGTAGCAGACAAAAAAAGGAGATGTGCTGACTAAAACAATTTTGTGTTAAGCCGAAAGCATGTACACTTTAAGATCTATTTTGTATACTCAAAAAATTTTTAACAAAATTTATTGAGTATAACTTATACTTTTTCAATAACTTTCTTAAGTGAAAACTATCTTTTTTGATTCCTGAATTACTAAATTTAAAGCTTTGCCTCGAGTTTTCTGGATTCTCACTTAATATTTATTCAACTTAAGAAAATATAATCATAGATTATTTAAAGATGACTCTAATTATGCATAATTCAATATTATACGTAATTTCTTTAATTAGGCGAATTAAGAAATTAATAAGTACGTATAAAAAGTAGTAGCCACAAAATTATAGCTTTTTTACGTTACGCTAGGATATTCAAGGGATATTTTGATTAAAATCCATTTATTTGAAAACTCACATAATATATAATTTATTGATAAAATACTCATTTAAAAGATAATAAAATTTTCTTTCATGCACTTGCTTTTTTATTTCGATAGAATAACGCCTAATTTAAATTTTAAAACATTTCTATAATTTATCTGTAAACGTCACTTTTGATCATTAGCATAAGTCGATATGGGTTGCTACATTATTAGGAGAAAAAATAATTACAATTTTCTTTATGAACGTATATTTTATAAATTTTGTTTTTCTATAAAATAATATTTTATTTAGTTTGTAACTTTTCAAATTTTTTAAAGTTTAATATTTTAAAGTATTTATTATTATTTGTCAAGCTCTTGAATCCAATGAAAGCAATTATAGAGTTCAAAACAGCGGAAGTAATTCCCGAGATTCAAAATAAACTAGTTCGGCTGGATAAGAGTGACCCTCCTGAAGAATTGTTCTTCTTCGGTGATGAAATTCCTGATAGTTTGCAAACATCATTTAAAATTAATAACCGGGAAAATATTAGAATTGAAATGAAGATTACGAGAAAAAAATTACGTTAGTATTTTAACTTATTAAATTGCTTAAATTGAAACAGTTTGTGCCCAAAATAAATCGAATTTATCGATCTTATTTATACGTCTCCAAAATAATATTGTTTTTTAGATGTGTTCAAAATTATTAATAGTTAAGTTATTTTCGATGTCTTAGTTTTTTTGTATTTAATATTTTGAATATTTAAGTTTTCAATATTTAAGTTTTTATTATTTAAGTTTTTATTATTTAAGTTTTTTATTATTTAGTTTTGTATTATTTAAGTTTTGTATTATTTAAGTTTTTTATTATTTAAGTTTTGTATTTTTTAATTTTTTTGATTTAAATTTTTCAATATTTAAATTTTTATTATTTAAATTTTTTATTATTTAAGTTTTTTAGTATTCAAGTTTTGTATTTATTTAGGCTTTTTATTATTTAAGTTTTATTATTTAATTTTTTATTATTTAATTTTTTATTATTCAAGTTTTAAATTATTTAAGTTATTTATTATCTAAGTTTTTATTATTTAAGTTTTTTATTATTTAAGTTTTTCATTATTTAAGTTTTTTATTATTTAACTTTTTTATTAATCAAGTTTTTTATTCTTTAAGTTTTTTATTATTTCAAGGTTGTTTATTCTTTCAAATTTATTCATTCTTTCAAAGTTTTTATACTTGAATGTTTTTCATAATAAATTATTTTCAGTATTTAATTTTTTAAGTTGATAAAAAAAAAGAAGTTTATTTATACTTTTTCTTTCAAGCTCCTTCACAGACAATAGTTCTCAATCCAAGGAATTGTAGAATTGATACTTCCGGCTTCAGTCGCTCCGCCACTTTGGAGTTAAAGGTGGAAAAAGATGACTATGAAACTGAATTAAACCATTATATAATTATAGCTATTATAATAGAATTAAGATTAATATAGTAAAATAAGACTCACTTTTATTAACTGAACTTTTTTTTGAGAAAAAATAAATTAATTGAAGAATCTAATTAATTTAATATTTTAAAATCTTAACTAAGCTAAATCCACGATAACATACTATTTAAATAAAATATTTTTTTTCTTCTAGATAAAGAACAACCCGCAAAAGATATCAGAAATCAAGCTTAAACTTAAAGTAAAAGGTCAAGACATGGTTTTGACTTTGCATGCTGGCAGGAAAACTATCGTTAAAATATATCCAACTGAAGCCGAAACTCTTTGTGAAATTGTTGGAGCAGATGTTGAGATTGAAGCTAGCGTAAGCGCTGCGGTTTCTCAAATAGGTAAGTTATTTAAAAGTGGGGAAAATTAAACATTTTAATTCAACTATTAGAATTTATTAGCCAAATTTAATGTTATACTTTTTATATCTCAAGATATGGGTGTGGGTGAAACAGTTGAAATAGTTAGGTTTGATAAAGAAACGGTACTTAGGATGAAACATGGAAACAGGAAGCATGTGCTAATCAGCTTTGATGTGAGTTCTTTTTAATATGTGGATAAAGTAATCGAAGACTATTTATAATCAGCTAATATTTTACTAATTATTTATTTATTTATTTTAAACTCATTATGAATAATTTAATCCATTTTTATAAAAAATAAACACAACTCAAACGAGAATTTTACTTACGAGCAGGTTAAGGAAGAAGATGATAATGAAGTCACTTTTTCGCTCAACCCTGTCCAACAACCTATAGTTCTTGAGGGTCAAAAAGAGACTTTGGTGATGGTGGCAAAGACTTGGTTAGTAAATGGTCAGGGTGATACACTCGATGTGAAGATAAAAGTAGGGGCTGAAGGGCATGTGGTCATCACCAATGCCAAGGGAGGTGAGTAGGAGTGGAGTCGTTTGAAAGCTTAGCGGGACTTTTTGAGAGTTTTGATGTTGCAATAGTTGGAAGCGGAAAATATTGTTTGTGGCGTGATGGAAATTAAGATGGGAGTTTGGAAGAGTTCAGGAGGAATAGGAAAGTTTTCGCTTTTGGCATTGAATGTAGTTAAGTTAAGAGTAAAAAAAAACTTATTGGGTTCCTTTTCTAAAAATTTTCAAATATTTCGTTTCATCAAATCTCACAAAACTCTCTATTTTGTAGAAAAACCCACGGTCAAACAAAACGATATAGAAACCAACTTTTTTTGCTTGGCAAATATCTGTGCATTTGAAATTGAAAATAAAAAAGGCAATATTCTTTTCTACTTCAGACTCGCTTCCCACGTGAGAATCAGTTTTATAAATAAATTTATTTTATTTCATCAGTCGAATTTTTTATTTTTTATCTAATAAATCTGTCTTTTTATAACATCTTTCTTCTCTTATCTTAGACCCAATCAAGCCTATTTGAAATAATTTGTCATTGTTAATTACACGCTTTGCAAACCACTCTAGGCGCCACCAAACGTTAAGTCACAGCTAACGATAGAGTCGACGAATAAACAGACGATATGGGTGCAAAGGGATGTTTTGGAAATCGTGAGGGTAAAAAAAGATGAGTTTGGAGACGCATTAAACTGCTACCTCACGTCGGAACTGTCTGCCCCATTCACGATCGTCAACTCAGCCACTCCTGGTAAACTTGTTGCTTTTGTGCTTTACTAAGTATATTTATTAAATTTAAATTACTGGCGTCGTCTTTTTTTAAAGATAAAATAAGGATAAAAGATCGTGCGGCTCTCTACCGTGGACAGCCTATGGTTGGAAGGTATAAGTTTATTGAACAAGAAACTGGTGCACATGATGATGTAACTCTGGAACTCGAGGTATTTCAAGAATTTTTCCAATTTTGAATTTTAATTTAAAATGTAAAAATAATAGAAATAAAATGTTGTTTATTTCATGTAATGTTCATATTTGACTGCTTTAAAATCTTTTAGCAATTTTTACACTTTTCCCAGCTTCTTGAGCCCGTATGAACCTATAAACAGTTCTACACAAATGTTGGTTCACTTGACATTCAGAGGTTTTAACCTAGACATGATCGTTAGCTGTGTTTTAATTCAAAGAACTGAGATTACATTATTTGCAGATGAATTTACTTGATTAGTATATCATCATGAAGCAAGCAGTATTGATAATTAAAAACCCTTTAAATAATGAATGATTTAATAATATCTTTGTAGTAACTAAATACATCACAATATTAATTGGTTCAAAAAGATCATCATTTATCCATATTTTAAAAATACAAATTTTTCTAATCGTTTTAAAATCATGTACTTTAAAAAAATCATTCTTATTAGTTTTATTTTGTTAATTATTAAAATAACATTTTATAATCATTTGCAAATTTTCACAATTAATCTTCACACAACTACAGCGCACATACAAACCTTCAAAATTAATTTTAAAACTTGGAAAATAATTCGATCTGGATATGCCAGTTTGGTTTAAAATCTTCTTTGATCAATTCGAAAAATAAAAATTCCATTATTTTTTGCTTTCAAATTTAATTAATAATATTCGAACGTTTTTATTTAGTTTAAAATAATTAAACAGGCTCACTAGTACAAATCAGCAGCGGTACACAAGAATTCCTATTTTTTCCACACATCCCTTCTTCCATCTCATTTTCTTCTCCTCTATGAACTTTGCTTTGAGCTCTCCCAAGCCAACCACCCTTGCAAACACCCACAACCATCATATCCAAACGATTCAAATGAAGTGTAAAAGTAAATTTAGATAATGCTGAAAAAAAGTGTGGGTGGAAGAGAGAAAAAACGCATGAGAAAAACATCAAATATTGTTTAAAGCTTAATTAACCAAATTTAAAATATAAATTTTTTGAATTTGAATTAATTGAGTAAGAGATGATGATGAGGATGATGATGATGATGACGATGGTGATGACGATGATGATGATGATGATGATGATGATGATGATGATGATGATGATTATGATTATGATTATGATGATGATGATGGTGATGATGATGATGGTGAAGATTATAACGATGATGATGGTGTGAATTATTAATATATTCGTGAGTTTGTTGATCTAACGGATGCAGTGTTTTTTTTTGGTTAATTGGAGGCAAAAAAAAAGCTTTAGTCCTGAAGCATCATTAACTCAATGAGGGAGGGTGGGCCGGAGGGAGGATGAGCTACCACTCTTGCATTTCAACCGTCGAAACATACTCTTACTCTGAGTGTACTTTTGTAAATGTTTAAACGGGGTAAGCTAGTTAGTTGTAATTTTTTAAAGGTTCGACAACATGTTCTGGAGAAAAATTCTTATTGGACAGAATCTGCTTCTCAGAAGCACGCAAAAACGCTAGAGGGCAGTGGTAAAGGGCCAAAAACCCTTCGAATTTTCTGTAAAGTATTGTGTTAATGAATCGTTTAAAATATATTGATTTTCAATTGATAAATGTACATTTTTAAAAGCTTAATTTATAAATTAAATAATTATATAATATAATAATAATTCAAATGTATTCGATCAAAATCACGAGGTATGAAAATAATAAATTATTATTATTTAAGCTTAAAGGATACTTTCAAATTAGCCTAGTTTATGAATAGCAATTAGTGCTTGAAGTATTAATTGGCAATTAAGGACCATCTTGAAAGGAAATCAAAAGGCACGCGTACAACTGTCGTGTGTTTGTCGGTTGTCATGACAACCAGGTGAGCTGAGGAGGCTTAATGATCGACAAAAGAGATGAGGAAGAAGAAGATTGAGGGAAGGAGGTGTGTGGAGGAAAATTAAATGAGTAAAAGGGGATGAATGAAGTGGATGAGTCAGATATAGGAAGAAAGGTTTCATAGAAACTGTGTTCGAACGAGGCGTTCAGAATGCTTCGATTCCTTAGTAAGTATTTAACACCCATTTAACATTTCTATCAATTAACAGTAAGTTCGACTGTAAATGTAAAAACGTCAGCTGCAAAGGTATGACAGAATGAGAAAACTGTGGAGATCTCGGAGGAAACTTTGGCAAATTTGAAGTTCTTGAAGAACAGACAACAATGGTAAGAGTTATCTTCATTCGTGCTGGAAAAATAAATTATTTGAAATAATTAAATATTGAAAAAAATGCAGGATTCACTTTTAAGCAAATCTCAACTTAGTGTCTTTAATGCTCCTATACCTGCTTGTGTTGTCTTTCGTGATCTGAAGTATTTAAAGGAAATTCAATTTGATGAATCGACGTGGAAAGCTTTCCAATTTTGAAACTGAGAAGAATTTTTCATCAGATAACTTGGCGTAGAAAATCAGCTTGATTGAAAGTTTTGGCATTGGTCCATTTGTGCTGGCCTTACATTTTTAGAATTAATAATTGCACAAAAAAAAGTAAAAACTCATAGAAAAGCATCCACACAAGACCAGGTAAAGACCCGCACACAGTTAAATGAGAGCAGATATGATGTGTTTTACAGAATTAGGTTCCCGAGGAAGCATTGATGACTCAAGTAGTAGTAGTAGCAGTAGTAGTAGTAGTAGTAGTAGTAGTAGTAGTAGTAGTAGTAGTAGTAGTAGTAGTAGTAGTAGTAGTAGTAGTAGTAGTAGTAGTAGTAGTAGTAGTAGTAGAAGTAGTAGTAGTAGTAGTAGTAGTAGTAGTAGTAGTAGTAGTAGTAGTAGTAGTAGTAGTAGTAGTAGTAGTAGTAGTAGTAGTAGTAGTAGTAGTAGTAGTAGTAGTAGTAGAAGTAGTAGTAGTTGTAGTAGTAGTAGTAGTAGTAGTAGTAGTAGTAGTATTAGTAGTAGTAGTAGTAGTAGAAGTAGTAGTAGTAGTAGTAGTAGTAGTAGTAGTAGTAGTAGTAGTAGTAGTAGTAGTAGTAGTAGTAGTAGTAGTAGTAGTAGTAGTAGTAGTAGTAGTAGTAGTAGTAGTAGTAGTAATAGTAGTAGTTGTAGTAGTAGTAGTAGTAGTAGTAGTTGCTTCAAATGGTTCAGATCTCCGTCTTATTTAAAGTTTTTTTCCGTTTTATTGTTTGAAAAATTGCAATAGCTAGAAAGAAATAGTTAATTATGTGTGTGTGTGCGTGTGTGCATTGCCTGAAGACACGCTTTAGATGTCCCATTCACATGCTACTCAACGTACACACACCCACGCACACACACAAACACACACTTCACACACACAAACATACACACACACACAAACACACACAAGCACACACAAGATGAAGCATGTTTGCGCACACATGAACAAACCCGCCAATTTAAGTCTTGCCTTTCCATGGTTTGCAAAGACTGCCGCTAATAGGAAGTGCCATCGAGCTAGTCTATAGAAAGCTCCTTCGCCCCCATCCACATCACATCCTGCTTTTTTTTCATCATCATCATCACCATCATCATCATCATCCTCATCAACATCATCACCATCACTCTCTCTAATGAAAATACTACATGCTTCTCAGAGCATATAGGTGTTTTGATGACATCTACGAACAACAAAGCAAAGAAGAATCAAACAATCATGATTTTAAAAAAATTTAAAGTAAAAATATTTTTTATCATTCAATAATAGTATTATTAAAAGAAAATCTTGGCATCTGATTGTACATCATCACAACACAATGTTTTGAAATATAATTTAGCAAAATTTTTCAAAGAAAAAAGTTAAGAAATAATAGTGTAAAATCCCCAAGAAAAAACACAACAACAACTCAATGATGCTCCCAGTCACCAAGGCCTCCTTCACGAACACCATCAACCTCACCAACTTCTCCCTCCAACCACACACCAAACCATCCACCCTCTCCACCAAGCTCCACTCTTCTGACAACAAAAATGCCTTCTCCAACACCCAAATTGGCAACAATAACAACAACAATTTAAACTTCAACAACAACAACAACCAACAAACTTCTCAACGTCGCGTTTCGGTGCTTTCGCTCAAGTCATCTCCCGCATGGCGGCTCCACTACAAGGACTTCCTCCCCTCCGATGCGCTCCACGCTGGAAACTGGAACAAGGCCGAGTCCTTCCAGTGAGTCGTGTTTCATGCTTATTTCTCGTTATTGGTGTGTATCTTCATGCCTATCTTTTCCCTCTTGGTCGTTATTGGTGTAGTCGAGATGGCAAAAAATAGCCGTTTTAATTGATTTTGTCGAAATGGTTGAAAATTGCTGAAATGTTGCATTAAAAAATTTTATGGAAATCATTTTTATTTATTGCATGGTTAAAGCCACTTTGGTTGGTATTCTTAGAGCTCATTTCGTTAAGCACTAGTTTTACTGAAAGCGACAATTTAAATTCGAATTTAAAGGGTTTAATTAGACTGAGTGATTTTGACAAAATAAAAATAAATACTAAGATATTGTTATGGCAACGGTTCAAAAAGTCATGCCCAGGTATCATAAAAAATGAAGTGCGCAGTTTACGTTAATTGCAATGCAATTATTGCATTATTCAAGCCTGCGAAACATTCTTTTAATTCAATATGTCCGTTTAAAAAATATTCAAAGTGAAGTTTCATATTTTTTATGACTTAATATAGGAAATTAATTTTTATTTTTGGTTTGAGTTAAATAATTAATTTTCCATAGAAAAATCCCATAAAATCCTATTTATGTCGAACAAAATTTAATGATAAAACTTAAATATTCAAAATGGTGTCATTCAATTTGATATTTGATTAATTATTCTTTTATTTAAATTAAATATATTTGTATATGTTTTAAATTTAATTGTTTCAATTTTGAACAACAAAAAATTTGAATCTCATGTTTAAAAATTTGGCGTAGCCATTCCTAACAAAAAAACATGAATAAAAATAAAAATAAATATGAAGAATATGAAGCAAGTTCTATAAATGCTAGTTTACCATTAATTGATTATATAACCATTCAAAATCTTAGTAGAGTAACCTAGATAACCTATTTCAAGCATCTGATTATTCTAGTATATTTGGCTATTCATAAAAAAATGAAATGGATATAGAATTGTGAATTTGGTATCTCTTACCCAACATGATTTGCAATCACTACCCACACTACAATAACTCTCATCAACACCCTCCCAACACATCATCAGTACAACCTCAACTACATTCACCACTGCAGCAAACTTGTAGACAGAGCTAACTCTTGGCTGAAAAAGACTCCGGAAGTTAAGGTGGTACAGGTTTGTGTGGAGGGAAAACACCCTTGAAGTTTTCATATGTGAAAGTTCATCAACAGCTTTCAATAAATTTCAACGCTTAATGACCCAAGACATAAAACTGTTAGCAAAGTTTGACTGTAAGAGAGGCTAAGACTTCCCCAATTTTCTATAAAATTAAAAAGATAAAAGAATTTTTTTAAAACCAATAGGCTATCTCCACTTCTTATTCTTGTACTTTTCTCTATAAAGCTGTCTCAAATCTCGTACACCGTTCATTTTTTTCCGAGAGTTAGTTCAAATAATTGAATTCAATTAAATATTAACTCAGGTAATCGGCACAGTTCTATTTTCTAGATTTCTCCAACAAATTGTAACAAACTTGCCCAAAGGTTGCCTCGTGTGAGACGGTCACATGGCAGAGTCATGACAAAGGCTTGCTAGGGGACGGAGAGCTGATGATGCTGACGAGAAGTCTCAAAGAGAAAAACTACAACTACCACGTCAGAGGGTTGAGGTGCTCATTCAATTATAAGTTATCATTTGCAACATAAATACAAAGGGCGCTATATAAAAACGACGATTAATTAGCTATTTTCTTTATAACATAAGTAACAGGAACGAATATTGTCATAGTGGCGTATATCCTGAATCATCTTTAAGATGAAATGAGAAGTTTTTTTGACCTTTGCAAGAATATGATGAATTAGAGGGAAAAATTATTGTCAAATACCAAAGTCTTTGGACATTTGAAAATACATATTTTTTAATATTCGAAAATATAGAATAATTTCAAGAATTTATTATTCTTCCACAATTGCCAGCTAGACATTAAAGTTTTATAATAGAAGGTGAAAAATGTTTTCGAGATAAAGGCTAAAAAGCAGTTTGTTTTTCAAAAAATGATGCTGTCTTTAAATTATGAATGTCTGACAATGTTGTTATTTTACGCTACTTAGTTATAAATCGTCTCATCTGAACATTAAAGAATTGAAAAGCTTTGCAGTTTGAAGCCAAAATGAAATTTAAACCTATAACGGATAAAAAACTGGAAAAACTTGAAGTAGAAAACTTCTTATTCAATGGAAGCTAGGTTAAGAGAGAAGGTATCCAAAAAGTTTATTTTAAAAACAGCACAGTAAACTGGTGAGAGCAAGAGGAAAGTACTACAAGACCTATACCGTACTAAAAATAATGCACTTTTCCTTTTTCACCGTTCAATCAATAAATCTCATATCTAATCGATTCTTGTCTTTTTAACTTTTTATTCGATAGTTTTTCATTTTCACTATATTCTATTTTCTCCCAGGTTATGGCTCGTGCCAAACGCCACCTATAAGACTTGCCACTTATCCTTCGCTGACGTTATCCCAGAAGAGGATGAGCGAGTGGCAGATCTGGTCGCCAGAGCCAATAAGAAGTTGCAATGTCGAAGTCTGAAGGGTAAGTGTGCTGTGCATGTATTTGTGTGCATGCCTGCTTGCCTTTAATATAAAATATTTCATCAGTTGCATTACAAGGCAAAGTATTGGTTATTGAAACCTTTAACAACACACATTTTTTAACAGGTAATAACAAACACATTTTCTCCACAATAAATATCAACAAACACTACAGGTTTCCTGGTGGGCGCTGAGACAGTGACAGTGCCTACTTTGAAATCGACGCACCACTCGACCACCAGTAGATGGGTCGAGAAAAGTGAAGAAGATGCCGTCTACATCTTCATACTCAGGTGGAGCAGGTGGTGGTGATGATGAGAATGATAAAGATGATGAAAATGCGGAAGATAATGATGATATTGATGAAGATGAGAATGATGATGAACATTTTAACTGAGAAATAGTCGTGGAAAAGATGATTGAGATGGAACGCTCGTCTTTAAAGAGGGTGATAAAAAATTATGGATGTTCATGACAATGGGTAAGAGGTCTCAAAAATATTTTTGACATGTTATTTTCAGTGATCAAAAGTTTTAATTTGAAATTTGTGAGCAGTCTGCAAAGTAAACTGTTTGATTGAATAATTTTCATTAAGCAAGAATCAACGGACACAATGCAGGTTGTTCGTGGTGAAGGAGGAAGCAGGATTTTTTGGACATCATGACAGACACAGGAGGGTCTCATCTCCCCCATCTTCCTCTTTCGCCCCTGCCAAGCTGTGTGAGTGGATGGATGAGGTGGGGAAGAAGTGATGAGCAGGTTGAGAAGTAAATGGGTGATTTGCAAGTGATGATGGTTGAAATATGAGAAAGTGGATTAACTGAATGTAAAATACCATAAGTTTAAATCTTGTAAAAACAATTTTCATTTTCAAAAACTATTATTAAAAACAAACGCTTGATAAAAATTATAGTGAACGTGATTTCACAATAAACTTTCACTCCTCTCGTAACCACGTCTTCCACAAAATACGCACCGAAGCGTACGTAGACATAGTGCCAGAGCAGACGAAGGAAGACTACGAAGACTATGCAAAACTGGTCGAGAAGGCCTCTGAGTGGCTGGAGGGAGAGGCCTACCAGAGGGTGGTCTCCATCAAGTCACTCATCGTGCAGAAACACCAAGGTTGTAATTGTATTTAGGCCCTTTTAGAGAAAATGCTGTTCAAGCGCTTTTCATTTATGAAAAAGCGTGACATAAATTTATTTGATTTATTGATCGAATTGCTTCAATTAAGTTGCTAATGTTGAAAAATGTACAATTTCTTTGTAAAAAGCTTTCGATTATTTTATTTATTTTTATCAAATTATGTAATAATTATCTGACACTTTAATATCCCACAATTAGATTTTAGGTCATTATATCTGTATTACATTATTTTTTGCCGTCTCAGCACTGGAAACACATCTATTGTCCCAACAGGCTGCAAACAAGAAAACGTCGGCAGAAGTTGCAAGTTAATGAAAATCTCACACACACATATACACACACACACACGCACACACACACACACACACACACAAACACACAAACACACAAAACACACACACACACACTAACACACACACACACAAACACACACACACAAACACACACACACACACAAACACACACACACAAACACACACACACACACAAACACACACACACACGCACACACACACACACAAATACACACACACACACACATACACACACACACACACACATACACCAACACACACACACACACAAACACACAAATACACACACACATACACACACACACACACACACACACAGGTACGTGCTACCTGGAGTCAAAAACCCTGTCTTAGCAGAATTTTTCAGAATTTTGCGAATCATTTATATCGTGAAAAGTAACAAAAATAACAGCAACAACAACAAAAGTAACAACGTTAATTTCATGAAGGAGGCCAACGCAAATAAAAAAAACAACATTGCAGAATATGTGGAAGAAGTGGAGAAAAGCCTGATTGAGAGGCCGGTGAGTGGGAAAGGGTTGCATGGGGTAGAGTGGTGTGAAAATGACTAATAAGAGCTTGATCCTTCAATGCATCCTAATCATCCCCTCAACAATCTCACTAGCTTCTATTCCCTGAGCACCACTAACGACCTCCACAGGACCAAAACAATCCTCGCCAAGTTGCATACGGAAGTGGCCAAGCTACAGACGTTCTCTCGTTTGAGACGTTCACTCCTGAAATATCTTCCCGGAACAATCCTCCATGCCTTGAGAAGATGAAAGATGTTTTTGGCAAGGTTGGCAATCATCTCAAGCTCAACAGTTAGTCCTTGGGTACTTGGGTTTTATGAAAAATTTGCAGTAATTTTATTTTAAGTTTTTGAATTTTATTCGAATAAATGATGAATGAGATTTTAAAATATTGCATTTAACAAAGATTCTGAAATCCTGAGTGTGGAAACAGTCACGAATCCAATGCAGGTATCAGCACTTACCTCTGCATTATATCCATGAGTGACTTAAGTAAATATATAATTCGCAAAATAATCAATAGCTGTTTAAAATCAGCATAATGATCATCGTCATCATCATCACTCACTCTCATTATCATCATCATCACTCAACTGTCATCCTCATCATCATCATCATCACCACCCAACTCTCATCATCATCATCATCATCATGACCAGCACCCAACTCTCATTATCATCATCATCACTACCCAACTCTCATCATCACCACCACCCAACTCTCATCATCATCATCATCACCACCACCCAACTCTCATCATCATCATCATCATCATCATCATCATCATCATCCTCATCATCACCACTCAATCCTGAATGCTTGCATCTCACCAACTGAGGTGGTGATGGACGAGACGACGGCAAGACACTTCTTGAGCGACACTGAGTTCAAGTTTGTCTTGACCATCAGGCCAGTTCCATCGACATATGTTATCTTTTCTCGGGTTATAAAAAAATCTTTTTTATATATAAAAGTTTTAAATTTCAAAATAAATATATTGAATTGTAATGGGTATACGATTAACGACGGAAACGTTCAACTCACAGACTGTACCTCCTATCCCCAAAGCACAACCTGAGCGACAACCCCTTCCACGTGTCTCCTCAGACGACCAGAGGGCGCAGGGTTTCCCTAGTGGTGCCCTTCAACCAGCTGTCGGACGGGGATGCGACCAAAGTGGTGAACGAGAGCAGGCCTCTGTTTCTGCGCAACGTGGTGAGCAGACAGTTCAAGTACCGCTGGCTGGTGCTCGCTCTGTCCGCTTTCTCTTGCATGACCGTCATCGTGGTTGTTTCTGTCGTCTATAGCAACCGATGAAAACCAGTTTAAAAGTTGCGTCTTGGGTGCTAAATTTTTAAAACATTTTTTCGTGCTAACTTAACGCGGGTTTATATGTATGCTTTTGATGTTTTTAAAGTAGTCTGAAAGAAACACTGTGTCATTCTACTCACCTGCTTGCAATGCTTAAGCTTTATAATAACACCATCCTCAGCCTTTTTTACCGCCTGACATTATGCATACTAAGCCTACTAAACATTGGAATAGTGTGATCCGTTATTGTTTAAAACTTCTAGTTATTGTGATCTCAATAAATTATTTCATCTTTTAAAATTAAATATTCAGATTTAGCAGTTTTAATATAAGAAGTCACCTTTAAGCATGAAAGCGTGTCACAGGGTGAGATTTACAATGAGTAACTTGGAGCCCAAGTAGTAAACAAATGACAAACGAGAATGCTTCCAAGATAACCCCCAAGAAGTTTGTCCAAGGTTACTTTTTTTTTTGTTACCAGCCTCCTTCTGTTATCTGAAGGCAGGTGCCTTTTTCAAACGTTTTCGTTACGATACTGCACAATACATATAGAAAATAAGTTATATTACAATACATCATGATTTAGAAACTCACATTTAGTCAAGAGAAACCCCTAACGGCACTATCATCTTCATCTTCTCTTCATCCTCAAAGTCAAATATATATTTTGTATTACCTTGCATCAACACCCTTATTTCTTTCCGTCCCAACTTTTCATTTCACCGCAGCATATAGGGCCTATAATATAGATGAGAAGGGTGTTGATGCAAGGTAATAAAAAATATATTTTTATATAATATAACCACTTCGCTTTCTAAAATCAATCAATCAAAATTTTTTCTATAGCGCTTTTTATCTAATTCAGACCGAAATAAATTTGTTTGATATTATTAATATAAATATAGATCATATTTGATCGAGTGGGTTGTCAAAATTTGTCGGATGGTTTGTAGTGGTAGTAGTAGTCTTTATAGTGCTTTTGTCTCGACACTTCATATATTTTTTCCCTAAGATGGCTACACCTCTTCACCATTTAGATTTGTTACCTGTCTCCTCTTCACATGCTTTACCTACTCTTCCTGAAAGATTGTTCCCCTCTAATGTCCTGATGACAAATTTTGTCATAACCTTTGCTTCTCTTTCCCAGAATGCTGTTTCACTATGTACTACAACATTCCTAACACTAGTCTCTACCCCCCATATCCATCTCCCAAACTAAGTCTGCAAAACCTCTAACTTCTTTCTCTTTTTAGCTGACCAACCAACTGCTGCAACACAATACATTAACTTTCCTACAATCAAGCTCTTCGAAACGAAACGAAACGATCTTTTATTTGCTCCTTAGAATCAAATTTCAAATAAGTTTGATAATAAGAAGACAGGATGGCTGTGATCGAGCTCAATCATGAGCTCATCTAGCACAGTCACCTTGACATGAATGTTCAAAGTTTCAAATGATTATCTTAAATACTACATTATAAAAAAATAAATAAATATAAATAAAATAAAATAAAATAAATAAATAAATATATAAATAAATAAAAAATAAATTTTAATAATCAAATATCTACAGATTAAAGAATCCCATAGTAACATAATTTCAATGCAAAGCAATTTAAATCATAAAAGACAGAAACATTATTGTTCACTTAAATACATCCTCACATGCAAAATGTTTCATATCGGCTCATAAAAACTACGTGACGATATTACACAGGTTATCTATATCTTACAATTATATACATGTATTATACGTACAGTATTTGAAATTACCTAACCACTATTTATTAAAAAAACTTTAATCTTTCTTTTAAAATCAGCAATCGATGTAGTCTTGTATTGGAAGCCACTCTTAAGAATGGCATTCCAAGACCGAGGACCTTTGCAAAATATATGCATGTATAAAATATTAGTTCTCGATTTATTTGATTGCAAATAATTAAACATTCTGTTACTTGTTACATGCTTATAATAGTTATCAAATGCAATCGGCAATTTATTATAAAGTTGTTTATACACAAAAATCAATGCAAGATAGATATTTAATTGAGTGAAATTAAGATTATTTGTTGTGGTGAATAATTCCTTTGTGTGCGACCTTATCTTTGACATGGTGATAATCCTGATGGCTCTTTTCATCATTAGTTTGACAGGATTCGTGATCGATTGATATGTGCCAGCCCAGACAATGTTGCAGTATGTAACATGTGGCATACATAAAGATTGAAACAACAGGTTTAGGGATCTTTTGGTAAGATAAAACTTCATCTTGTTGATCAAACCAGTTGATCTGGCTAATTTATTTACAACACTGGTAACATGTTCTCTAAAACTTAATTTCTGGTCTAGATGAACGCCCAAAAATTTAACAGTTTTATTTTCATTGATGTCGATGTTATTTAATTTAATTTTGTATGGTTCCTTGTAATTTAAAAATTGGGTAGGGCCAAAAATTATCATTTGCGTTTTGATGTTGTTTAATGTGAGTTTGTTTAGTGCAAACCAGGAACTCACATGTTTAATTTTTTCTTCTGTGGTATCAAGAAGTTTTTTAATATCTTTTCCTTTGCTAAAAACATTGGTGTCGTCAGCAAAACAAATATAATTGAAAAATTGTGTGGCTTGCGGTAGATCATTAACAAATATGATAAACAATAGCGGTCCCAAGATGCTGCCCTGTGTAACACCCACTTTATTCATCAATTTATCTGAATTTTTGTTGTTCCAGGTAACAAACTGATATCTTGCTGAAAGGTAGCTGCGAAACAATGACAGAGTTGAGTTTCTTATACCATAGTGCTCAAGTTTGTGTAGCAAAATAGAGTGATCGATACAGTCAAATGCTTTTGAGAGATCGAGACAAATGCCAACTACAAAATTTGTCTTTTCACTGGCGTCACCAATTTTATAAATCAAATCCACTATAGCCATCTCAGTTGAATGGTTCCCCCGAAAACCAAATTGATGGTTTAATAATATTTTATTCTTCTCGAGGTAACTACTTAGACGATTGTGCATTAATTTTTCTACAATTTTCGAAAAAGCAGGCAACAAGGATATGGGTCGGAAATTGTTAACATCTGTGCAACCGCTCTCTTTTGCAATCGGGACAACTCTTGATAGCTTGAAACATTCTAGAAAAACCCCCTTAGTAAATGACCTGTTGATGAGATGTTCTAAGACTTTCGCTGTTGATTGAATTGTTGAAATTATTATTTTTGTCGATATGTCATCATAACCACTAGACGTCTTTGATTTAAGAAGTTTTGTTGTAGTGATGATTTCTTCTGATGTTACATCGTGACAAAAGAATGAACTTGATGACCCATTTTGAAGATATTTTTTCCAATCCGTGTTTTTAGGAAACGACTGTTGCATGTTTGGCGCCAGGTTAACAAAATAATTATTGAGAAATGTTTCAGGGTTATCAATTATTTGATTATTGGATGATAATTGATTTATGGATTTTTTGTTGTTGTTTCGTTTTATTATTGCATTAATGATTGACCAGGTTTTCTTGCTATCTCCCTTGCTATTTTCTAATAAGTTATGATAATATCGTCTATTTAACTTTGACTTAATTTTTGTACATAAATTACTATGTGATTTGAGTGCCGCGTAATCATCTGATGAAGTGTTTTTTAGATACTTTTTATATAGTATTTTTTTCTTTTTTAACATTTTTTTAAATTCTGTAGTAATCCAAGGTTTGTTCTTTGTCATTTTCTGAGCTTTTCTTTTTGATGTTACTGAACAACAGACGTTATAATGTCGCTGAAAAATATCTATGAAACTTTGAAAGGCTACGTTGACATCATCAGTATTCAACACACTGGTCCAATCGGTGTTGCACAGAGCGGCATTTAATGTATTTATTCTGTGGGCAGAATAGGAATATTTTGAGAACGGTACATTCATCATGATGTTATTGTAGGTTTTTAGATTAGTACAAGCAAAAATTGGCAAGTGGTCCGATAGATCACACAGAATGGTACCACATTGTATCACATTTTCTAGATGATTAGTATAGATGTTATCTATGATGGACTGTTTGGTGCTACTAATTCTTGTTGGAACGGTGATCAATGCCTTGAGGTTGTAGCATGTCATTAGTTGATGCAGTTGAAGTTTGTTCATGCTCTGATTTTCTGGCGATGAGTCAATGTTCAGATCTCCTGTCAGATAAATAAACTTATTTTCATTATTAACAATTTGTAATACTTTTTCTAGTTCTTCAAGATATTGTTTAATTTCCTGTGTGGGTGGTCGGTAAGTTACAATCACTATTGAGTTTTTGACAGTTAAATGATTAGTTTTCTCAATTACGAACGTTTCAAAATTAAGTGAACCCATGGCATTTAGGTCATTTCCTATTTTGAATGTATCGTCATTATGGACATAGAGACCAACGCCGCCACCATGCTTTTCATGACGATTTTTGCCGACATATTTGTAGTCATTAATGTCTATCATCCCTTCAGTTATTTTGTTTAACCAACTTTCTGTTATGGCTACAATATTAAATTTAATTTGAAAATTTGACAAATAACTTTCTAGGTCATCAGATTTGTTAGTTAGGCTTCTTACATTCAGATGCATAACACTGAACAACTTACAGCTATCAATATTTTTGTTAATTGACATATATTCATCATTCAAAGTTTCAACATCATCATACTTATTGCATGCAGCTAGTATGACATTTAATTTGTCTGCTTCCTCATTTTCACTGTTGTCATCATCATTTTCTATATGTTTAGCCATCTTTTTTTGTAATGTCGGCCTTTATTTCAGATCTTTTATCGAATTGCCACTCGCGAACGATAACGTGTTGGGGCATTATCTCTGGGTCTTTTATTTTTTCACGTCAGAGCTATCAATGCAGACTCGGAACATACTGGAATCTTCTTCGTCTTTGTTTTTATCTTCGATTTGCTCACAATTGTTATTGATGTCAACTGCAGAACTTTCCGATTTTTTATCGGCTAATTTAAGTACGGGATAACATGAGATAACATTTATTCCGTTGGTGGTCAGATAATCTGTTACATCATTTCTGTGACATTTTCTGAGGTTACTCAGACAAAAAACTGATTTTTTTATTCGAACTTTATCTGCTTTCAGTTTGCAGTTTTCAGCTACTTTTTTACCAATAATTTTTACAGGTGGCCTTTTCCTAACAGGTTGTGTACCTGCCGTTTTATTGTTGGTTTCTTCAGGGTTCTCTTTCTTTTCTGCGTTGCTGTGTTGAGTTTTTTTCCCATTTCTCACCAGAACGAATGGCTGACTATCATCTTCTGTTGGAGTATTTTGAACGTCCGACCACCAACATTTTTTGGAATGCCTGTTGTCTCCCTCAGTGGTCATTGGTTCGGAGTCAGAGTTGTTGCTTAAATTGTTGGAATTCACTTTACTTTTCAATAAATTAACATTCGTTTTAACAGATTTAACAACGTCTTTGTTTAACTTATTTTTCAACAAATTAATATCATTTTTATTAAGTTCAACAGTTTCAACAACTTTATTTAACTTAATAATTTCGGTTTTGTTATTTTCAACGGCTTCAAAAACTTTGTCAAACTGCGCCTGTTGTTTATACAGCATGTCAATTAATTCATGTTTAATTGTTTCAAAGTTTATTGTTAACACATTTTCAAACTTTGGAATTCTATTTATATTTGAGCTTACAAATAAAGAACATTTTTCCCAACATTTGTTTTCTTTTAAATGTTTAATTATCATTACACAATCCAACATTTTATCAATTTTCATGTTCCCGCGTGACTGTAACTTTTCTAATTTATCTAGTTTTACAGCGATTAATTCATTTTTTAGCAATTTAAGTGCGTTAAAAATTTCTTCCATGCCTCCCTGCCCACGATAAAACGACTCTCTGATCTTTCTGCTCCATATTTTACCATGCCGGTTAGGCTTCCAACATTTCATAAAATTGATAAATCCCCCTTTTTACCCCTTTAAGCCTTAATTCTAAATACATTACCTTATCACATTTTCGTATGGTCCTACCTCTAATTACCAATTCTTGACATCCTTTCATTCCTGTGTTACCAACCAGTTCTACAACTTGAGATTTCTCCTCATTCAGTTTCATTCCTTATCCCTATAACACCTCCAGTACATCCTCTAACACTATCTTCATATTATATTTTTTCCCGCTGTCACTAGGATGTCGTTAGCATAAAGCATTGTCTAAACGGTCGAGTTGGTTGTCTAAAATTCTCGAGTGGGCTGCTCAAAATTTTCCGGGTGGGCTGGTAGTCAGGTGGGTTGTCATGTAACCAGTGTATAGACACGTCTTCAAAAGATAAATGCTGAACAAAGATAATATAAAAAACAAAGAAATAAAATTTTGATTATTGGAATGCTAATTAAATTCAATAAAAAATATATTTCGAAAAACGAAATGATAATTAAATAAAAAATAGTTAAATAATTTATACAATTAAAGAAATACTTTGAGTAGCTATAATACTAATTTTATTGAACATTTAATTGAGTGATATTAAAATTTTCTCAGTTAAATGTCTACAAGATGATGTCTCCACAGGATGAGATCTCCACAAGATGAGTTCTCCTAGGATGAGGTCTCCAGGATGTGCTCTCCAAGGATGAGGTCTCCCCCTACATTTAACATACCGTATGGCGATTCGCTAATGTGAATCTCCAGAACATTTATTCTCCCAAATATAAAAAACAACTTTTAGAACCATTGTTATGTAATGTTAATAGTTTTACCTTGCCAATAACTTTTTTTACCGATTTTTCCCATTCCCGATTTGAATGCTGGTTCCTGTTCCCGTTCCCGTCCCAAAGACCTATTCCCAGTTCCCAACTTTTCCTGTCCCGATTTCAATTTTCATTACGCTTCCCATGGGAGTCCCGCGGGTACCTGTTCTGACCTCTAATATATACACGTTAAGGTTGGTATATTAATATTTCATTATTTAATTTAACCATTAAAAAAAATAAATATACTTTTTTAGACCTGTTATTTATTTATTTATTCATTTATCATGATTAAAATTATTGTGATAAACTTGAAACTCTGCAAGGATTTGAAAAGAAAAAATGGCATGTACTCAAAACTCTGTTATTCATCAGCTAGCTCGCAAGACTTCTGGTTGACCTTAGCTCACTCGCGATCACGCGATCATCTTATCAAGCGCACAATTATAACACTATTCCCTTCTTAAACCTGTTCGTCCCGAAAAGTTCCATCTTTTTGTTCATCATCTTTATGTTCATCAGCAACTGCATCTTTGTTTTTGACAAGAGCTTCATCCAACACTCCAGCATCTACTGCATCAACCAGTGCATCAACAGGCTTCTCTACTGCACCGATGTTACATCCAGGTAGTGCAAGCGAAAGAGCAGCTTCTTTTACTTTTACGGTGTTTCCATGTACCGCCATCCCATAGACGAAAGCCATAACGTTGTTTCGAAACGAAACTTTTTGAATTTCACAGGAGTTGTATGTTCGATACGGCCATTCCCACCTCCAGCAGGATTGGCTCGCACTTGCACACGTCAATAATTATCACGATGTACTGATGCTCCAGTTGCGACATTAGTAGAGCCTCGCACCTAAGTTCTTTCTCTTCAGAATTAGAACCCCTGTTATCGTCATCAATACTTCAATTATTCTCATCATCTCTTTTTGCAATTTCATCAGAACAAGATTTAACCATCTTTGTCATCATTACCACCATTATCGTCATCACATTGATCATTCTCATCATTTGAAGTGTCTTTCTTGTCAACCACAGTCCCGCTTAAATCATCAGTGACTTTGCGGTTTATTTTATCATCATCATCAACAACTTTTCCGGTATCATCATCTATAATGTTGTTTAATTTCTCTGTGCTTAATTTTTCGTCAGCCTGTAAGCTCTCAAACTTTCTGAGTAGAATGCTGTGTTCTGCAGTGAGTAGTTGTAGCTAGTTGCCAAGTTCAATCCTTACGTTGCTATGCAAAATCTTTATTTTCTCGACAAGCTTCTGCAGAGATTCAAACTCATTCAGCTCACAACGGTCTTCTGTAAGGCTCTCATGTTGCTCAAGGACAGCTTTGAGTAGCTTTTGGTTGGCCGTCTTCAATATCTGCAACTCCCTATATGTACTTCTGTCCTTGCGAAACTTCTTCATGAACTCCGCCAATCCCATATCTATCTCGAACTGGTAGGACTCCGGGTCATTTCCTTCATACAACATCTCCTGCCTCAGCCGCTCCCCCAACGTTTCCGTTCTTCCCTCTGTCGGCAAGAAACTCTCTTCCAACTCTTCTCTTAGCTCCTTTCTTTTCAACTCCTTGAGCTTCTTAATGTCAACATGTTCTTATCCCACTTCTGACAACAATGTAATAAACTTGAAACTATGCAAGGATTTGGAAAGAAAGAATGTCATAAACTCGAAATTATGTTATTCATCAGCCAGCTCACATGAGTTCCGGACGACCTTAGCTCCCTCGCGATCACGGGATCATCTCTTCAAGGGCTCAATTATACAATTACCATTAAGTTTTCTATAACTAAGGGGTCTTAAAGCTCGTCCGGGTCTACGCCACGTTAACAATACTCGTCCTTGTATTGTATTGTAATGTATGGGTTTGACTGGTGGGTGATTGAAGCATGTGTATATCTATAGATTAACTATAATTTTTTTAATGATATGCTTTCTATATAGTGAAGCATTTTTCAAAAAGTGGTATTGAGTCTAGAAACCAAGTATCCCTTGTGTAAATGTCTTGAGAATTGACCTCACATCTCATGATCAACAGCCTATAGAATTTCCTTTGATTAATCTTTCATAAAAGTCAGTTAAGCACTACTGTGTCCACAAAAAAATACAAACACAGTTTCACCCGCATACGTAAATTTGCTATGAAGGATTTAACCACTGGCCATTGGAAATAAAAACCCTAAAAAGATGTGCTATTTGTAAAAAAAATAGAACATACTCTCGTTTAACGATTTTTAAGGTGTTGCTAAGATTTTCCAAAATTTGCCTCGGATGCATTAAATATTATTTGTTATTTCATACTGATGTGAGATGGATGTACAGATACAAAGTTTTGAAACTTGTTTATGATCTTCGTGATAAATTTAAAACTTTATTAAATCAAAAAACAAAAATAAAGTTTTAAACCCTTTTCAGTGACAAAAACAATCTTACAAAATAGTTTACTTGGTTGACATCTTTTCAATCTTAATTGAATTAGATCTATCTTTTCAAAGACTAGATCATGTCTAGATCTCTCAAAACAATTTCAAGCATTACAACTTAAACTGAAGCTTGGACCCTCTTAAAACTTTCAAACTTGAATAAATATTTTGGAGAAAAAAAAATTTAACAGGTAAACGAAGATACTTGGTGTCAAAAAAACACTTGAAAATTTTTCACTAATTTTTGTACAGATTTTTTTATAATTTACATTATTCGCACCAGTCACATCTGAACATTCACAACAAAGATTGAACATGTTTAAAAAAATTCACAAAAAAAAGTTTATTGAGCTAATTTACAGTGATTCAGTAAAAATGGTTTTACCTCATAAACGCTCACACAATTCTGGATCAAGTGCTTGCAGTTATATCCAATAGTAATTGTTGCAAAAATGTTCTAAAAAAGCCAATGTAAAAATTTAGAAATGAGGGTCTCACGGCGTGAAAAATTAAACCTTTTTTCTTTTTTACATTTATTTTTCTAAAAGGTAAGCTCAAGAGGTCATCGACATTCTCATTGAGCTACCTTTGACGCTTCTAGAAACAATAATGACAATAATAAATTATAATAATGATGATCTATGAAAAGATATAATAGTAATTATGGTTTTTATGTTTACCGAAGAATTTTCATGAAATGGAGTACTGGAACATTGAATTAAGTCTCTAAATAATATTTCTATATTTTAACTAGATATAACGTGACCAAAAATCATTTTTGTCAAACCTTTTTCTGAATCTGAATAGACACAATTTTTAGCGGCTGAATATTCCGCCACGTTAATGTTAAAAATACTTCTGCGACGGAATGTGTATTTACATTTTACATGCACATCCCTTAGCGAGTTATCCTGTATGAAGTTATTTTTTTTTCTTTCAGAATTTTCAAGCACTTGAGTAAATTTTTCTCGAACTTTAAATTTTCAGAATATTTAAACACCAGAAAAGTGTCTAAAGTACGCTCAAGTGTTCATTTGAAAATCACAATAATCTGTGATTTTTATCCAAATTTGACGTTCAAAAAACGCAGATTTTCTCTATAAATACCAGAAGGCGAAAGAACGCCTAAATTGAAAAACCAAAAAAGCAATATGATTCGTTCGTTGTTTTTGGTTTGTGTACTGCACTGTGCCCTTTCTCATCAAGCCTGCTTCGACAGATCAACTTTCCGGCTGGATTCACCCGAATTCGAATTTTTTGGAACCGAAAAATGGGTGGTAAGTAAGTTTTCAATTACCAGAATTTTCGGACATTTATAATGTTCAGACACCATTATTTTACGAAAAAGTTATTGTTATTTTGGCCCTTAGTTCGGAAGAATATTTTAAATGTGAGCTTCAAGACCACTTGGTTATGAACAATTTAATATTAATAATAAATAATTAATAGAAATAAATTAAATGAAAAAAATGAAATCACCGATTGGAAAACACATTTCCTAAAAATTCCAGACAATCGTTAAATACATCTAGCTCAGAATTTTGCAAAATTTGAAAAATGGACTAAAGTATTGCAGTTAAAAAACTAAAAAAACAAAAACACCTGCCCTATTCGTGCAATAGAATGTTGAGAACAACAGATTTTTATATTTTAAAAAGCTGATAAAGTCACTTGGCCTTGATCGATTAAGCCTGGCCATTGCTGCAGTTGCCATTCAAATTCTTTTTTATTAATCTTATGATCGTTTTATCCTGTGAAAGGGTTACTCATAAATATTCGAACAATGAAACTTTTTCCAGCTTAATTACATTCATTGCTTCTTCAGTAGACTTCTCTGATTTAACCTCCATTCTTAAGCCATTTCCGTTTCATAAAGTTTTTTAGTGAGATCTTAAAGTTCACTTTTGGAACTATCCATAAGACTAGTTTTGTCAGTAAATATTAAGCTTGAGATTGATTTGCCACTTGTAAAAACAATAAGCCATGACCTTGGAGAGTAGCGGGTCTAAGAGGAGTAAGAATAACTTTTTTAATGTAACCAATCAATTCATAAAATATTTAAAAGTAAATGTGACTTTTGAACATTCTTCTTCACTAGACTTTCCAGAGAAGAGTCAGCGACGCAGTAGACTTCTACCGAAGCTTCAAAGAATATGAAAATGGATTTGGAAACATTGAAGAAAACTTTTGGATGGGTTGGAAATTTTACTGTTTATAAATATGTTCCATCCCATTTTAGAATTATACCCGTTAAATTGCACAATATAAACTTTATTATCTTCTTTTTTTTCAAATTTAACCTTAACCATGGAGAGAGTGAACAACGTCAGCTCAAAGTACAACCCAGAAATAGGCCAATCCAAAACAAAATGGATGCTAATGAAGTCAAAAACTGATCAAGAGAATGAAGGACATTCTGCCTTGAAAAAAGTAACCCAAACACACAGACATCTTCAAATATCTCGGATCGATCATGACCTCAGCTTGTATAGAATTTTTAAGACACCCTTGTGTCGACAATATTAATTTATCAATTATTTCATTTTTTCATGGTTAGAACTTATAAGAGAAGGACCAATAGGGGCAGTCATTAAAGCATTGAAGAATGATTTTAGTGACAAATTTGAAAGGAAAATGAGTAAATAGAAAGCAGAACTCATAAAGTATATAGAGTTCTTCGAAAAACGATCAAAAGGCGCATTAAATAAAAAGTTTAAAAACCTGGATCGTTAGGAAGATATTTATGTTCATTAGGTTGTCTTCTTAAAACAGCTTTGATTTAACAAACAATGAAGTTAAAACAAAAGCTGTATGAATTTCGAGAGCTGACACTTTAAGTTGCTGAAAAAATAGGCGTTGAACATCTTTAAAAAAACATTAAAGCTGGCAAAGGCTGACAAAACGCATTTTTGAAAAGACACTCTGGAATATCTATCAAGCGTCCATAGCCAACTAGTGTAGGTCGTGCAGTGGATTTAATAAAACAATTTTTGACAGGTTTTGAGCATTTATAAAGAAGAGCTCATGAAAATATAAAAGATGCGAAAAAAACTATACAAGATAATTTTGTATTCCATTGTTAAATTTCTTTAAATGAAAAAAAAAAAGTGCAAGAAAAAAAAGCGTTTATTACCTTCAGGAGAATCGTTTTTTAAAGAAGAAAATGTATTATTAGAAAATTGTAAATAATAGTGAAAACTGTGAAAATATTTTAGTATTTAATGCATTAAATTGTCTTATTTATCTTTTTCTCACTTAGGAGCAGTTTTACAAATTTCTTAACATGGGATTCTTGCCTATATGTTAAAATTGTTAATTATAGGTTTGTGGATCGTTTGGGAGTTTAAACTTATTTTATTTATACAAAAATCTATTTCGTTTGATTTAATATTCACACAACAAATTATTTACTCACTATTCAAGATTTCAGCTATTTACCAAATTTTTTTATAAATTGTTTTCTACTTTCATTGATTTTCCCAAAGAAAACAATTAACAATCCACTAGGCCTCAAATCGATTCATAAATTGACCGAGACTGGCAGCAAACTCCTTGTCGTGATGGAAGGCTGGGATGGAACGATAAAATGGGCTAGGTATGATAACTTCAAAGTTGAAGGAAGTGAAAAAAAGTACCAACTCAGTATCAGTGGATACACTGGAACAGCAGGTAAACAAAATTAACCAAATACAAAAAATTATTATTGAAGATTTGATCAATTTTAAGTTTCTGTTTCAATATACATACTTTTTCATCAAAAACAACATGAACAGGAGATTCAATGGAATATCATAATGGAAGGGATTTCAGTGCCAAGGACCAAGATAACGATACACTCGACATAGAACACTGTGCTCAAAGGTACTTTGGAGGTTGGTGGTACCATAAGTGCCATCAATGCAATCCCAATGGCAAGTACAATGGCAAGTACAATGGTGATGAGAAAAAAAACGGAACTGGAATTGTCTGGTCAACGTTCGATAACAAATTTGAAACATCCTTGAAGTCGTTCGTGATGATGTTTGCCTTGTAAGATTAGTGTCTTGCAACGTGCCTATATGCAGTTCACTAATCGAACTCTTGATTCATATGAACGTACATTACGAATAATGATTATATTCATTTTAAATATTTGATTTCATAAACGGACTTAAAAACTCGTGAAAGTCTTCAGACATACGCTTTTTCCTGAACTCTAGTTTCGAAACGTTTTGGAGAATATATATATACATTAACATGTATTTCTTCTTTTTCCATAAAGAACAGGGGCGTATTCACAAAGCTCTGTTAACTAAACGAGCTGTTTAACACAACGTTCTGTCAAAAAAAATTAAACACGCTGTTACTAAACAGAGTGCTTAAATTAGTATTCACAAACACCTGTTAGG
This sequence comes from Piscicola geometra, assembly GCA_943735955.1. NCBI lineage: Eukaryota > Metazoa > Annelida > Clitellata > Hirudinida > Piscicolidae > Piscicola > Piscicola geometra. The sequence goes on from OX030963.1 coordinate 6,389,788, forward strand.
CTCGTCGTTTAGTAGCAGACTTCTTTAAGCTAAACAAATATTAATATTTTCTATATTTTGAGCGATAGTTTAAATTATTTGCATTTCTAGTACGATTTATATTTCATTAGCTTTTATTTAACACATTTATATATTATCAATTATAAATTATGATTAATGAAAGTTTAATGGAAGATTAAAAAAAGAGGAAAAGTATTTAATGAGGAAGAAAAGTTGACTTTAGTCGAGTTTTTGGAAAAGAATAAGGATGTCTCGACGAGACATTGTCTCGTTGCGTAGAGACGGGAGAGCTGCGGCATTAAAAAGAAAGAATGCTGCTTGGAAAGAAGTAATTTTTGATTTTTTAATCTAATTTATTATACAAATCATTAATATTAATTATTATAAATTTACTAGCTTTTGAATCTATAGAATTTCTATTTATATAATTTTTCATTTAAAATATTTATTTTAAAAGATTGTTAATGAAGTGATCAAGTTTTCTGCACAAAAAATGTAATATATAAACATTAAAGTGCTATGGTATAATTTATTGAGGAAGTCAAAGAAAGAAATCTGTGATAATAAAAGGCACAAGGTAGTGGGCCAGTAAAAATAATTTCACCAATAAGTTTAAAAATTTATCAAATATATGGGGAAAATTTTCTGACATACCATGGTTTAGTAGGGGTAGAGTATTATCATAATTTAATTCAAGATGGAAAATAATTTGAACCAGTAGAGTGTTCAAGCAATACACAAGAAAGATCATCATGTGAAATTGACATTGAAACAGATGATGATTATAAAAATAGTAATAATAATGATAATATTAATAATAATAATAATAATAAAGGGAAGAAAAAAAACAGAAAGTAAATCAAGCAAACTTATATAATGAAATGTTGATAGAGGAGAAAAAAAAATTGATTCCTGAAACTAACTATTATAATGTAAAAAAAAAATTGTGATTTGAAACTCAAATTGTTATTGTTAGAACAGGAAAAAATGAAAAACGAGTTACCCTTAAATTAATAAAAATATTATTGTTGTTGATTGTATACTAGTAAAAAATACTTAATTGAAATGTCTAAAGGCAAAATCATCACGATAGTTAAATGCATTATCAGTAACATAATTTTCACTGTCATCTTCATTATCAGCCTCTTGTTCATCATCAGTGCAATTATCACCCAACAATATGCCTAAATTATGGAGAACAGCACAGGCACCAATTATTTTGGTAACTTTTTCTGGATTGAGTCTCAATTTTCCATGCAAAGCGTGAAACCTTCTTTTCCATTTTCCAAAAACTTGTTCAATTAAAACTCGAGTTTTTTTGTGACTGGTATTAAATTTTTTCCTATATAATGTGTCTGGATTGTGATATGGAGTGAGTAGCCAAGTTGAACATGGGTAACCTGAATCTCCCAGTAGAATACCTTTAAAAGTTTTATTTATTAGTTTCTGGCCGATGGCTGATTTTTCAATATCCTCGAGTCATGTGTACTTCCAGGCCATTTGGCCACAATATCAATAAATTGTCCTCTGTGGTTACAAATACATTGAACATTTATTGAATGGTAGGATTTTCTGTTTACCAAGGCATATTCATGTTCTGTTAGACTTTTAATCCTTATGTGAGTACAATCAATAAGACCAACTACACGTGGGAAATTGGCAATGTCATAAAATGCATTTTTAATGGTGTCTTGATGAGTTACTGGATAAACTATATATTTATCAAGTTTATTAACGATCGAATCACTAACTTTTTTATTATTCGGCTTACACTTGGTTGACTAACATTTATAGTTTAATCACCAATTACTTGCTGAAATGTGCCGCAAGCAAAAAATCTTAATGCGATCAATAGTTTATTCGTTGGTGAAATGGGATTATTTCTTTTTGTGTCGGCAGTTGATTCGTATCTAAAGACACTTTCAATGTACACCAGTGATGCTCTTCTGAACCTAAAACGTTGAAAGAGCTCCTCATTATTGAATATTTGAAGAAGGTCATTTCTAGCTCTTAAAGTCCTCTCTACAAATTGATAACGCCTCAAAGCTTGTTTTGTTTAATAGTCGCGACATAATTAAATGGACGACAAATTAAAAAAAGATAGTTAAAAATTATAGGGTCTAATACATTTGAAACTATATTAATATTTTATTAATATAATCTTATAAATTGAATATTTTATAAACTTAATTTTATAAATTCAATATTTTATTCTATTAATTTTATAAAATAAATTTTTTTTAAACTTAATTTTTAAAATTCAATATTTTATTGTATTAATTTTATAAAATAATTTTTTTATAAACTTAATTTTATAAATTCAATATTTTATTGTATTAATTTAATATTTTAGTAATTTTATGTTATTATTTAATTTATTTAATTTAATATTTTAGTAATTTTATGTTATTGTTTAATTTTTTTTATTTAATATTTTAGTAATTTTATTTATTATTTTATTTATTATTTTATTTTATTTATTTTATTTTATAAATTTATTTATTTTATTTATTTTATTTTATAAATTTTTTTTGTTTTATAAATTTTTTTTGTTTTATAAATTTTTTTTATTTTTTTAAATTTTAGTTCATTAATTTCTAAATTGTATTTAACTGTATTTTTTTTATTTTAGTTCATTAATTTTTAAATTGTATTTAATTGTATTTATTTTATTTATTTATTCTTTTTTAAATTTTATTTTGTATTCATAATATTTCTTAACGGTGGTAATAGGCACTGTTAAAAAATGATAGGTTTAAATTATGCGTTCAACAGTCTGTTACGCTAACGGAGCTTTGTGAATACCGGTTTATTTAAACAACCCACTTATTAACAGCGCTGTTAATTTAAATGCTCTGTCAGCTCTTAACGACGCTTTGTGAATACGGCCCCAGGGCTCCTCTGGAGCATAGGCGCACTTAGGCGACGGTACGAATCGAACCCACGCTAGTTAGACGAACGCCAAGCGTTTTACCGCTAAGCTATTCCGCCGCCCTTTGTATGTAAACTTGAGGGATGCTGGCTGAAATATGAAAAAAGTTTGAAAACAAAAATTTTGAAAATCTATAAAATATAGTCTTTATTAAAATTGTTTTTTTGTTCAGTCACAAAAACCAACATCTCCAAAAAACACTTTTTGCAATAATATCATGCCATTTTGTCTACAGCCATTTTGTCTACAGCCATTTATATCTACAGCCATATTACAGCCATATTATTCTCCATGCACCACCCACCTCAAGGAATGCGTAGACCCGTTTTATGGTTTGGACGTCAAAGCGAATCGCATAGAGAGCAGCTTTTTTTCTTCCCAGATAAATGGAACTTTTGACTTCCTTGTTGTTGATGCGAATACACCACCCAGTCAATTTAGTTTTTAATAAAAGTTTATTTGAATACTAGACTAGTATGTCTGTGAACTATAACGATGTTATATAGTTATGGTCTGACTGATAATAAATAATTCTTAATCCAAAAATATTTTATTTTCAACGTAAGAATCAAATTAAAACGAGAAATTAGTGAGAAATAGTATTGTAAATCATATAGGAGATAACAACTTAAAAATTAATTTACAATATAATAATCTAATAGATCAATTGAAAAGTTATGGTATCGGATACAACACTTGTAGAAGTGCTTAGAATTTCTCTGTAATAGAATTCACAGGGTGAATGTGAATGGGTTTAAATCAGGGTGGGAGAAGGTAAAAGTGGTATTCCGCAGAGCTGAGTATTAAAATCATTTTTATTTAGTATTTATAAACATTACTTACTGAAAAAATTAAATTCAGAACTATTTTTTATATACAAATGATTGTAAAATCTACAGTTCATTAGTAAAGAAGAAAACTAAATAAGCTACAAGATATCTATAAAATAAAGGACTCCATTATTTATAGGTGGCTTGAGTCTCTCTAATATTTTGGACAAGTCGGCGCCTATGCTTGAATCCATATATACTAAAGATTAATATGAAGCTTTCTGTCTGTATAAATACCAAAAAGCAAAGGGATTCCTCAGCAGAGATTCTACAAGAGCAATATGATTCGTTCGTTTTTTTTGTTTTTTGTACTGCACACTGTCTTTTCTCACCAAATCTGGTTTGACAAGTCATCCTTCCGCCTGAAACAAAACGAGTTCACTTTCTTCGGAACCAAAAACTGGGTGGTTAGTGAGCTGTACACCTAATATTTAGAAACTTGCATGAAGTTTGAATCTTAGTATTCAAAGGATTTCATAATAATAAGGAAAAAAATTAATTTTTGATAAGTGTGACTGAATTTCATTAAAACTCGAAGACTACCATTCTTTTTCACTAGACTTTCCAGAGAAGAGTCAGTGGATCAGTAGACTTCTACCGAAGCTTTAAAGAATACGAAGATGGATTTGGTAACATTGAAGGAAACTTTTGGCTAGGTTTGAAATTGTATTGCTTGAAATGTTTGTTAATGTTTTCTTTTTAATTTTGATCTTGTGTTAGTAGGGAACTCATAACCAAAAATGTAGTAACTAATTTAACAATTTCATTATTTCACTCAAAGACACTGATGAACAACTCGCTAGGTCTGAAAGTCATTCACGAATTAACCAAAAATGGCAGCGAACTCCTTGTCGTGATGGAAGGCTGGGATGGAACGATAAAATGGGCTAAGTATGATAACTTTGAAGTTGAAGGAATTGAGAACAAGTACAAGCTTCATGTCAGTGGATACACTGGATCAGCAGGTTACAAAACTAATAAAAAAACCGAATGATTTTTGAAAAAACTTATTAAAATAAGTTTAAGATGTCAAAACAATTCTACCAATAGTCAACATTAAATACAGGAGACTCGATGTTAAATCATAATGGAATGTTTTTCTCTACCAAGAACCAAGACAACGATAATTATTTTAATAACTGTGCACAAATGTATTTTGGAGGGTGGTGGTACAATTCTTGCCACCATTGCAATCCCAATGGCAAGTACAATGGTGAGAAAAAAGAATACGGAACGGGTGTTAACTGGTTAACGTTTGATGGCACCCATAAAACATCCTTGAAGTCGTTCATAATGATGCTTGCCGTGTAAGATACATTTTTGCGATGTTTTTGAATATTGTTCACGATTCAAACTTGCTTTAAATAAACGGACTTGATGTTTTATGAAAACCTTAAATATACACCTAATATTCCAAAACAAATTTATTGATCAAGATTGATTGAAAATTATTGATAGCGCTAATTGCCTTAACGATCGCTCTGTGCCTTGTTTCAATATGTAACTTTAAACTAAGATGCCGTAGCGAGCGGGTCCAAAAGGACCACGCTTCTTTTTTGTATTTTCAGACTTCTGCTTTTTTGCACTTGATAATGAAAGTTTTAACATGAAACTGGACCAACTAAACCATCTGGTCTGTTTCCATTATTTTGAAACAGAATAAGGTCGTTTATCTCTCAGAGTATTTATATAGCGCCATTTAATAAATCTCAATAGTTCATGCCCCATGGTATGTCGAAAGACTATGGTTAAATTATTCCATGAAAAAAATGCTAAGTTTTAATTTTGCTATCAAAATTTTTCAAACTATTTTTTAATTACTGGAAGACATGCATTTATCTGGTCTGGAAAATTTTTACCCGTTTTCACTCGTTTCCACTGATCATCAATATTTTGATTCTCAGTCCCGACCCGTTCCCGGTACTTAAGTCCCAGTCAGGACACCTTCCCGAAACATTTTGACTCGGTTCCGTCCCATTTACGAAACTCTAATTTCTTTCACTACCTTTTCACAAGTAAGCACAATACAAGCTTTTAAAACATTTCCACATAAGGGTCCAAGATCAATGAGCTTCTAAGCCACTTCAATAAACTGCTCATCTTCAACAATAGCAAATGTTTTCATGTCTTGAGCACAGAATAAACTTTGCTTAAACTGCTTTTTAAACAAAAAGAATTAAATTTTTTGAGAGAAAAAGTACTTAAACTTTGTTTATTTACAGATAGATTGCTCGTGTATGATTTTCTACGTTTCAACATTCTAGACGTACCAAGGAAGTTTAAATGTTGAATTAATACATTGAATGCTCCAACTGCACAGAATCAGTATGGCACCCATCCAAAACAACTATGATGAAACTTTTTCGTGCCATACTTTGGTTAGCGGCTGCCATTTTGGCAGCCGCTCAAATAAATTTGTGGAATAAACGGTTTTGGGTATAATATATTAAAATTTTAGAATCTAAAGTCTAAATAAAAATTTAATTTAATTAATTAGAATGTTTTTAGTGCAAATGTTGGTTGTTTTGAATCTGTCGAGAATGGCCGCAGCAGACCAAGATGGCCGCAGGGAATCAAAGCGCTCAAGGAGAAAGGATAAAGGAGAAAGCTTTCCATAGCAGCAGCAGTACCAGCGTTGGCAAAGACTTCTCCTTCACCCTCTTTCGCAGCCTCGGCACCAGTGGCAAGACAGAAAATTGAGAAGAATGATGATTGTGTTTTGAGGATGATGTGGTGATGATTGTGCTGTGGTATGAGTGTTGGTATTGTGGTGATTAAAGAATTTTCTATTTATGGTGATAGTGATTTTTTGGCGGTGATTGTCATGGTGGGGTGGGTGAGGTTGGATTATTGAGGTTGATTGTGTGTTTATATATATTTTTTAATTTATATATATACATATATTGGTAATGGTCTAAAAACCGTTTTATTTAACAAATTTATTTGAAGAGCGCCTTTGTTCACTTAGTAAAGGGCGCTATACAAATCATTAGTGATTGATTGATTGATTGATACTTCAACCAAGATTCAGTGCAACTATGAAAACTCTAGCAGAATCCCTTTTCATAACTTTTTCAATTAGGCATTTCTTCATTTTAACAACAGCTAATGTTGGGTGAACGAGTGACCGTGTGGTTAACGACTTGCGGCTTATAACCATAGGTCATGGGTTCGATTCCTACACATGCTAGTAGCCTCCATTTCTTGGAGAGGAGATGGGCACCGCCAAGAGAACCTTAAGTCCCGTGAGCAGAAGTTACG
>OX030963.1:6399310-6446810 GCA_943735955.1 Piscicola geometra
TCCCGTTCCTTCCCGATAATATTTTCTCGGCTCCCGATTTTACCCGTTCTCCATTTCAATTTTCTTTCCCGTTCCCATGGGAGTCCCGCGGGTAACCGGGCTGATCCCTATTTTGCCGAAATAAATTTACAAACTGGAAAACTGCCTGGGAACGTGAACGAGGATTTGCTCAACATCAGTTATCAGCGGATCACATACATTTCCTGACTGCAGGAAAAAATATAAACTTTGTCAAAGTTCTCAGTGAATACTTCTCAATCCAGAAGTAAGCACTTTAGTAAATGCTTCACAACTTGAGAGCAAAAGATATAAAGTCACTTGTTTCATCTTTCAAAATTTTATGAATTTAAAATGAGATTTAATTGCATCAGTGAAGAGTTTCTAAATCAATCGATGCTGATAATCTTTTGTGTTCTGGTTTATTTCGTGAGACTGAAAGAAACATTGAAGAAAAGATTTGAAACTTTTATCTGTCTTTAAAACAAGAAAAAAATTTGCAAAATGAAATTATATCATAATTGGTTAAGAAAATAGATTGAAAAAAATACAGCAGAAGTTTCACATCTAACGACACTAAGAATTCACTGTGAGTATTTCAATTATTTGGATAGCAGTCAAACAAGGCATATCATTAGAACATCTTTTGAATATTTCTGCAACTTTCTCCAGACAGTTTTGCTACAGTAGCTTTGAATAAAATGGGTCTCGATCTATATAACAACTTTATAAACAAAAATGACCTCTCCACGTCAGGTAAATTCTGCGCTGTTTATCTGACGACTGTATTTGCAAGTTTTGAAATTGAAGCCACTAAACTATTTATAAATACGAAAAATGAGAATAGAATAATTACAGATTCACATGAGTTGGCCGTGTTCATGTACAGTTATCTAGATTCTTTTTCTTCTCTATACCAATTAGTTTGAACTGCATTGGTACCTATTTAATTGTAACTGCATTAACCATTGGACCTTGACAAGAACTTTTGAGGCTTCGTTTAGTATCATTTTTCTATATGGAGTAGGGCTCATTGTACATTTTTCGGCCCTGCCTGACTTGCTTTCACTCTAATACACACATCACTACGTAAATTTGCACATACATTATTATTTACTCCATACTCCATGCAACAACACCTCGATCTTAAATAGTAATTTTTCACATCCCGCACAGAACGACAAGATCCTTTCAAGTCACGCAACAAAACAAAAATATACCACAAAAAAATTAATTTCATACACACAGATTCTACACTGTCGTGACAATAAACATTGTTCACTATCACACCATAAATCCAACTAATCCCTCTTTTGATAATATACCGTGAGTTAACATTCCCAACTGATTAAGATCCCCACTAAACCATCTCTTACACTTACATTCATAATTATTATAATCAAATACACTTTCACGACTTTTCACTAGAGATGCACCGATACCATAATTATGGCTGATGCCGATATCGACACTAATACTTAGAGGAGAGAAGAGCAAAATGCCCGTTTAAAGTAATTTTTAATACTGCTTTTAAATGATAAAAAAATAAATAACCAGTTTTATTGCATTTAATTCCTAGAAATCTTAGCTATGTTCAAAATTGTTTTCAATGTTCTAATCATATATTTTTCAGGTTGAAAAATAAGAGCTGTGCTTTAATCTAAGTTAACATTCGATTAACGCGCTAATAGATTAATACCGATAATAGATTAACGCCGTTAACATTTTCGACGCAGTTAACTAAATTCATCGAAATGAAATTTTTAACCCCATTTTAAAAACTAAAATTGTTTTTCAAAAAATGAAAGAGAAGTAACATGTAAAGAGTTGGAAAAACTATTAGAAGAAAATAAAACTTCAAAAACTATACAGCCTTCACGAAACAAGCGAATACGAACATATATAGCCTCAGATTCTGAGGTAGGCTCAGAAAATTGTCTTCTTGTTTGTTGGTACCAGCATGAAGAGACATATCTGGCTCTTGCAAAACTTGATAAAATTACTTTTAATCTCTTGCAAGGACAGTTCTATGCAAACGTATATTAAGCTTGTCAGGGCACATAATTAGCAAGTAAAGAGAATTGTCAGATTCAACTAATATAAAAAAACTTGTTTGCTTGAATAAAATTTGTAAAATTTTCACTTTTATCATTTATAAATTTTTTTTAATAATGTGGATTACTTTAATTTTTTTCCTTTTTCCTTCAACTACGTCATTAATAGCATTCTCAAAGGCTTTAATACTATAAGTTATAGTCTATAACTGCCCATAATGGTATTTCTCTTATGAGTGCTAACCATGAAACTCTGGATAAATTGAAAATGTTGTAATTAGATCCGATGTGTGCGTCTTGCCCATTCTTTGTATATTCAAAACTTATTTTAAAATGATATGTTATTAATTAAAAGTTAAATGTTATTTTTTCTGTAATGATGCAGCATAAAAACGTATTTTAAAAAATATTAGAAATATTGTATACAAAAAAGGAAAAAAAGAACAATCAAACAAACCAAACTAACATCAATTAAGGATTGTAGCGTTTGAAAAAAGTTATGTTTTACAAAAAACACTTATGCGCATCCTGCCCCGCAAATTAAATTAAAAATCAGAATCAAAAATGCAATTTCATTTTTCTATAATTTTTCATCGCAAATTTTTTGACTATGTGCTCTGCAAACTTGTTTTCACTTTCCTTAGAAACGCTCATTTCATTGGACACATCTCGCACTGCGTGAGCAAAGACACTAAACCATCCGCCAGCTTTATTTCAGAATTTTATCTTAAATTTGACTTGTGATGTTCTGGGTTTTATGTGTTTTTTCTGTGTCTACATTTTTCGGTTCTGTGTCTTTTCAATCATAGTCCTAAATAAAACATTGAGAATGACATATTAAATTAATATATATCTATATATCTTATTTTCTATTCTTTAATTTTTGATACCTCTAGTTTTATAAGGTTAACTCATTAAATTAGTATGGATAAAAGTATTTTTTACATGCTATAGAAATTACAATGTATTTGACTGCCATATTCATAAGATTATTTTGAATCGTCTTTGACCTCTGGGCCCTAGGTCACATTTCTGGTTTTGAAATGCTTTTTTCAATACTACGATGGCTTCCGCTTCGGAACTAAAAAAATTGCTGGGAAGTTTCTATTTTTTTGCGAGCTAATTTCTTATCTTTGACCCGAAATTTGTGGTAGGAAATGTTGAAGTTACCGACCAAGCTCTAGTTAAAAGTTCTTACCTTTGATGGTCAGTTAGTGACTGGAGCTCTGCAAGCTCGCTTATATCTGTGGCTTGTTTAGAACTGGAAGCTTCAATTTCACTTAAGTTGGTGAGTTGTTTCTTACTGTTTTTTTCATTCTAAGTTTTTCTTTTTTCAAAAATGAGTGTTTAAATGTATGAACTCTAGTCTTAGTCTTTTTCATGAATAGTTGAAAAATGTCTTAATACCTTGATAAACAGTTTTTAGGAAGCGTATGAATTTTCAACACAAAAAAAACAAGATTTTTCAAATTTTAAATAGCAAGTTAGCTATAAAATTTTTATTTTTTCAACTATTAAATTTTTTTACATTTACGTTATTGGAAAGATTTTGAGGGTAAAAATAAAAAACAAAAAATGTGTCTCATACATGGTGTTTTAAAATAAATTTAAACTTATCAAACTCTCACCTTTGGCTCAACATTTTTTGTTTAGAGTTTAAATCTATATTATTTAGCTTTTGAAATGGACTAAAAAGCGTTTGAGCATTTTCGAATAAACAAAGCTTTTGGACAGACTCTTCTTAAAATTTTTATTGAGCAATTTTGCAATAATTTGTAACAATAAAAAACGCAATTTGTTAATAAACACAAAAATGGAATGAAAAAATTTAATTCATAAATTTATGATAAAATCGTGATATTATTGAATTAATTTATTGCTCAAGGTTTTTCAAACTATTTAAAAAAATTTATAGGCATGCAAAAACAAAAAAACAAGTCTGGTTTTCTGAATAGGTACTTTTTGTCTGATTTCTTCTCTGTACTTATGAAACTAAAAATTTAAAGAGAAAAACTTTTTTTATTTTATAAATAGATAAAAAGAACAGAGTGATGTCTTAGCGAGATATCAAAATTCATCTTAGCTAGAGACTTCCATGGTTTATAACCATGCGTTTCGAGCTTCAAGCTAAGCTATTTGCTATCCTCATCATGCAGCATCGTTCCAGGATGTCAATAGCTTCACCGTAGTGGTCATTGCACACAGTTTTGCTTTAATAACTAGCTGGATTGAATATCATAACATACTATAAAAAAATTGTCCGAAGGTTTTTTTCTGAGATTTTTTTTCCGGTTACCCTTAAAAATAGCTTTTAAAAAAAGAAATGTGTTTTTAGCTGCTTAAGAAGGGCTACTACCTCTGTTAAGAATTAGAAGTTTATGAAATCGTATTAATTGCGTTCAAAAAAGAGAATTAAAAATGCCCCTGCTTCCCCCTATAAATGTTCTCTCAATAACTACATTTTCATGGGTTTCTCAACATTTATTCATTTATTTACAAACATTTTTATCTATTGAAAAATTATAATTAATCCATTATCATATTCTATATTATCATTAATATTAATAAAACAATATTTTTTAAATATTATTATTGGTACTTATTAGCAGTTCTAACTTTATAACTATTCAAGCTCAGTTGGGTTTACGCCACGTTAATAATAATTGTCTTTGTATGTAATGTTTGTGTTGTAATACACGAGGGTAATAATATAAAAGAATATTTATTATTATTATGAAACAGCTAGCTTATTTACAGAAGCCAGCTATAATCTTTACATAAATTATTTATGCGTTTTAGAATTGTTGAAGAAACGTATAAAAATTTGTGTTTGGTTGTCTTTTAATCAAATATCTTTTTTTAAATAGTTTTTCTAAAATTACTTTCTTTAAGGAATCTCATATTTGAGTAGATTAGTCATCAACGTAATAATCTGTTTCTAGTTCACTTGAATCCATATATAGTGAAGATTAATATGTGTTGACACATTCGAAGCTTACTGCCTACATAAATAGCACTAAGCAAAGGGATGCCTCAGTAGAGAGTCTACAAGAGCAATATGATTCGTTCATTGTTTTTGGTTTTTGTATTGCACTGGGCCTTTTCTCGCCAAAACTGCTTCGACAAGTCTTCTTTCCGGCTAAGACAAAACGATTTCAGCTTCTTTGGAACCGAAAACTGGATGGTGAGTGAGCTGTACACGTCATGGGCATATCCAGCTCCAAATAAAAAAAGGGCAGCTATTATTTTTTACATTTATTCAAAAAAGTTTGCGTCGCAAAAAACAAAAAAAACTAATAAGCTTATTATTTATTTAAAACGATAATTTTTTTATTTTATATAGAAATTTTTTAATATTTACATAATATACAGTCTTCATTTACATAATAGGGGGAGGTTGTACAAGTCGGGACGATTTTTAAACGTAGCCTCATAGCTCAATTGCATAAGAAATCATTTAAATTTAAATTTATCCAGCCATTATATTGATACCTAGTCTAGTTATGTGAACTCAAACATAATACTAGATAAAAAAAAAACAAAAGTTTTTTACTTCAAACATAAACACCAAAAAATTCCATGTTGAGCAACTGGGTACTCAAGATGGAATGCTCTGTTCTCTAAGATGAATTAATGTTGTATTTAATAAAAAAATGCCATTCAAAAGTTGTATTTATCGTCAAAATTATTTAGTTATCTGAAAAAATACACCAGTTTGTATTTTAATGTGAATTGTCATTTAATCAAATTGACTAAATTAAATTAAATTTAGCTTTTAGGTTCATTCTGCAAGTTTAACTTTTTTTTTTGCTCTAAGCTTTCTAGTTTTAACTTCGACTTTTACTGGTTCAACTTCTTCGAAAATTGCTTTACTTTGTATAGTTTTTTTTTCAACTTGTTTACAATTAGTTGATCTTTGTAAGGTGTGCTCGTCAGAATTATGACACCCATTTTCCACGATTACTTTTACGTTTGTAGGAACTAATGGAAGCTGTAAATAAATACATTTTATGATAAATAAATAATGAAGTGGCGCCTCTGGCGCTTAAGAACCATGGTTCTCAGAACCATTGTAACATGGCCTGCGTCTGTTAGGCTGTGAACAGTATAGACCAAAAAAAAAAAAATAGTATGAATTATCATAGAATATGAAGTGCTATAAAGCCGATGTAAAAGCTAATGAAAACTAATAATTTTTAATTATTAAAAAGTAAATAATTGGTTTATATTAATTTTCAATTGTTTATATACTCTCTATAGTCTAAATGAAAAATATACTCTATATAGTCTATGTAAAATATATACTCTATATAGTCTATGTAAAATATATACTCTATATAAACTTATCAACTTCTACAGTCTCATTCTAAAATTCATCGTAGAAATCTATTTGATGTCCATTAGAGACCGACCGAAATTCGGTTCGGTTTCAGTTTCGGCGCCGAAATTGCCAATTTTCTTAGTTTTGGCAATTTTTCGGTTTCGGCCGAATCTAATTTTACAATTTCGGCAATTTTTCGGTTTCGGCCGAAAATAATTTTGTAATTTCGGCTCAATTTCGGTTTTGGCCGAAATGGATCTCATATTTACCAAAAAACCGAAATTTTTATTTATTTATATTGTTTATCTGATATATCTGTATCTTCAATCGAACTATTAAGTTCGGATTCGATTCTCTATTAGCTATCTATTAGTTATCGTGGTTGATTGATTTATGGGTGTCATCAGTCCAATTATTCGAATAACATATACAAGCATCTGGAACAACAATCATGTAGTTGAAATTTAAGTAAATTGGGATACTTTCAATGATGATATTTAACAAAACTTTTTTTAAGCAAATTCTATTTTTTAAAACATTTGTTTAAAAAAATGTTATTGTCAAAAGTAAGTATCTGTATATCCTCAATCGAACTCAAATTATTAAGTTTGGGTTCGATTCTCATCTCTATCAGATATCTATTAGATATTGTGGTTAATTGATTTATTGGTTAAATAAGACTAATTGTTCGAATAACATATACAAGCATGTGGAATTCTAGATATCCATTCTTTGAAAAACACTATATATAAGTCGAAAGAACGAAAAAATTGGCTTCGATTAATTAATTCAAAAATAAATTGTGAGAATGTCGTTGAATCCTATTTGGAAGTTTTTTTCTAAATGTCAGTCTGACCAAAGCAAAGCCTGTCAACAACAAAAAATGTTTGTTGTTGAAAAACTTTTATTTTTTAGCTTAAAATATACGCTTGTTTGGATTTACTTATTAAACTGGCATTGTCATCGTTAAATACTATTTTTTCATTTTAAATAAAAGTTGGAAAAAATGTCGGTTTCGGCTTCGGTCTCGGCCGAAAATCTTATTACAATTTCGGTTTAATTTCGGCTTCGGCCGAAAATTGATATACAATTTCGGCTTAATTTCGGTTTCGGCCAAAAATGGGATTTTAATTTCGGCCTAATTTCGGTTTCGGCCGAAATAAAAATATCTGTTTCGGTCGGTCTCTATTGTCCATGTTAGGAAACTATGACCATGAACATAATCATGGCCATAACAGGCCAATCACTCAATTTTTTATTTTACAACTTGCACACAGTAAAACTGTATTGTATCATTTAATTACAAATAAAATATTTAAGTTATTTATTTTCGGAAGTTGACAAAAAAAAAGCAAAATGTTATCTTCCAATATTTTAACAATTCTTCTATAAATCAGTTTTTCAAGTATTCTTATTGAATGAGACAACTTTCTAAAACGAAACCAACATCAAAATGTGCATCTTAGATGAATGCATAGATATAAAATATTTTTTTAAAAAAATTTTTAAAGCGCATAACTGTAAATAATCCCGTTCTATCTTTGGAACCGGTTCATCTTGAGCAACCTCCCTCTATACAGAAAAATTTTCATTTACATAGTATACAGAAAATATTATTCTTTAAAATGAACCTTTTGGAGCTAACTGGCAAACTTCACAATTATTTTTTCGATAACTTAATTGAAGCAGTGCCTTCTTATTGTAGAACTAAAATTTATTTTGGTTTTACTTATTTTTTCTAGATAAAGATGTTATAATATAACAGTTATAGTATAGACTTTAAGTTCCAATTAATTGAAGCATTTTTATTTATTTGTAAAATTAGGATTATAGTTCTTTTTAAAATTATGTGAATTATCTTTGTACCGCATGAAAAAAAATTGTTAAAATATAATTTGAATTTCGAACTATTCTGTGTATAAAAATGTTGATTAATTAAAGACAAAATTATAAGAATTTTTTTATTTATCTACTTGTGGAACCCACTTATACGGGAAAAAATCTTGAAGTGAAATGTTTAATAAAAATTTTTATTTTGAAGGCTACGCCTGTCAGTTTATTCCGGTTCTAGCTCCGGCTCTGGCTCTTGCAAAAAGTAGCAAATCCTCGGCTCTACGACTTCAGATCGGCTCTTCAAGCCTGAATGGTATTGCAGGTTAAAATGAGTACAATTTTTAATAACCAAACCAACGTTTTTTTCAGGATAAAGGTTTTTAATTTTTTCAAATTTACAAATTGTTTCAGCGATATCATAGCATTAAGTTTTTCGAGTTCTACAAGACTTAAACATTCTTTTTTTCATTTATACTCTTATCAATGCTTAACTGCTTATTTCCTGAAATATCTGAGATCTCATTTTTTGAATGACAAAGAACCAGCCTATTTATGTTCGATTTTCAAAATAAATTTTTTGCTTTTTTTGAGTACACCAGCCACGGAGAGTATATTTCCAACCATTGATAAGTAACTCATTATTATTATTCTATTTGGGAGTATGTACTCAAAAAACATAAGTTGTTAAAATTTTGCTACTTGGTAAGCTTTTTCCCAGTTATAAAAAGAAGGCAGCTGCCCTTCTTGTCCCCCCTCCCCATGGATATGCCCATGGTACGCGCAATATTTATAACCTTGCTGTGGGATTGAAACCTTAATAATTGAAGTTTTCAAAAGAGTACAGAAGTCATTGATTTTTTTAGAGTGTAATTGAAATAATTTAAAACTCAAAAGCTACAATTCTTCTTCACTAGACTTTCCAGAGAAGAGTAAACGGCTCAGTAGACTTCTACCGAAGCTTTGAAGAATACGAAAATGGATTTGGAAACATTGAAGAAAACTTTTGGCTAGGTTTGTAATTTTATTTCAAAATAGATTCTCAATGCATTCTGTTTTCTCTTGTTTTTGAATCGGTC
The DNA here is from genome assembly GCA_943735955.1 of Piscicola geometra. Classification (NCBI taxonomy): domain Eukaryota; kingdom Metazoa; phylum Annelida; class Clitellata; order Hirudinida; family Piscicolidae; genus Piscicola; species Piscicola geometra. Next base: position 6,408,592 of record OX030963.1, read on the forward strand.
AGAAACTTATAAACTTAGTATTCAATTTTTCAATTAATTACCAAAAAGTGTATAACTTGTTTTCTAGTTTTCTAGTTTTACTCAAAGAGAACATTCAACAACCCGTTAGGTTTGAAAATCATTCACGAATTAACGAAGAATGGAAGCAAATTCTTAGCCGTGATGGAAGGCTGGGATGGAACAATTAAATGGGCTAAGTATGATAACTTTGAAGTAGAAGGAAGTGAGAACAAGTACAAGCTTCATGTCAGTGGATATACGGGATCAGCAGGTTACACAACCAATAAAAAAACCAAATGATTTTTGAATAAACTCATTAAATTAAATGGAAGATGTATTAAACATTCCTTCAAATACTCAACATCAAATACAGGAGACTCGATGTTAAATCATGATGGAATGTTTTTCAGTACCAAGCACCAAGATAACGATAATTATTCTGAAAACTGCGCTCAAATGTACTTTGGAGGGTGGTGGTACAATGCTTGCCACCATAGCAATCCCAATGGCAAGTACAATGGGGACAAAAAAGAATACGGAACTGGAGTTAACTGGTTTACTTTTGACGGCACCCATGATACATCCTTGAAGTCGTTCATAATGATGCTTGCCGTGTAAGATAAACGTATTTCAACGTGCCCAAATACATTTCACAACGTGATCTTCTTTTTAAAACAAATTAATTATGCTGTAGAATGGTTGATCGTGCTGTATTGGTGATGATTGTGCTTTTGTGCTATGTGAGGTTGGATGTGAGAGGAAGTTTATTTATTTATTGACCCATTAACGCTCGAAGTGGCCATGCCATAGTGTTTCTGTTGATTCTACTTACTCAATAAGATCATAAAAAATTGACAATAAATAATCATGCTGAGTTTATTTTAACCCTTTATAAAACGATGATTCCCTTTGGGAGCATTGGGCACAAGCACTGCTATTATTGTAGTTAAAAAACTATTCATTGTAGACAGTAGTCATCAGAAAATAAAATCAAAAAGATGTTTAAAAAACTTTGTCAAAAAAAATAAAATTCAACTTAAACAAAGTTCAAACAAACTGTTTTTTAAAATGTCATTCGATCATTACATAGGCTGTTCAATTTATGTTACCACTATGCGGTGTGATACATTATCGCTAAAATTCATTGCATTTCACGCATTTCAATCGTACATTTCTTTTGCAAAGTTTGCAACGTAGTTGTTTGCTTGACTCGAGAAAATGACCGATACCATCGTAGCGTATGACGTCAATTGGAGCTCTCGATGGACCAGTTGCTGGAACTATGTATCCTGGGGATTGCATCAGCTGACGTACAACATATCTACGGAAGTGTAGCTGATCAAAAGTTCCACCACAAGAGACGTGTGATCTCCATGCGGCAACCATAAACTAGTTGACAAAGTTGAAAAGCAACGTCATTACCACTTTTTTGACACTATCACGGGTCTGTAGTTAGACTGGAACCGGTCAAGAGGTCGACACCTTGCATTGGAACTAGCAATAATTGCTGGTTGTTCTAGATCAACTTGCTTCTTGACCCTGAAACTTTAACGTTTGGTATTTTGCATAGCTCTAACATCAAATAATTTTGTATTTCTTGTCATTCCATTTAACAGATTATATTTTTTATCGCCGCTGAAGTCATACAGTAGCAGACGATTGTATACATTAGAAAAACAAATATTAAATTAAAGCGAAAAAGTACCTGTGCCCAATGCTACCATTTGGGATTCTCTAACAAAAAATTTCCTCTTTTTAATACTTAAAGAAGAGTCATGAATAACTTTTTTTGCTGAAAAGGATCTATATTGAAGCCTCTTTAAAATACTAAAAGTTGAAAACTTGAAAGTTACTCTTGGCTAGATGGCACTCAAAACAATTGTACACATAACATTTTTTGAAATTCAACGTTTTTGAACTAGTGATATGTGATGATAACAGTGACGAGAGCCAAAATAACGCATAGACTGATTAAAAAAAACCTTCTAATGATAAATAAAACATTAAATTGTTTATATTCTTTTGTATCCGCGTCTCATGAAGTTGTATAGCGGATCCCAATAGGCATCCATGGGCATTAATGGGTTAACTCATTTGATGTTTGATTTCATTTTATATTACCACATATTTTGAAAGTTTGAAAACTGTTATTTTAAACATTTATTTACATTTTTTTGAGTGCATGAAAAGCGCTTCAAATATGAATTGTTCAGATTAGATTAGACTTAGAGTCAAATATACATACAACTCTACAAATCAAAATGATTGAATAATATATTTAACTGTTTCAAAATTTAAATATATGTTACAGACATTTAGCAATCCTAAGAATAAATCATTTAAATAAATAAAATTTCACAAGTTTTTTCCAGTTTTATAGTTAATTGCAAAAAGTTGCATGGCATAAATGGCATTTTATTCAAAAAATCGAATTAAAAAATTCAAGTATAATTATATATTATTTTGTTTACAGTTTCATAGTTTATTGCAACAAGTTAAAGATTAATTGCATTTTATTTTCTAAATCATAATAATTTTGATTTAAGTCGTTTTATTTACAATTTCATAGTTTGTTTCCAAAAGTTCAAGATGAATAGCATTTTAGATAATGAATCATTAAAGAATTCATGGAATGCCTGATTCTGATTATGTAACCATACATAAGGGAATGTTACTCAAGATGAACCGGCTCCTAAGAAGGAACGAGCTTATTTACAGCTATGCGATATAGACATTTTTTTTTATGCATTTGTTTTGTAAGCGCATTTGTATGTTGGTTTCGTTTCTGAAAGTTGCTCGTTCAATTATAATAATTTAAATATCTGATTTCATGAAGAATAGTTAGAAAGTTAAAAAATTAAGTTTTGCTGTTTTTTCTTCAACATCCGAAGATATAAAATTTTCATTTTATTATTATTAGTTAGCTGATGTACTACAGTTTCATTGTGTGCAAGTAGTATAATTAATACGTATATATATGAATGAAACCGATTGAAAAAAAGCATTTTATTACCAACAAAATTTTTTAAAGTTTTTTTTAATTTAAAAAAAAAGTTTATTTAGCTAAATAAATTACTTCACTTAAATAAATCAATTGTCAATAAAACAGACAATAATCAGGACTAGTCTAAAATGTAAAATGTTTACATAACAGGTTCTGGAAGTTAAGTTAAATTTGAAGTTCTTTTATTATCATTACGTTTAGAATCTTTTGAGTTTTTGGACATTTCTTAAACTTATTTAAATATTTTTAAAAACGCATTTTTATAAGTTTAAGAAATGTCCAAAAACTCAAAAGATTCTAAACGTAATGATAATAAAAAAACTTCAAATTTAACTTAACTTAATTAGTTTGAAAGTTGTTACCGAGGCTATAAACAAGAATAATTAAATATTTTACAATTTTCACGGAAAATAAAAAAAGAATAATTATTCATCTGTGAAAATTTCACTAAAGAAAACTTTAGATTTTTTTATACTTTCCGTGAAATTTTACAGAAAATAAAATTTACAAGATAAGGGTAGAGGATAAAATTAGGGTTTAGGGTTTAGAGGTTAAGGTTGGGAATTTAGTTTTAAATTTTTTTTAAAGAAATTCAAAAATTCGTTGGGTTAGGGTTAGGAAATAGAGTTAAGGTTTAGGCTTTGGTTGAAATTTAAAATGTTTTGAAACAAATTAACAATTTTGACGAAACCTTATCATGATTATAACAAAAATAGAATTTTTTTTGTACCATTTTGACCAATTAAAAAACAATCACAACACGAAATCTTTAAAATGGTATAGTTAGGTAGACTGAAAAAAAGAGGGGAAAAGAGTGACAAGCATGAAATATTAAATTCAGAACTGTATTCTCTTTAATTTAAGGGGAATGCCCCACTTCTCAGATGAACGGTTCAGACTTTATGGGTCAAACTTAAAAGTCAATATTTATAATTAGTTCTAGTGAATTCTTTCTAATCTTTAAAATTTAAGAAAATATTATTTATGTACAATAATGATACAAAATGTAATTAAATCATTAAAATTTAAGAAAATATTATTTATGTACAATAATGATACAAAATGTAAATAAAATCATTAAAATTTAAGAAAATATTATTTATGTACAATAATGATACAAAATGTAAATAAAATCATTAAAATGTTAAACTTACAAAAATAACTAGACTTTGACCTTATCATAGGGTCATTATAGGTCAAAATATAAAGTACGTGTTTGTCACACACAGGTTGTAGTAGCAACAGAATTAGAGTAGTCTCTGGCCGTTACGTTCATTTTTCCAATGCCATGGTAGCCATGAGTCGTGGTCAGAACCAATGGGATGCACTCGATTCACCCCTCAACCGATTCCCCCTCAAAATAATTAAAAACGGACTTTATTTTTTTATAAATATTTTTTAATGAAATAATATATTATTAAATACCAAAATAATTTTTTAATAAAACATAAAATGATAAAATAAATAAATAACTATTAAAAATGTAAAAATAAATGAAAAACTTTAAAAAATTAATAAAATAAATTAAAAACTAGGAAAAAAATTATAAATCAAATAAAAAAATGTCAAAAATTTAGAAAATAAAATTTAAAAATTATATTAAAAAATAAAGGGCGAACAACTGAAATTCCTTTTAACATAAATTTAATTTTTTCGACTAAATAGAGAAGGTTTTCGACAAGGTTGGAACAAAACTAATTCAAAGTTCAGATTAAGTTTTTTCACACTTATCATGAGACCAACTTTTTGCTATGAGTTACAGGTTACATTTATCTTAAAACTTGGAAATGTGAAAAAAAATTCAGTAGAAATAAGATATGTTCAGGGTGAACAATTCAAGTAGAATGATTGCGAAGAGAAGAGATAGGAAAGAGAACAAATCACCGTTTTTATATGTCCATTTTTCCTAATCAACTAATGATCTGCACCATTTTAAAAATAAACAATGTATGTTTCGCTTTTACTTGCTAAAAAGTTTAATTAACTCTCAGAAAAATCATTTCTTAAGGTTCATTTTGTCCCAAGGATGTCATAAAATACAACCGAAAAAATGAATTGGTTTAAGAATGCATTGTATTTATTAATTTATTTTGTGTTAAATACATTATTTTGTATTTAATATTTTATTTTGTATTTAATATTTTATTTTTTATTTAATATTGTATTTTGTATTTAATAAAGTATTTAAATTTAATAAAGTATTTAAATTTAATAAAGTATTTCAAATTCAAAAAAATATTTTTTATTCAAAATTTTATTTTGTATTGAATTACATTTATTTATATTAATTTTTTTTTATATATTTGATAATTTTTTATTATTCATTGGCAACTTAAAGGTCGCCAGTTCGAATCCCTGTTCAGCCAACCGTAAGCTATCATAGACCTAGTGTATATGATGCGGTGTTTCACGACTTATGTCGTGTGAGTGGCGCCTCAGTTGCGTGCCTTGGCGCATTATAAATAGGCATTATTTATTATTATATAATATTTAAAGTCCGTTTTATCTATTTTGTATTTATTTGAAAATAAATATTTTATAAAAATATTTTAAAAAATAAAGTCAGTTTTTAACTATTTTGAGGGGTGAATCGGTTAAGGGGTGAATCGACTATAATTCGCACAAACTCGGGCGTTAAAATTTCTTAGAAAGTAGAGGTTTTCAGAAGCAGAAACTGCGGCAACAAGTTGCTCGAAGAATTGATATTTATATGCGCTGGTCTGCATGGTAGGTGCAGACCCTGTCACCATAACTTTAAGTTTACAAATTTAAAAACTTTTTATATAAAGAAATATGAATAGGTATTTGATTTTGTGAATAAAAATGTATCCTTAATTCACCAAAGTCTAAGAATCAACTAGGAAGTAATCCAAAATGGTTTAGAGCTCGTTGAAAAAAAAATTGATGATAGGAAACAGCAGGTAAACGTGATGATATGAAATTTCTATTTAATTTCTATTTTGAAAAATTTCGAGTGTTTTCTAAGGTGAAGCTTTAGAAAGCTGGTTGAACTAAACATGGCTGCTCAAAATTGTTTCATAAATGAAATTTTGTGTTATTTACTAAATAATTTAAACAGTTTAAACAATGAAACATTTTTATCTAATACTGCTGAATTTTTTACAACCGAAGAAATAACTTTATCAAAAAAGTTGCTAAACACCGAATTCAAAAGTCTAATATTGATAAAATTAAATTCGTTCAACATGGCAACACTAAAAAGACAAACTCATGGATATCATCGAAGTGTTGTTGTACATCCGTGACAACTTTGGACTTAATCGTATACCAACATACGTCAGTGCCAATCTCAATAGGATACCGGTTAGTACAAATCTCAATTGTGAATCTAAATATCAAAAAATTGAACAACTTTTCGACAACAAATTCGACGCCATTATCAACAAACATACAAAAGATATACAACAATTAAGCGAGAGTGTATTGAACGTTAACAACCAATTGTATAATTTAAAAAATACATTTGAACAAACGTTGAATAATTTAAAAAGTTAGTACAATACTCGGCTATGGTCTGAAATAATTCAAAGTCCAAATCCGAACAACAACAACAACAACAATAGTTATGTGCAGCATAACAGTATCAATAACAATAACAGTTCTACTACTACTAATAATAATCCTGTAAATAATATACAACCAACACTGCTAAAAAACACTCAATTATTATCTACCAATCCAAACAAACGTAGTAGAACTTCAACATCAGAACAAGAGCTTCTTCCACATATCCCCAAAAATAATGTTTATTTGAACTCTACTGACAACAGTAATACAACATGCTCTAATAAACCTCAACCGGGAATAAACCGTAACAAGGTTTTGCTGATTGGAAAAAACAGGGATGTCACAACAAAATGAAATAATGGCGTGCCAATTGTTAAAAAAACTTTTCTCCATTTAAGTAAAGTGCCACTTTGCACTAGCAAAGACATAACAGCCCATCATGCACAACATGATATCAACATTATATCGTGTTATGCTAGTATTAAAATGACACCTGACCAACCTAAGCCTAAAAATGACCAATCAACTGTCTCTACAGCATTCCTTATTTGTTTGGAGGAAAAAGACATAGAAAAATTCTGTAACGCTGACATCCATCCGGACGATGCGGTATTAAAATATTGGCTATTCAATCACAAACCTACCTCATAATGGCTGCCGACGTTCTGCTGCCTTTTGACCCAGACATTCATTTATTTAACTCATTGAATCTGTCTTCATCAATCTCTCCAACAACCCCACCCTCCAATCTTCTTGCCAATTTTCAGAACTTTGATTTTAAGTTTTCTTTGTTGCATATTAATGCAAGAAGTTTATATAACAAAATAGAAAAACTTAATTTTTTTTGTGAAGGAAATTAATCTACAAATTTCTGTAATTGGTGTGTCTGAAACCTGGTTGGATGACACATCATCACAACTTATTTCTATCCCTGGTTACACATTTATAAGTAAAAATAGGGAACATCGCCTTGGAGGCGGCGTAGGTTTTTTTATATCTAGCAGACTTTATTACGTAGTAAGAGATGATCTTTGTCCAAACTCTCAAGTTTTTGATTGGCTATGTATTGAAATAATTTCTGAAAACTCTCCTAATGTTCTTTTAATTATTGTTTATAGACCACCAAATACAGATCCATTACTTTTTAATGATGCACTCACTAAAACATTAAGAAATAAATCGATAAAAAATAATTTAATTTATATCCTTGGAGATTTCAATATTAATATATTAAATAGTGATTGTAATAATATATCAAATGATTTTACCAATTTGATGTCATCATTAAACTTTATCCCACTCATCACTCACCCAACAAGAGTCACTTCATACTCCAACACACTTATCGACAATATATACACAAATAACCTACAACTACACAAGTCTAATGTTCTGTCAAATGATTTATCCGACCACTATCCTATCTACACCTTTTCGAAACTACAATTTCGTATTTTCAGATAGGAATATTTTCAAATTAAATAGTTTTTTGTTATCCCATGATTGGAGCAAGGTTTTGTCTTCTGACGACATAGATTTTGTCACAAAAACACTTCATCGAAACAAAAAAAAGTGGTCTAACTATTCATTGTCAACATAAAAACAGACATAATACTTGCTTGCGTAAACAAGCTTGGCTGACAAAAGCTCTTTTAGTTTCTTCAAAACACAAAAACAAGTTGCATAAAAAATGTATTAGCTCTTCAACTGATCTCAATATAATTACTTATAAAACTTATAAAAACTTATTTCATTCTCTTTGCAGAATTTCTAAAAATAAATACAATAAAGAAGTATTCATTAAGCATAAACATAATTTTAAGAAAACATGGGATTTAATAAAATATTATTTAAATAACTACAATAAATAAAATAATAATACATTAAAAATTAACAATGAAATAATTACGGACAAATCTTCTATCGCAACTATTTTTAATAGTCAGTTTGCTGCTTCTTCTGAAAACAAAAATAATCATATTACAAAATCATACCTGAATAAAAATCCACAAAATTCTTTTTTTTCTCTTAGAAACAGATTTCATTGAAGTAAGCTCTATCATTAAAACCATTTCAAATACATCTAGCTGTGGCGATGACCAAATTTCTAACAAACTTTTAAAGAAAATTTCACAAAATATATTAATTCCACTTACATATCTAATTAACGTATCACTTAAAACAGGTTCATTTCCTTCTCTTTTTAAATTATCCAAAATTATTCCAATAAATACAAATTATTTAGAAAATGATTCGAACAATTATAGACCCATATCACTATTATCTTCTTTATCAAAAATTTTAGAAAAAATTGATTTTAATCGATTTAATAATTTCATGGAAAACGAAAATATTCTATCACCTAGCCAATACGGTTTCACAAAAGGCAGTTCTACGGAACTAGCCATTTTGGATGTTGTGCATCATGCTGCTACTGGTATTGATTCTCGCTTACACACATTAGGTATTTTCATAGATTTTTCAAAGGCATTTGATACCATTAACCATTCTATCTTGCTTGATAAATTATTTCATTATGGAATACGTGGAACATGTCACAAATGGTTCTGTGAATATTTAAGAAATCGTTCCCAATATGTATACATTGATGGTGTAACATCTAACACACTAAAGATTAACACTGGTGTACCGCAAGGATCTATTTTAGGACCTTTGTTATTTAACATTTATGTTAATGATTTAAGGAATCTTTCCGAAATTGCCAAATTTGTCCTTTATGCTGACGACACTACAGTATTGTTCCAAGACAAAAATGTTAATAATCTTATTTTAAAAACAAATACTTTTCTTAATTTGTTACATTAATGGACAATTGAAAACCAACTCAAAATCAACTATGCAAAAACATGCAGCATTCTTTTTGGCCCTAAAATAAAAACAAACATTATTAATTATACACTTACAATTGATTCTTATATTATAGAGAGAGTCGATTATACAAAATTCTTAGGTATTTATATAACCAGTAATCTTTCTTGGAATGAACATATAATGTATATATCAAAAAAACTTTCAAAAAATATTGGTATTTTACATAAACTTAAACACAATTTACCATCTCATATAATTAAGTTACTCTATTCTACTTTAATTCTACCTTACTTGACCTATTGTCTCCCTTTATGGGGACTTGCTTGCAAAACTCATTTAAATCCTTTAAATGTTATACAAAATAGTTTTCTTAGAGTCCTGTTTAATTTACACTCTCATGAACACATATCTCATCTGTATCTTCCAGCTCAAATTTTAACAATCAATCAGTTATACATCTTTAAAACCTATATTCTTTTTCATAAACTTATAATAAAAAACACATCCTCCTATTTTACACATTTAATACATTCCTTCACATCCAACTGCACACGAACATTGAGAATTAAGTCTGACTATTACTTACAAACTCCAAGAACCAATTTCTATCTAAATAGTCCAATCTATGCAGGGCTCCAACTCTGGAACAGATTGCCATTGAATTTGAAGAATATAAAACAAACCATTAATTTTAAAAAAATAATTAAACCCCTTATAATTTCCAATCACTTTAATTAATTTCTTTTGTAAATCAATGAAAACATTTGTTATTATTAACAATTTTTTTAATTTGTGAATTTAATTAAGAAGTTCATGTATTATTTTATTTTTCTAAGAGGTCATACAAGCATTTATTTGCTTCGATTTCTAAATTTATTTGCTTGCAAATAAACGAATTGTTGTTGTTAAAAAATAAGAATCGAATAAAACAGCGTACAACGTTAAAATGTAATTTGAAATTTATGGCGTAGTTCTACTCTAATCTTTTTTCACATTGATTAAACGCTTCGAAATTGATAGATTTAAGTCATTTCTGTTTTTGATATTATTCGTACTTATAGACGCCTTTTTGAAAAAACTTCTACCCGCCCTTTCACTAAAATTGATAAAAATGCATTTTAATTGTGAAATCAAGAGAAATTTTAATACGTGGCAATTATAAAATGTTGTGTTTTTAATGAAAATCATTTTTAATTTGTTTTTCAGAAAGGTAAGCTCAAGTGTTTATCTGACTTTCTGAATAATCTGCACCCGCCTTTGACGCTGCTGAAAAAAATAATAAAAAATTATAATAAGGATGATCTTTAGAAAAATATAATAGTAATATTGGTTTGTTTTCCACAGAAAAATACTAAATAATAATAATAAATTATAATATTGCTGATCTAATGTTGATTTTATTTAAATGGATATAACGTGACCAATATGTGGCCAAACCCTTTCTGAATCAGAAAAGCGTCTAGAGTAGATTCAAGTGTTTATCAGAAATTCTGATAAACACTTGATTTGTATTCCCTTTTGACCTTAAAATAATGCTTATTTCTTCTATAAATACCCAAAATCAAAGAGATGTCTCAGTAGAGAATCTAAACTAGCAGTATGATTTATTCCTTGTTTTTGGTTTTTGCACTGCACTGTGCCTTTTCTCATCAAGTCTGCTTCGACAGGTCAACTTTCCGGCTGGAACCAAATGAGTTCAGTTTCTTCGGAACTGAAAAATGGGTGGTGAGTGATTTTTAAATTACTAGATTGTTCGGGAACACCTAATGTTCAGACACCATTATTTTTTTTAAATGTGATTGTTTTTTTGGTTCTAAGTTCGGACGAATATTATTAATTAGGAGTAAACCCGGACGAGCTTCAAGACCGCTCGGTTATAAAACAAGTAATAATAATAATAAATGAATAAATTATTAATAGTAATAAAATAAATGAATAAGAATAGTATAATAAAAAAATAAATTATTGAAAAAAATATGCACATTAATTTTATGACTTTTTTTTAACCCCATGTTTTTGGGTCATAAATCGATTAATAATATTACTAAAGTAATGAAAACATTTTTTTCTGTTTTAAAAATGTCACCCCACAAAATCATAATTTCAAATTTAATTTATAAACATTAGAGTTATGACTTTTTTGCGACATCATATTCCTGGGCCATAACTCGATGTAAAATTGTACAAAAATATCAAATATTTTTCTTGTCGAAAAAGTTCACCCACAAACTATAGGTTCAAATTTATAATTTATGCATATTTAAAGTTACAAGTTTTTTAATTTTTGTTAAATAATTAATTTACTGTTTTATATATCGATAAAAATTTCTTCAAAAAGAATGAAAATGAGTTTCATTCTAATTAATTTGTAAAAAATTATGTCGGTCTTACCATAATATTTCATAGATTTCAAGTGGTTGGAGATTTTAATTAAAATAAAACTCATTTTATTACTTGTGAGCAAAGGTTTTATCGATATACAAAACAGGAAAGTAATTATTGGATAAAAAGTTGGAAAGTTTAAACCTTAAGTAAGCCTTTCCTACAATTTCAAAGATTTTGTGTAGAGGAAACTTTTTTTAAGAATTAGTCAGAATAATAAAACCTATTTTCATTATTTTCCATCAAATTTTCATCGATATATAAATCAGGAAAATAATATTTAACAAAATGTTAGAAAGTCTAATATGCAATTACTAATATGGTACATTTATTAGAGTTATGACTTTCCAATTTTTGTCAAATGATTATTTTTCTGTTTTAAATGTCAATGAATCTTTTCAGGGGCGGCGATCTGCTGCAAATCTTGGGGGGGTCCTACCTAGCATCGATGATCCTGGGGTCAGGACCCCTCTACCGTCACTTAGAAAAAACATTTCAAAACTTCTGTTTTGATACAAATATTCAAAGAATATATTTGTTTTAGACAGCTATCACTATAACTACACATACTCTCAATGTATTACCAGGGCTCACGCTGGAACGAAATTTCTTGGGACCAAATTTTTTAAAAAGTCCCATGTAGAATGCAAAATTTTATTTTTTGACTCACGTTAAATGAGCACCTAGTCGGCTTCAAGTCAATAAAACCCCCACATAGGAAATGCCTTCTTCGTTTTATAATTATTCGATTTTTTTACTTTTTCTTTTTTTATGAAATTGAGTTCAAATTGTACTTTTAAGGCATTGAAAAAACACTTTTTTTAGTTTATCTTTAATCTAAGGCGACTTTAATGACATACTGGTATTACAAAGTATGCCATACATTATGAGTATACAGGCTTATATAGATTGATCGGGTCTGCATGTGAGTTAATTGGATTGAAACACGAGGCTACTTTGATTGGATCAACTTTTCAATAACAAATTGTTTCTGCGAGATCCTTTAAACAAAGAAACATCCAAAAAATGTCACAAGCACATTTTAAGAAAATTTTAAAAAAGTCATTGAGGGCTAATCAGAATTCTTTTAAACAAATTTTGAAAAAGTTGGGTCATTGGCCCCAGTGGCCCTCGACAGTGTGATCCTTGATTATTATTTAAATATTCTGTTTTATGCCATGTTTGACGATTATGCTCATATAATATGTATTAAAAGAAGATTTTGAAAACGTTTTTAATGAAAAAAGTGGAAAAGTCCACATCAAGGTCCCCCAGGATCGCCGACCATGAAAATGTACCAAAAATATTGACAAATCGGAATAATTTTCAGTTTTTACTACTAAAGCCTTACTTACTTTTCAAAGATTTTGTGTGGAGGGAGATCTTTGATAGTTGATCAGAATCTAATTTATTTTCATTTCTTTTAAGCAAAGGTTCATCGATACATGATACAAGAAAGTAATTATTTAACAAAAAGTTGTTTTAATCAAACAATTCCTAGAATGAATCGCTGCTTTCAGTTTTGTTTCCCTAGTTTTTATCAGTTTAATAGTTTATTGTTAAGTTAAAGATAAATTTCATTTAAAAGATTTAAATTTAATAAATTTAAGTAATTTTAAATATTTTTTTACAGTTTTATTGATTAATGCAAAAAGTTTAAGATATGTACTAAATATATAATTTAATTAGAGCTGTGCTTTAATCTAAGTTAGTTCGATTAATTCGTTAATAGATTAACGTCGTTAAAAAAAATAACGCAATTAAAAATTTTAACGCAGTTAACTAAATTTGTCGGAATAAAACTTTTTTTAAATTTATTTTATTGTTTTGTGCTAAAGAAAAAAGTTGAATATATTTCGTTGAAAAGGTATCCCTCGTTTTCAAAATTGCATTCCAAAAAAAGTGCTTTTCTTGTAGATTTTGTGAAAAATATGAAACACTTTTAATAGTGTTACCTGCAATTAGTCATCTTACACAATAACTATGCATCTCAGAAGATGATCCAGCTTATGTTCTTCGTTTTAAAATAATTCATTTTCAAACTGGAGCAGAGAAAAATTAATCAGAATTTTCCATGGATAATAATTGCTACATCATTAGAGCCACAATTTAAAAGTTTAAAATGTCTTTGAAAAAATGAAAGAGAAGTAACGTGGAAAGGGTTGGAGAAACTATTAGAAGAAATGAAAACCTCCAAAACATATTTGGGGAGCGAAGATGGCTTAGATGGTAGACGTCAGACTTGCAACTCAAAGGTTGCCTATTCGAAGCCCTCACAAACAACCGTGAACTATCATATACCTGGTGTATATGATGCGGTGTTTGCGACATATGCATTGAGAGATGTGTACGTCGTGTGAAGTGGCGCGTCTGGTGCATAAGAACCATGGTTCTCAGAACCATTGTAGCATGGCCTGCGTCTGTCAGGCTGTGAACAATATAGACCAAAAAAACTAGCATCAACACGAAGGAGCATATCCGGATCTTGCGAAACTGGCAAGAAGTATTTGCCATCTCTTACAGTTCAGCTTGTCAAGGCAAATAGAAAGAAAAGAGCCTCTTCAGATCCATTTAATGTAGGAAAACTTGTTTGCTCGAATAAGATGTGTCCATTTTTATCAGTAAGATTTTTTTTCTTCTTTTAAATGTGGAATACTTTTATTAGTAAATTCTGGTAAAAGATCAATAGTTTCTAATATATTGAAGATAATATTTAATACTAATGTCAAACATGTTAAAAACCTTGCGTTCAAACATAATCAAAAATTTTAATCGTCGATAACGGCGATTAAAATTTTTTCGTGGAACATCTCTAATTTTAATTGTGGAATGACTAATTGAATAACTGATTCCTTAAACATTTCAGGCAATCTATAGAGTGCCTTATTCTACATATTTGGCTCAGAATTTTCCAACACTTGAAACATTAACTGAAATATTGAAGCTAAAAACTTCAAAAAACGAAAACACCTGCCCTATTTGTGCAATATTCGTAAAATAGAATGTTGAAAACTTATATATATATATATATATATATATATATATATATATATATATATATATATATATATATATATATATATATATATATATATATATATATATATATATATATATATATATATATATATATATATATATATATATATATATATATATATATATATATATATATATATATATATATATATAGAAAGAGTAATAATGAACAAAACTTTTTTCAATGTAACTAAACAATTTCTTTAATATTTAAAGCTGAATGAACTTTTGGTAAATTTATTTTTCAAATTTGAAAAAGCTTTTATTCATTCTCACTAGACTTTCCTGAGAAGAGTCAGCAGCTCAGTAGATTTCTACAGAAGCTTCAGAGAATACGAAAATGGATTTGGAAACATTGATCAAAACTTTTGGCTAGGTTTGAAATTTTAATGTTCATAAATTTATATGTTCATTTATATATATGTTCCATCCCATTTTATAATTAGACCCGGTATAGAATGGCATTGCGCAAAATGAACTTTATAATCATCTCTTTTCAAAAAAGTTCATATTTCGTGCAAGGTCATTCTTTACTGACATTTGTTAAAAATTACAAACAAGGTTTTCGTCTTATTAATTATGACGATTACTACGCCAATTTCCCTTTTTACAAATAAGTTATCGGTTTTGGTGGTACTGGTTCGCTGAATTTATAAAAGTGCATGCTTTGAAAAGTTTCAAAACAACTGTTCTAAAAAATTTTGGAAAGTTTTTTTATGGGAAAAAAAGAATTCCTAGATATTGGATTGTAAAGTTTCAAGAATTTGTATTATTTTAAACCGGAATAGATTCTAAAATGGGACGGGACATAATTAATAAAATCCAATTAATATTATTTCAAATTCGATAATAACTTATGAACTCACTATTCAAGATTTCAGCTAATTAGAAAAAGTTTTTATAAATTATTTGCTACTTTTATTGATTTGCCCAAAAATAAAAATTAACAATTTGCTAGGTCTGAAAACGATTCACAAATACACCAAGAATGGCAGCAAACTACTTGTCGTGATGGAAGGCTGGAATGGAAGGACAAAATGGGCTAAGTATGATAACTTCAAGGTTGAAGGAGTTCAAAACAAGTACAAGCTCCATGTCAGTGGATACTCTGGAACAGCAGGTTTTCAAACTAAGCAAAAAATATGATTACCATGAAACACCATGTGTAAGGCGCGCCCGTGTATAAGCGCACTCCTTATTTGATTGCCAAAAACAAAAACCAAAAATAGATAAATTAAATTAAAGTTTCTTACAGAAAATATTAACTAGTTTTTTCTTTTTTCATGCATTTGAAAGTTTTATTTTTTTTATTTAAATAATGATTAAAAATAAATAAACAATGGTGATGCGCAAGAGAGATTCACTCAGCTTGTTATATCCTTGCATGTTCCAAGAAGTTTGACTTGTCTGCATTGCAAATCTTCACCGAAATCTTGTCAACCTTTTTGCCGCTTTATAACATTAAGTTTCTTCCAACTGAATATGAATTACTTGCTTACACATCCCATTATGAAAAAAAACAAATTTTTCGATTAAGAAACTATTTGAAAATGTCTCAAACTTTGATTTAAATTGGTGCTTTGTGAGATTAGTGATGATAATGATTTCAACGTGTTTAAAATTATTTTAACGGAAATCCCATTAAGTTGTTAATGTGTTGTTTTGGATATTTATTTTATGATGTTGTTTTTTTTGAAGTTGGGAAGGAAGCCTTTATAAATATTATTGTCATTTTTGAAAATTGATGTAATTTATTTATTTCTTTATATATGAATAAAATTTCAAAAGTGATATTCTTTCAAGTTTTGTTATTATTTTAAGTTTTGTTATTATTTTAAGTTTTGTTATTATTTCAAGTTTTGTTATTTCTTCAAGTTTTGTTATTTATTTATTTATTTCTACCATTCATTGAAAAAGCCTGAGTGCCTGGCATGAGCGGCGATCCTGGGAGGTCCTGAGGTCAGGACTCCCCCACTATTTTTCCATTTTTGTAATAAAAAATTTCTATTTGGAATGGGCATAATCGTCAACCATGGCATAAAAGTAAATGTTTATACAGTAATGCATTGTGAGTGTGTGTAGTTATAGTGATAGCCGTCTAAAACAAAAATATTCTTTGCTTACTTAAATACTCCTTCACCTACTTTTTTTATCACTATGGCGTAGGCGGGAATCCTCAGGGGGTCCTGAGGTCCACCTTTACAAGGACCCCTTCAATCTTTCAAAAATAAACATTTCTGAACTCTAATTTTGATACGAGCCTAATCGTCAACCATAGGATAAAAAATGCTAATACAGTAATACATTGTGAGTATGTATGGGCAGCGATGCTAGGGGGGTCCTGGGGTCCATCTTAACATAGACCCTCTTCATTTTTTCAAATACAATAATTTATCAACTCTTATCTTAATACAAGCATAATCGTCAACCATAGCATGAAACAGATTTTTTATTCAGTAATATATTTTGGGTAGGCGTAGTTATAGTGAAAGCTGCTTGAAGCAAAATTATTCTTTGCTTACTCAAATACTCATCCACTCTTTTTTATATATTTATAAATTTAAATTAATAAATTATATTTATAAAAAATAAATGTCTGATTTTTAAATTATCGCAAGCAGACATTCAGAACGTTTTTCAGAAAATATCGGTTCACTTTTTGTTAGCAGACAGATTTATATTTTTATTTAAAAAAATCATTCATATTGTGCTACTTTTTTTGCATGTGCGATATTCATAGGGGTTTCTGAGGTCCATCTTAATATCGACCCTTTAGTTTTTTTAGATGAACCAAAGTTAATGAATTTCAAAAAGCTGCGAACATTAACTAAAGTTTTGGTTAAATCAAACTACAAGTTTCATATCGCATAACTGCCAAAAAGAAATGCTGAGGCTTTTGTCTCATTCTATTGTTAGAAACACAGTTTGCACTGTTAATGCCGAATTAAGCCAGTTTGGTGTTGTGGTTGACGGCACACAAGACTGCAATGGGTTAGAGCAAGAATCGATATGCATTCGTGTTTTTAATGAAGCTCTGAATGTTAATGAACAGTTTATTGTTTTATTCAGCCCGCCAGACACGACCGAAAAAACATTATCTGCTGTAGTAAAAGATGTTCTGATCAGAACTATGCTACCTATAGAAAAACTAAGAGCTCAGACTTATGACGGTGCTGCTAACATGAACGGCCGATATTATGGTTGTCAGGCTATCATCAGCAGTGAGCATCCGCTTGCATTGTTTTTACACTGTTCTGCACACTGTGCAAATCTTATTGTCCAGCACACAGCTGCCGCAAATCCCTTTGTGATTAATTCACTTCAGTTTTTTCAAGAGTTAGGTGCTTTTTACAATCGTTCAGGGAAGGTCAAGAAGCAGTTTAGTGATGCTTTAGTGTCTCTTATAATTGACTTTCCTGATGAGCCACTGAATAAAAAGTATAGTATAAAACTTCTTTGTCCTACAAGATGACTGACCAGAGTATCTACAGCGTCTTCTGTGCTTGAACATTATGAAGTGGTACTTGTTAGCTTGGAATCATTTGCTTCCATTGGTACTGCTGATGAAACAGCTGTAAAGGCTCGAGGTCTTTTTTCAACAGGGCACTAATACACTGGCCCTCAAGGTAGTTGTTTTGGTGTTTTCACTTCTGGAACAGTTAAACAAGTCGTTGCAATCAGCAAGTGCCAAGGTCAGTGGAATGGTTGCAGCGACTGATTCAGTTGTGCGAGAACTGCGTCACCTACGATCAAATGAACAGTTTAACGCCATTTTCAGAGATGTCAAAAGTATGGTTTTGGCATATGATCTCGAGCCGATTGCTGTACCTCGGGTGCAAAAGCCGCCACAAAAGGATTGTGGGCTGGGACCAGCTTATGTAACAACAACAAAAAGGAACATGTAATTTTTTTAAACTATTTGACTTAAAAAATTAATGGAAAACAAGATGTTATAAAATTTATTTGATGTGTTGATGGCTAGTTGTAATTGAATTTATATAGATGACAAATAATAAAAGGTACTGAAATCGCTATTGTTTTTCTTCAAATCGCTCATAGTGGCAATAGAAAAGTATTTTTATTGAGTATCAGACATATTTAACATTTTTGGGGATACAAATATTAATAGTTGATACAAAAATAATTTTAACTATTGGTCGATACCGGTTCTTTGATTAAAACCATAGGGAGGACACCCCCAAGATTTTCTGCCGATCGCCGTTTCTGGTGCCTGGTAATGTGCTTTTGAGGTTTTCTGCAAAATCCGTTAATAAGGCACACTAGCTTTCAAAAGTAAATTTTAGGTACAAAAGTGTGTTTTATACATGGTGTTTTACGGTATTGAAAATATTGATAATCTCAATTTTCAGTTTCAATATAAATACGATCTAATAATTGACCATTCAAACAGGAGAGTCGATGATGGCGCATAATGGAATGTTTTTCAGTGCCAAGGACCAACAAAACGATAAAAGCCGTAAAAGCTGCGCTCAAATGTACTTTGGAGGGTGGTGGTACAGTTCTTGCCACAATAGCAATCCCAATGGCAAGTACAATGGTGACAAAAAAGAATACGGAACTGGAATTGTCTGGTTAACGTTTGATGGCACCCATTATACATCCTTGAAGTCGATCGTGATGATGCTTGCCGTGTAAGATTAATGTCTTGCAACGTGCCTATATGCAGTTCACTATTCGAACTTTTGATTCATATGAACGTGAATTTAAAATTATGACTATTTAGAATTTAAATATTTGATTCAATAAACGAACTTAAAGGCTTATGAAAGTTTTCTTACACACGCCCTCCTGTGAATTCCAGTTTCAAAACGTTTCCGAGAATGTAAACATTTACATGTATTTGTATGTAAACTTGAGGGATGCTGGCTGAAATATGGAAGAAAGTTTGATAAAAAAAAGTTCAAAACTAAACTAAGATCGGACACGAAAAATTAACATCCTAAAAATAAAAAATAAAAAAATTGGATTTTATTTTACTATATAAACTTCCAATATTCCATTTAATCAGAGATGTTTCTACATACTTAATAAATAACTAGTAATCAGACGCAGCTTTGCTATTTGAAAGAAGTGATGGCTTAAATATCTAATCGAGAAAAAGTGGTCAAGTGGTTAACGTTTTGTGACTTAGCCTATAGGTCGTTTGACAATTCTCCTAGACCCGAGTTCATTCAGTTTATTATCTTTTATAATAATTTCTATAAAAATCCTATATATAAATGTACTCTTTATTGAAATTGTTTTTTTGTTTATTCACAAAAATGTTTAAGAACACGAATACAGAAACTATTTTTTTATAGAAGGTGAAGATTGAACCAAAGATTATTTAAAAAAATTTTAATATTATTTTTTTTATATATAAGAGTTATTAAGCTTTTAACATTGTTGGCGTCCTTCAGTCTAGGTAGACAATGCTGTGATTATTGGCAGAAATATAGAAATGGTCAATAGGAATATGACCAATGCACTGAGGAGAAATACTCAAATTGTATGATTGTGAATGTGAGTTATAATTCGTGAATTTTTGTATTTTAGTTGGTTAAAAACTAAACTTTTATTGATTAAAAACTAAACTTTTCTTGATTAAAAACTAAACTTTTCTTGATTAGAACCTAAACTTTTCTTGATTAAAAACTAAACGTTTTAATGAATAAAAAATTAATACTTTTGAGATAAAAAAGTGAACTTCTATAAAATAAATATCCTAGATGTAGACGATGAAGAAGCAAGAAGAATGATCAATGATTTTTGTGGGATACAAATGTAATTTTCCTTGTTGGTAATTCTTTGAATAAATGAATCTTTTCAATAATAATGGTTTTTAACCATGTTTCAAATTAAGACTAAAATTTACTATGAAATATTTTCAACAAAAAAAGAAATAACTTGTTAAACTTGGATTCTTTTATATTTTTTATAAAAAAAATTGATAAGCAAGTCTTTTTTGTTTCATTTATTTAAAAAAAAGTTAAATAGGCTAATAATAAAATAACTATTATTGATTTTAGGACAATATTATTCATTTATAAATGAATTGGTAAAATAAAAATATATGAATGAAAGTATATTAAATAGTATCATCATCATCAGTGAGCTCAAAAAATCAATAACAATATAAATAACATTCACTAACATGTAACCCATTTTTCACTTCAAAATCTTTATTTTTACTTTTATACACATTTTTATTATTATTACTATTATTTATATCACCAACATGACCACCATCATTATCATCATCATCATCATGAATCTTTTCGATTTATACCATTTTCTATCTTCACCCTTCCAGAACACTAACAAAGATCATCATTATAACCACCCTTAAGATCATTAACCTCACCAACATAGGCAATACTGGATGCTGGAGTTTTCCCATCCAGTTTTCATTGTTTAATCGACGTTTTTTATAAATAATTATAATTAATTTTTTATTAAAAACCATAAATTATTATCATTAATCGTCATTATTATAGGCATAAATTTATCCCAAATAAAAGATCTAACAAAGAAAAGTAAATATTTTTAACCCGCAAATTTAGAAATACATCAATTAGTGATCTTCAATCAATCAACTGGATATATTTGTATAGCGTTTTTCAAAAAGGTAGGATCTTTTTTGTCCATCAGATACATTTCATAGATTCAATCCCAAGAAATTAGCACATCCTTTTGGAGTGCAATCGTGAATTATTTTTTAATTTAATTACACTGGCCAACAGCCTTTTTAGTGTCTGAATTTTTTCAAACTAATTTCATATGAATTTGATCCACTGAACTCAATTATTTTTTAATTTAATTACACTGGCCAACAGCCTTTTTAGTGTCTGAATTTTTTCAAACTAATTTCATATGAATTTGATCCACTGAACTCAAAAAATGACAGTAGTTTTTTCCCAGTAACTTTTGTTTTAGAGGTATAACGTTTTTACCATTTCTATGTATCACGGTTTTTAATTTAACTGAAAAAACAAAATCGAATCATTTAAATAATTTTTCTCAAATTATAAAAATCTTTTCATATAAAAATAGTTAATATATGATTATGATTAAAAAAATTAAATATTGAAAATTTTAAAAAGCGTTTGAGATGTCAATAAAAAAACACCAAATGTTTGGAAAATGTATTGAAAGACCCAATTTTTCCAGAATTTCACTAATTTCGTCACAAAACCTTAATGTATCATTTTGAAGGCAAAGGGCTTATTTCTCTTTTACGGTAAAAATTATTTTAGATTCTTTTTCCAGTACAATTCTTTTCCTTAAATTTAGAAGTTAGTAATTCAGAAGCTTCTTTTGACAGTTTGAGTTTTCTGAGTAGATCATTTTATTCATCCTGGCCAAAACTTAGAAAAAATTAATGACATTCTTTCATAGCCACCATCCCCTTCATTAGTTTCAGTTGGAACATCAAAAGAAAAATGCTTGTTTTCAAATAGTTTTGGTAGTTAGTGAAAGGTTTGTGTCAGCATTATATTTGAATGAAAAACCGGGCGTCTAGCAGAAACTAAATCGTAATAAGTCCACTTACTACGGTTATTTCGTTTGATTCCAATAATATTTGTAAAGATAAATAAATCATTTCAAAATAGATTTAAGTTTCTTTCAAAACCATTGGCAATGCCAAATTTCATTTATTTCTTTTTCCAATTGTCCACTGTTGTAAATGTTCTTCACACGTCTAACAGATCCAGTGTAGTGCTCATGTTTTATCCTAATTATCAAGTTTAACATGAAGGTAACCGATATACGCTTTCTTCATAAAATCACTCATAGTTTTTCTGTATTCTTTTCATATGTCTTCTCCACAAATATAGCAAAACACATCAAGATTATTTAACAAATCTTCTTCTACTTGAAACCAATTTATTTATTATTTAAAAAGGCAAGTATAAAAATTTGGAAAAATCTGTAAATTAAAATGCAACTTATCTGAAAAACTATAGCTGGCAGAATAAAATTGATTTACTATTTGAAATTAGCTAAAAATCAGTTTTAAAATTCACAACACCAAAAAAACTTTTTTTGTTGGCCTGTGTTATTAAAACTTAATTGAATTTAATTAATTAAACTTATTTGAATTTAATGATTAAAACTCAATTGAATTTAATGATTAAAACTCAATTGAATTTAATGATTAAAACTTGATTGAATGTAATGATTAAAACTTAATTGAATTTTATGATTAAAATTTATTTCAGTTTAATGATTAAAATTTATTTTAGTTTAATGATTAAAATTTATTTTAGTTTAATGATTAAAATATATTTTAGTTTAATGATTAAAATGTATTTTAGTTTAATGATTAAAATTTATTTTAGTTTAATGATTAAAATTTATTTTAGTTTAATGATTAAAATTTACTTTAGTTTAATGATTATTATTTCATTGAATTTAATGATTAACATTTAATTATATTCAATGATTAAAATTTAATTAAATTCAATGATTATAATTTATTTGAATTTAATGGTTAAAATGTAACTTTATTCAATGGTTTTAATGTATTTGAAATTAATGGTTTAAATGTATTTGAACTTAATGATTAAAATAAATTTTTATTTAATGGTTTAAATGTATTTGAACTTTATGATTAAAATTTATTTTTATTTAATGGTCTAAATGTATTTGAAATTAATGGTTTTAATGTATTTGAATTTAATGATTAAAATGTAATCTCCAAAGTTTATTCATTTTACCATTTGAAAGTTTTTTTCTCCAATCGTAAACCTTAACTAACCGTTGCACACATACAATTCGAGGTCTTTTCAGTAGTAGACTGTAAAGCTACACACTTGTTGTTTTTACATATCTCCCACCAATCACACCATTAGTTTAATTAAAAATTTAATGATCAAATAAAGTTTTTAATGAGTCAACTAGGTTCATTTTCACTTTCTAGAATAAGTTTACTTTTTTATCTTTGGGAAGTTTACTTAATTAATCTATAAAATCACGCAAAAATCAAGATTCTTAACTTACCTTTCCACAAATACAGCTCCAATCATGGGCGTATCCAGCCAACTAAAAGGAGGGGCAGCATGTTTTCATCACTTAACACAAAGACAAAACTTATATGCTTATGATTTGTTCAAAACGTTTTATTTTTTTAATATAGTAGAATAAAATTAGTTTATTAAGGTGATAATATATATACAAAAATCTTCCTTTAAATAATATACAAACAAAGTAGTCTTTTAAAAACGCTTTTGAGAGTAATCTATCAATCACTAATTATTATGGGGAGCTGGGATGGTAGACATCGGACGTGTGACTCAAAGGTTGTCTGTTCGAATCCTTGACAAGCAGCCGTGAACTATCATATACCGAGTGTATATGATGCGGTGTTTGTGACGTATGCATTGAGAGATGTGTGGAGTGGCGTCTCTGGCGCATAAAAACCATGGTTCTCAGAACCATTGTAACATGGTCCTGGGTCTGTCAGGCTGTGAATAATACGGACCATAAAAAAAACTAAATATTTGTATAGAGCCCTTTAAAAAGCGAACTAAAGCGCTCAGCCATAAAGTTTAAACAAATACGTCTTCAGGCCACGATGGAAAGCTATGAGTGACATATTTGAAGTTAAAGAAGAGGGTAAAGAATTCCATAAAAAAAGACCACGGTAAGAAAATAAACGTTTAGCAAAAGAGTGTTTAACTGACAAACAAAAGTCAAAGATCTTAGACCAGATTTTAGGGGTTGTTTAATTAGATTCTCAAGATAAATTGGACAGTAAATTGATGTATTTTTAAAAAATCTAGACATATTTTAAAAATCACTATAGATCTTAAAAACAACAAATGTAACAAAAAAAAGCTAAAGAGTAATATGAGAAAATTTGAGAGCATGAGCAACAAGACGAGCAGCACAATTAAAGACTATATTTAGAGGAGCTAAAGTAGTATCAGGAAGTCATAGTAAAGAGAGTTGCAATAATCAATCCTGGAGAAAACTAGAGAATATGCAGAAAGCTGCGAAGTAGGATCGTCAAGAAAAGGAAGAAGCTGTTTAATACGAAGAATGTGGGAATAACAATATTTAGAAACAGATAAAATTTGATAGGTTAGAATAAAAGATAAAACGTATAGAAGATGAAGGGTTCAGAGATAATGATGACGGTGTCCGGACAATTAGTCGCAAGACAATTCGTCGCAAAACAATTCGTGGCCGAAAAATTCGTCGCATGGACAATTTGTCGCCAAAACTTGAAATGAACTGATATCAGTCAGTCGGGAGAGAGCTCCATCACGTGTCGAGTGGGAGTTTATTCAGTTTTTCACGTCTCGACATACGTGTTTTCTTGTTCGACCAGCAACACCCTAACTTATTTAATACATCTTCCAAAATACGAAATGGGATTTTCGGAAATTAGCCTATACTTCTACAACCAAAATCTTCGGGTTTTTGATGAGTGGATATCCATAGATCGAAATAAAAACAGCTCGAGCATTTAAGTAATCGCAATAAACACAATGGAATTTAATATTTAACTAGAAGAAAATGTTTCGGTAAGTAGTCCTATAATAAAAATAATTAACCAAATTGATGTTGTGGCTGCATCCTCTCAAGTAATCGAGTGATGATCGATTCTCGTAATCGAGCACAACAGTGCGCAGTCGACTATTGAGATCTCGATACTTCTTCTTTTTGAGAGAAAGATCTTCGCCAGCAAGAAGACGCTCGATGATCATTTGGTTGTAGCTTTGCTCCTTCTGAAGTTTGACTGCTAACCTCGACCGAGTTGGATGCGCAATTTGAACTGACCGTGCAAATGCACTGTGCACGAGGAGTGTTGTCACAAACAGCTTAGTAGCAATCC
The DNA here is from genome assembly GCA_943735955.1 of Piscicola geometra. Lineage (NCBI taxonomy): Eukaryota > Metazoa > Annelida > Clitellata > Hirudinida > Piscicolidae > Piscicola > Piscicola geometra. The sequence continues at coordinate 6,434,220 of OX030963.1, forward strand.
CAGATGTCCAAGGCAAAAAGAGGCCTCGTTCTTCGACCTCGTCGTTGACTTCCAAGGAACGTATCTTCAAAGTAGTTGAGGAGTTGATCAACTTCAGGAAACGTTGCGAGTCCCACTAGTTCTCCATAGACACGGATCTTATGCTCGTTGGGAAGGTAGGCTAGAGCAGCTAGCATCCGGATGTGCATGGCATAGTCAGGTTCAGTGTTGTATCGGCCCGCATATCCAAAAAATTAAATTTACATTTCACACAATATTTACAAGGTTTTGAAACGTGCCAAAATCAAATAAATTTGCCTACAGCTGTTAGTAGAGGTTCATTTTCATACACCTTTTCAAAGTTTAAAACATATGAGTTGATACGTGGTTGGGGTTTTATGTTTAAGTCGTATTTCTCAAAAAAGGTTTATTTCTTTTAATGAATTACTATTTGAAAGTTTATTTCACTAATTACTTTGAAAAAATCGAATATTTTGATCAAAAATTAATAGTTTTCTAGTAAACGACTGAATTAAAAAAATAATTTTTTTGATTTTGGCACGTTTCAAAACCTTGTAAATATTGTGTGAAATGTAAATTTAATTTTTTGATTTTGGCACGTTTCAAAACCTTGTAAATATTGTGTGAAATGTAAATTTAATTTTTTGCTTTTAGCACGTTTTAAAAAAAAATTTAAATGAGCAAATCAAGAGTATTAACCGTTAATTCGATTTTGTTGAATTGATGCTTATCATCATAAATTAAAATGAATACATTGGTCAGTATATCTTGAAATGAAAAAGTTAAATAAACTTGAAGAACTAATTAAATATTATATAATTATAATTTATATTAAATATGAAAAAAAAAGCTATTTAAATTAATTATTAATGAACGATAATTTCCGCTAAATTTAAAACGATTTTAGCCCTAAGTATACATTTCTAATTTTTAAACATTACATAATCTAGAAATCAAGTCTCATTATTTGCTAATTATTGATTTTAACTCAAAATTATTTTTCATTTTACCATTATCAATATCATCATCTACATCATAACTTCCACTTATTTTTTTTCTTTTATCATTTTCTTTCTCATTTATTTATCGTTTCTTTATCGTTTTTTTATTATTTTTTTCTCATTTCTTTATCATTTCTTTATCATTTTTTTTATCATTTTATTATTTTTTCATCTTTTTTAAAATCTATTTATCCTTATTTTCATTTATTTATTACTTTATTTATTTATTATTTTATTTATTTATTATTTTATTTATTTATTATTTTATTAATTAATTTATTTATTTATTTATTATTTTATATATTTATTATTTTATTTATTTAATATTTTATTTATTTAATATTTTATTTATTTAATATTTTATTTATTTAATATTTTATTTATTTAATATTTTATTTATTTATTTATTTATTTATATTTATTTTTTATTTTATTTATTTATTTTTTATTTATTTATTTATTTATTCATAATTTCTTTATAAATTAGTTGTCTTTGTAGAAAAAAGCCCACTAGATAACATTCTTTGCTCAAGGAAGAGAAGAAACTCATTGAATCGGTTCCAGGGTTTGGCTGAGCTCTGAAGCCACCAGCTAGAGACCCATGTCGAGTGCATGTCCAACTACACTAGAATTTAGAATTTTCAGTAAACGTCTATTTCTACTATAAACTTTGGAAAGACTGATATATCCTTATATCCGTTTCAACAAGTTTCAGAACTTTATTCATGTCACTGCTGAAGCCCAGTGTAGTGTGGGCAGCACAAATAATTTTTTTAAATATTTATACTATTATATTATATTAAGTAACCTTATTATCATAATATCCGGTTCAACTAATTACATAACTTTATTCATCCACTGCTGAAACCCAGTGTAGTGTGGTTAGCACACATATTTTTTATAATATTTATAATATTATATTTATTTATTTGTTCATAGTTTATTTTGCATAGCATGGAGATCCATTTGAAAAATTAAAATAAATCAATTATCAATAAAACATTCAATAATCAAGATTTTTCTCATTAATCAAGTTTACTTAACGGGTTATGGAAGTCACACATGCACGTAATTAACAGTTTTTGACTGTAAACACATTTTTCTAGAGCTTAGAAAAGTTCCATTCAACCGCTTTTGGAAATCCCACTTTCTGAAAACATGCTGATGAAGACTATTAAGCTAAAAGGTATGATAACTCAATTTTCGAAAATTTGTACTTAACAGGTTTTGGAACTCTCTTCAATTATCACCATCTTCTTCAATCTTTTTTTTAAAGTCCATAACTGATCCAGCTCTGAAAGGAAGTCTGGGAGACTTATTATTATTTTAATTATAATTATTATACTTTTGTCTTATTATTATTATTATTATTATTATTATTATTATTATTATTATTATTATTATTATTATTATTATTATTATTATTATTATTATTATTATTATTATTATTATTATTATTATTATTATTATTATTATTATTATTATTATTATTATTATTATTATTATTATTATTATTATTAGAGCTGTTCCACGATTGATAATTTTAATCGCTGTTAATCGAACGATCAAAAATTTTAATCGGAAGTTTATTTTGTGGATCTATGGTTAGCAGCTGCCATCTTGGCATGGGCGGTGATCCTGGGGGGGTTCTGGGGTCAGGACCCCCCCCCCCCCCCACTTTTTCAACAATTTTTTTTCCTATTTCTATTTTGATATGAGCATAATTGTCGACCATGGCATAAAAATTTTTAATGCAGTAATAAATTGTGAATATGTATGGGCAACGACGCTATTGGGGTCCTGAGGTCCATCTTAACATGGACCCACTCTCAATTTTTCAAATGAAATAATTTCTCCACTCATATTTTAAGATCTTTCAGTGCTTTGCGGCGTCTTAAGACTTAGTTGCATGCAACTATGACACAGCCTCGCTTGAAATCACTGGCTGTTTGTCATGCACATCAGGATATACTTGACAGTATAGATTTAAAAAAGCTAGCAGAAGAATTTGCTAGTCGGTCAGACATTCGAAGGGGTCTTTTTGGAAATTGGGGTTAGCGAGCTGTGGGAGAGGATAGAAGGACAGGCAGAGAAGGTATTCTATGTTATCTGAATATACACAGTGGGCCAAAAAAATTTCCCAATGTATATTTGTTTATAACTTTGGCAAATTTAAATCTATTTGAAATTTTTTAAAACTATTTGACTCAAAAATGAATAGAAAACAAGATGTTATAAAATTTATTTAGATTCTTTTAATATGCATTCTCTTCACCTAGTGAAACTAAAACAAGTGTGAAAATAGCGAAAACTGTATTATAAAACACATAAACATATTTCGATATTTTCACATTTGCTTAAACTTCAAAGGGAAATGTATTAAAGATTAAAAGGGTCAAAATAAATTTTTCTTAAATCTTTTTTCTTATTTATTTCTGATTCAAACTGTGAACAATTTGAAAATCACTTTACATTTTCCAAAGTTATATATAAATATATAGCGGCATGTTTTTTTTGACCCAGCGTGTATATTTATCTGTCTGCTGGACTGGCTAACCCAATAAAGTGTTTATTTATCGTTAGAATTTCATCAACAAAATGGATACAGATTTATTCCTGGTCTACCTAGTTAGTTATGCTATATATTTATGTTATATTGATATTTTAATTTTTATTGACTTGATATTTATATATACTTCTATAATATGATGACTGTAAAAACCCCGAATGTCCGGTCATTTAATTATTATTCATTTATTATTACATTTGACACTATTGTAAGGAATTTCACTATTTTATTGGGGCATAGGCATATGGATACAAATCTGCGCACATTTTTTCAATAGTTATTTTAATGTTATGAAAATTTATTTTTTTAGAAAACAAACTGATAAATAGATTTTTCAAAATAATAAAAGGATTTGTGGAACGTTTTCTTTAGTCGTTTATAAAATCATTGAAAAAAAAGTAAGTGAATGAAAAAACATAAAAATAACATTAATTGAATCTATAGCACGCAGTGCAAAACTTTTTTTTTTCTCAAATTGCTAAAAACTTTAAAAGAAAGTTAAACTTTTCTTCAAACTCGTGGACCGTGGTTATATTTTTAGAGTGATGGTTTTGATATTGGTAGGGTTGATGGCTAGTTGTTTTTTTTTGTCTATACTGTTCACAGCCTGACAGACGCATGCCATGTTCCACACGACGTACACATCTTTCAATGCATATGTCGCAAACACCGCATCATATACACTAGGTATATGATAGTTCACGGCTGCTTGTCAAGGATTCGAACAGGCAACCTTTAAGTTGCAAGTCCGACGTCTACCATCTAAGCCATCCCCGCTCCCCGTAATTTGTAATTGTAATTGAATTTATATAGATGATCAATATAAAAAGGTATTAAAATCGTTTTTTTTCTTCAAATTGCTTAAAGTGGCAATAGAAAAATATTTTTTATTAAGTATCGAAAAATGTTTAATGGTTGGCCATACAAATATTAGTAGTTGATACAAAAAGATTTCGCAATACAGCAACCAATACTAAATAGTATCGCTGGTACTGTATTGGCCAATACCGGTACTTTGATTCTAACCCTGGAGAGGACCCCCCCCCCCAAGATTTTCAGCAGATCGCCGCTCCTGCATCTTGGTAGCCGCTTAAACCCTCTAATAAATTTTTAGAATAAACAATGTTGGGTATACTATTTTAAAGTGTTAAAATTTAAACAACAATTAAATGGAATTAATTACAATGTTTGTTGTGTGAATTTTTGTCGTTTTGAGTCTGTCAAGGGATGGCCTCAGCAAACAAAGATGGCCGCAGGAAACCAGGTTAGCTGCGATAAATAAATAAAAATCTGCCACAACAACAGTTCCAGTGTTGGCAAAGACTTCTCCTTCACCTCCTGTCGCAGCCTCAACACCAGTGGCAAGAAGATTACGAAAAATGATGATGATGTTTTGTGGGTATGAAGATGATGTGGTGATGATTACGCTGTAGTAGGAATGTTGGTAATGTGGTGATGATTATGCTGTAGTAGGAATGTTGGTAATGTGGTGATGATTAAGATGCTGTATTGGTAAAGACAATGATTCTGTGGCAATGACGATCGTGATGATGTTGGTGAGGTTGGATTATTAAGGTTGATTCTTTTTATTTTAATTTAAATATATACATTAGGATGCCAATGAAAATGAGCATTATGATTTTTAAATCCATTAAAGTTATTTTTGGTTCCTTTTGTATTACAAATTTTTTTTGGTAAAGTTTCAAATGATTATTTCAATATTTACCACTGGCGCAACACCATGAAAGTTCCGCATTATTTAAAATATTCAGGAACATTTATTCATCTTTTTTATATTTAAAACAGAGTTTCAAAAAAAGATAAAAGCTTGAATTTATTCAGAAAACTTTTTTTTTATTTGTCTACGAAAGCATGTTCCAAATTATATGTTTTAGAATCGGTGTTTTTCTACAATTTGAAGCAAGAATTGTTTTTGAATGATCATGGTTGGACAACACACTCTTGCGTCGTTACCACTTTTAAACTGTTAGTCCTCCTTTGACCAGCTATGTAATCTTCGTCGCAGTCCCATTTATCAGGACTCTTTTAAACCCTTAAACACCAACACGGGTCGATTCGGTCCATACCATTATTCAATCGCTCACTGTGTTTTTAATTGTGAAGTTATCTTGATGTAATTTCATGACTTTGTCTAATTTTTTATTGAAAATCTAACACACTTTTCAGATGTGAAATATCATTTATAGTTTTGGTTTTACAGCATTCTAAAATTTTTAGTAACGTTCGTGACCGTATACAGTGACGCAACCAGGAGCTCAAGCCACCCCCCCCCCCCCCCAGACCTTTTCGAAGGGTCTCGCAGTTTTTCGAAAATCGATGAGTTTTTTTGGGGGGTAATGAATTTTTCAATATGCCATAGGAAAACGATATTTTCTCTGGATGTCACACATCTTATTTGAGCCAGTTTCTCAAGCAAACAAGCTTTCCTTTATTTTTGCCTTGACAAGCTGAATAGACGTTTAAATGAATTTAAACTTGCAGAATATGACAAATACTTTCTTGCAAGTTTCGCTTCTTCGTGTTGTTGCCACCAAACAAGATGAAAATTCTCTAAGCCTACCTTAGATTCTATAACGTTTATTGACTTAGTAATCATTGAGGTATCTTCAGAATCTGAAGTAACATATGTTCGTGTATCTTGTTTTGTGAAGGCTCTTTATTCCTTGAGGTTTTCTTATCTTCTAATAGTTTCTCCAACTCATTAATTTTTAAAGACATTTCACATTTTTAAATCGGGGGTCTTATGATGGGGCAATTCTTAGCAATTGGATATTCTGATTAATATTTTTTTGCTCCAGTTCGGAAAGAATTATTTTTGGAAACGAATGACAAAAATTGGATCATCTCCTCAAGTGCATATTCCTTGTGTACAGTGACAAATTGCTAGTAATATATTCAACTTACTTTTCACAACCTGGGATTTTAAAAATATTCTTTGCTTGCCTGAAAAAATACATAATTATTCCGCAGAACAAATCAATCAATCAATTAAATCCATTTATATAGCGCTTTTTAGGGCGCTCAAAAGACTTTTTGAAGAAGGCTGATCACCTGGATACTGAAGGGTTCCATCGATGAAGAAAAGAGGATTCAAAGGCACAATTGCCACTTTAAACCTTCTTCACTTTATTGTGAACACAATTTAAGTTTTGGACACGAATTTATTAGAAAAAACGGCAAAAGCATAGCGTGAGTAACAACACCAATAGTAAAGAATCATAAAATAATTAATTTATTTGGAAAAAGGTATGAAGAACAATTTTGAATTTACTTTTTAAAAATAGCTTATAGTGCATTTCTCGACTAAAGTATATTTAATCGATAACTCGACTGCATGAAATGGATGTCACAAAATGAAAACTAAGATTATTTTTTTTTAAATAATAAACGTTAGAAATAAGCATCACAACATTTATAGATGGAAAACGATGCGCACAGGATAAGTGTTATAATAAAAAATTTAATAAAAAGCAGACAAAAATGGTGGAACGTGCCTTTAATGCCTGCTACTAGATGGAATGACTTGGGGAGGTTGACTAACTACCGCAATGAAAGTGGATTATAACATGAATAAGAAGAGTTTAAATGATGTTATCAAAAATATTCATCCTTACATAGGGAAGTGTAATAAGAAAGAAGCAAACTACGCACGTCAGTGAAGAAAAGAGCTGAAATAAAAGGTCCAAATGAAATTGAAAAGTTGTCATACCGATGGAAGTGAGTGGTGCTAGTAGTAGTAGTCGAATGATAATCGATAGTAAGATTGGTAATAGTATTGTGGTAGTATCATTATTATTATTAGTAGTAATAGAAGTAAAAGAATTAGCAGCATTAGTAAACTATTTTTTACATTCTAAATATAATTAAACAAAAGAATTGCCTAGACAAAATATCTCATTCAATTGGAAAATCTATTGAGAAAATATGATGAATTAAACTTTTACTTTCAAAAAGAAACCAATACTGAACTAACTATGAAATATAATCCATTTAAATTGTATCACTTAATTTGAAAGAATATTTTGGAAGCGCACGACACTGACTACGATTCATTCAGCCAACCCAATTAGAATTAATTATACAACTATAAGGTAAGCATGAAGGAAAAAGCAATTAATGTGGTTGTACACATGAGAGTGTCTCATTATGTGTGTGCGTGTATGAGTGCAAAAGATATATCATTAGTGGCAAGTTAAACCATCATCCATCCCATAACTATGCACCTACTCTCCATCCACCTCTCTCTCACTCACCATCCACCCCTTCTTTATCGTGCTTCTTTCCATTCCTCAACCTCACATCCCCCCAAAACCCACCCCCCCCCCATCCTTTAATCTTCTTTCCTGGCTTCACTGGTCCCCTCTGATGGACGACTTTTAGCTGGGATGATGTGGTGGAAGAGTGATTATTTATCCTTAATCTATCTGTCCGCTTCTTTATTCATTTTATTTATTACTCGATCCTTTTATTCCTTTATAATTTATCCCTCTATATATTTACTAATATATCTATTTTTCAATGTATCAATGCATGCATCCATTCACGCAATTCCTCATCTGCCCATCCACACACGGCTCACCTCTCAGCATGTCCATGGCACTGTCCTCAACTACGTTCCTTGCTGCCGAAACAATTTCAACATGTTATAAAACCTACATCATATGCACAAAAATTACTTTCTTCACCAATTCACAATTACTAAAAATTATATTTATACAGTTCATAACTGTGATTAAAACTTATTAAAGGCGCTCAAATTTAGTGAAATACTGGATTAGTTTTTATACTTTCATTTACAATAACCCACACAAAAATTTTCCTCTTATCCTCCCTCTCATATAAGACACACAACTGCTTTCAAGTAAAAAACTTTCTCCTCTCTTCCTCCCTCCAAACATTCTATTCAAATTACCCTAAATATCCTTAAAAAACTCAATCACTTTAACATTCCTAATCTCACCCCTCGACCTGACCGACATCAACCTACACCTCCCTCCCCCACCTTCGTCAATCAGCGCCTGTCCAATGCTGGACGCCTGCTCGACTCCACGCTCGATCGAACTCTGGGGTAAGGATCGTTAAATATGTGATCACCCGCACCAACATAGAATCAAGGCATTTAAAAAATATATAAAAGAAATTATTAAAATATAATTTCGATAGTAAATATACAAAAGCGAGAATACAAATTTTGAAAATACTTGAGACATTTAAAAGATATATCATAAATATTTAAATTCATTACAACATTTCATTACAGAATTTATTAAAAATTATCAATTATTATAAAAAGTACAATTTTAGAAACAAAGGCAAGTGGAGCAGACGTGATGTTTGAGGAAGGCAGGCCTGATGATGCGTTGGTAGATGAGCATCGAGCCACTGTACGGCTCGGGAAGCATGCAGAAGATCAGGAAGGAGCACTGTGGTGTGGGAAGAAGACACAGTGTGGTGGTAGGAATAGAATAGTAAACTTACTTACTAACAAGCTTTGAAATTTCTCCTGCATTCTTTAGTCCACCCTCAATGCCCCCAAAAATGCATATGCACCCGAACGAACCTTGAGGAACCAGTAGACAGGGATCCAAGAGAGAAGCAGGTCCGTGAAGTACTCTACCAAGAGAAAGAATGCGTACACCACCCAGTAGGTTAGCCATTTTGTGTCGTCATCTTTGCGCTTTGTCTCTATTGCTTTGATTCTGTGATGGAAATAAATATATTTGATGTAAAAGTGAGGGTAAAAGATGGATTGAGGGAAATATAATAAACAAACGATTTGTAGGCTGGGTAGACGAATCCAATAACGTTGCAAATGAAGTCAGAACCATAACCCACCATCATGTACAACGCTATCACTACCACTGCTCCTGAAAAAGTTTGCACGTTATTTTTTAATTCATAACAATTTAATGGTTTTATAAGTCCATGAATGATTAATAAATATTTTAAAAATATATATTTTAATTTCCAAAAGCAACCAACCTATCACTAGATTCAGCCTAGCTATTCCAGTTTTCGCTTCCAACTTTTCCAAATTATCAGTGAAAATATTCTTTTCGTGAAGTGCTTTGTTGGCAGATTCTTTCCATTTATCTAATGTTCCAGCCATTTTTCAGCGTCAATGAATTGTTCAAAAAATTCAAAAAATATGCAATTTTAGAGTCTTATTTTGAATAAAAGCTTTATAAATTCGAATAACAATTTTATTTCATAAATTAATGTTTCTGCAAAATTTTGTGTCGGAAAGAAGAAAAAAGTTCAAAAACTAGTTCAAGCGACTAGAGAAATCGTTATCTTTTGAAACGATATTATAGTTAAGCATTATGATAAAGCGTTTCATTTCGAACTAATTTATTTCAAACGGTTTAATATAAAAACTGCTTTAATGTCAAAAATATGAAATATAAATAGTTTTCGTGCAAAAATGGAATTATTTTTTTCATAATTTTTAAATATTTTAATTATTTAATCGATTTTTACTTAAAAATAAAATAATATACATAAAAATTATATTGTATATTTCTATAATAAAAAAGTATAGATATTTATACCCATTACTATACTTTCATCATTTCTTGAAAGCATCTGGAATTTTGTCTGCCTGCATATATAGAACAAACGCATCTTGCCGATTAAACTTTTTGAAGCTTTTGTTCACTTAGGAAAGGGCGCTATACAAATCATTAGTGATTGATTGATTGATTTTAAATAATAATAAGAGGTTATTATAAAAAAACTAAAACTTATGTTAATTAGAAAATTAAATTGAGTTAATAATATAATTAGTTACACAAATAAACGATCATCCCAATTATTATTTACAACTTTATGCTTATTGATCTCTGGGGCCCATTTACCTCCATGCTAGCCTCTCAGAGAGATCCTCAAACAGGTGTTCTTCATTTTTGTTTTTGTTATCCAATCCGCCAATCAACAAATTAGCTTGAAGTATAATCATACCTAATTTTGTTCCCAATTTACTACTACTACTACCTCTACTTCTTCTACTACTACTACTACTACTACTACTACTACTACTACTACTACTACTACTACTACTACTACTACTACTACTACTACTACTACTACTACTACTACTTCTACTACTACTACTACTACTACTACTACTACTACTACTACTACTACTACTACTACTACTACTACTACTACTACTACTACTACTACTACTACTACTACTACTACTACTACTACTACTACTACTACTACTACTACCCCTACTTCTACTACTACTACTACTACAACTACTACTACTACTACTACTACTACGACGACGACGACTACTACTACTAAAACTACTACTACTACTACTACTACTACTACTACCACTACTACTACTACTACCCCTACTTCTACTACTACTACTACTACAACTACTACTACTACTACTACTACTACGACGACGACGACTACTACTACTAAAACTACTACTACTACTACTACTACTACTACTACCACTACTACTACTACTACTACTACTACTACTAATGCTTCTACTACTACTACTATTACTACTACTGCTTCTACTACTACTACTATTACTACTTCTACTACTACTACTACTACTACTACTAATACTACTACTACCACTACTACTACTACTACTACTACCACTAATACTACTACTACTACTACTACTACTACTACTACTACTACTACTACTACTACTACTACTACTACTACTACTACTACTACTACTACTACTACTACTACTACTACTACTACTACTACTACTACTACTACTACTACTACTACTACTAATGCTTCTACTACTACTACTACTACTACTACTACTACTACTACTACTACTACTACTACTACTACTACTACTACTACTACTACTACTACTACTACTACTACTACTACTACTACTACTACTACTACTACTACTACTACTACTACTACTACTACTACTACTACTACTACTACTACCACCACCCGCAACATCATCTTCTTCTCTATAGCCTTAATTATACTACCACAGATATAATTTATAGCTTCATAAGGGAAGCTGGAGGATGAATGGAAACGGAAATATAGAACGTTACTTCCTTGGAAACCACTGAATTTACAAATGGATTTCGATAAAAACATTAAAATAGATTGAAAAAAAAGATAAATAAATAAATAAATCGGAAATACAGTTCAAAATGACTTCTTCAACAGTTTTTCTTCTCTACCTCACCGTGACGTTTTGCATGGTGGATGCTGTGAAATGGAGGTGCGTGTCATATTCAGAGAATAAAAAATAACTTTAAATAATATTACATTAATTATTATTAATGTAATAGTTTAGAATGCATTGTAATTGGATCACCAATTAAAATAGTTCATTTTATAGAATTTAAATGCAAAAAAACACAAGTATCATTGAAAAAATTTAAACTGGAAAATCAATCAATTACAACTACTTCTATAGCGCTTTTTATCGAAATCAAAAGCGCTTTCAAATAAATTTGTTAAATAAAACCGGGGTTATAGTCCATCCAATATATGTATATATATATGAAGGAGAAGTCCTTGCCAACACTGGAACTGTATTTGTTGTGGAAGGTTTTCTCTTTTATTTCGCAACTCACCTTGTTACCTGCGGCCATCTTGGTTTGCTGCGGCCATTCCGTTACAGACTCAAAAAGACCAACATTCACACAAAAAACCTTCTAATTAATAATATTTAATTTTTATTTAGATCTAAGATTGTAGCATTTAAAAATACTATACCCAAAACCGTTTATTCTACAAATTTATCTGAGCGGCTCACTAAATGGCAGCCGCTAACCAAAGAATATATTCAATCTTATCGACAAACCTGATGATAATAATAATTACAAAATTATCAGATTAAATTGCAGTAAAAAAAATAAATAAAAACACATCAAATTATTTTATTAAAATTGTAAACATTAAAAATTAAACACATTTAAAAAATAGATATAAAAAACAGAATATCACGTCTTTGAAGTATTCAATTGTTCCGTAAAA